>CAWUFW010015240.1:0-371071 GCA_963921515.1 Calotriton arnoldi
CCACTTAGGGCGAAAAGTGTTACAGCAAACAAATGATGGACGGAATGCTGACAATGCAAACATTCTCCCCCAGTCAAAAGATCTGGGTTAAATCCATCGTTCTTTTGCCCACTGCGCCACCCCAGTTTGGACCCAGCCATATGCAAATCAGTCTTGACCCTTTGCCCAATGGGAACAGTCCAGACCGAACTGCCAGGCCAGGTCCTTCCTGGACCGGAAACAAGCATCCTGAGACAGGTTTCAGGGTATGTCACCCTTCTTCAGCCAAGCTAGCTTGAATCCAGTGGCACAGTGAGCAAGGGACCTATGGCTGGGCATACCCATCCCACTTAGGGCGAAAAGTGTTACAGCAAACAAATGATGGACGGAATGCTGACAATGCAGACATTCTCCCTCAGTCAAAATATATGGGTTAAATCCATTGTTCTTTTGCCCACTACACCACCCCAGTTTGGACCCAGCCATATGCAAATCAGTGTTGACCCTGTGCCCAATGGGAACAGTCCATACCGAACTGCCAGTCCAGGTCCTCCCTGGACCGGAAACAAGCATCCTGGGACCGGTTTCAGGGTATGTCACCCTTTTTCAGCGAGGCTAGCTTGAATCCAGTGGCACAGTGATCAAGGGACCCACGTCTGGGCATACCCATCCCACTTAGGGCGAAAAGTGTTACAGCAAACAAATGATGGACGGAATGCTGACAATGCCAACATTCTCCCCCAGTCAAAAGATCTGGGTTAAATCCATTGTTCTTTTGCCCACTACGCCACCCCAGTTTGGACCCAGCCATAAGCAAATCAGTCTTGACCCTGTGCCCCATGGGAACAGTCCAGACCGAACTGCCTGGCCAGGTCCTCCCTGTACCGGGAAACAAGCATCCTGGGACCGGTTTCAGGGTATGTCACCCTTCTTCAGCCAGGCTAGCTTGAATCCAGTGGCACAGTGAGCAAGGGACCCACGTCTGGGCATACCCATCCCACTTAGGGCGAAAAGTGTTACAGCAAACAAATGATGGACGGAATGCTGACAATGCAAACATTCTCCCCCAGTCAACAGATCTGGGTTAAATCCATCGTTCTTTTGCCCACTACGCCACCCCAGTTTGGACCCAGCCATATGCAAATCAGTCTTGACCCTGTGCCCCATGGGAACAGTCCAAACCGAACTGCCAACCCGGGTCCTCCCTGGACCGGAAACAAGCATCCTGGGACCGGTTTCAGGGTATGTCACCCTTCTTCAGACAGGTTAGCTTGAATCCAGTGGCACAGTGAGCAAGGGAACCACGTCTGGGCATACCCATCCCACTTAGGGCGAAAAGTGTTACAGCAAACAAATGATGGACGGAATGCTGACAATGCAAACATTCTCCCCCAGTCAAAAGATCTGGGTTAAATCCATCGTTCTTTTGCCCACTGCGCCTCCCCAGTTTGGACCCAGCCATATGCAAATCAGTCTTGACCCTTTGCCCAATGGGAACAGTGCAGACCGAACTGCCAGGCCAGGTCCTCCCTGGACCGGAAACAAGCATCCTGAGACAGGTTTCAGGGTATGTCACCCTTCTTCAGCCAAGCTAGCTTGAATCCAGTGGCACAGTGAGCAAGGGACCCATGGCTGGGCATACCCATCCCACTTAGGGCGAAAAGTGTTACAGCAAACAAATGACGGACGGAATGCTGACAATGCAGACATTCTCCCTCAGTCAAAAGATATGGGTTAAATCCATCGTTCTTTTGCCCACTACGCCACCCCAGTTTGGACCCAGCCATATGCAAATCAGTCTTGACCCTGTGCCCAATGGGAACAGTCCAGACCGAACTGCCAGTCCAGGTCCTCCCTGGACCGGAAACAAGCATCCTGTGACCGGTTTCAGGGTATGTCACCCTTTTTCAGCGAGGCTAGCTTGAATCCAGTGGCACAGTGAGCAAGGGACCCACGTCTGGGCATACCCATCCCACTTAGGGCGAAAAGTGTTACAGCAAACAAATGATGGACGGAATGCTGACAATGCAAACATTCTCCCCCAGTCAAAAGATGTGGGTTAAATCCATCATTCTTTTGCCCACTACGCCACCCCAGTTTGGGCCCAGCCATATACAAATCAGTCTTGACCCTGTGCCCCATGGGAACAGTCCTTACCGAACTGCCAAGCCAGGTCCTCTCTGGACCGGAAACAAGTATCCTGGGACCGGTTTCAGGGTATGTCACCCTTCTTCAGCCAGGCTAGCTTGAATCCAGTGGCACAGTGAGCAAGGGACCCACGTCTGGGCATACCCATCCCACTTAGGGCGAAAAGTGTTACAGCAAACAAATGATGGACGGAATGCTGACAATGCAAACATTCTCCCCCAGTCAAAAGATGTGGGTTAAATCCATCGTTCTTTTGCCCACTACGCCACCCCAGTTTGGGCCCAGCCATATACAAATCAGTCTTGACCCTGTGCCCCATGGGAACAGTCCTTACCGAACTGCCAGGCCAGGTCCTCTCTGGACCGGAAACAAGTATCCTGGGACCGGTTTCAGGGTATGTCACCCTTCTTCAGCCAGGCTAGCTTGAATCCAGTGGCACAGTGAGCAAGGGACCCACGTCTGGGCATACCCATCCCACTTAGGGCGAAAAGTGTTACAGCAAACAAATGATGGACGGAATGCTGACAATGCAAACATTCTCCCCCAGTCAAAAGATCTGGGTTAAATCCATCGTTCTTTTGCCCACTGCGCCACCCCAGTTTGAACACAGCCATATGCAAATCAGTCTTGACCCTGTGCCCAATGGGAACAGTCCAGACCGAACTGCCAGGACAGGTCCTGCCTGGACCGGAAACAAGCATCCTGGGACAGTTTCAGTGTATGTCACCCTTCTTCAGCCAAGCTAGCTTGAATCCAGTGGCACAGTGAGCAAGGGACCCATGGCTGGGCATACCCATCCCACTTAGGGCGAAAAGTGTTACAGCAAAGAAATGATGGACCGAATGCTGACAATGCAGACATTCTCCCTCAGTCAAAAGATCTGGGTTAAATCCATCGTTCTTTTGCCCACTACGCCACCACAGTTTGGACACAGGCATATGCAAATCAGTCTTGACCCTGTGCCCCATGGGAACAGTGCAGACTGGTTGCCAGGCCAGGTCCTCCCTGGACCGGAAACAAGCATCCTGGGACCGGTTTCAGGGTATGTCACCCTTCTTCAGCCAGGCTAGCTTGAATCCAGTGGCACAGTGAGCAAGGGACCCACGTCTGGGCATACCCATCACTCTTAGGGCAAAAAGTGTTACAGAAAACAAATGATGGAGGGAATGCTGACAATACAAACATTCTCCCCCAGTCAAAAGATCCGGGTTAAATCCATCATTCTTTTGTCCACTACGCCACCCCAGTTTGGACCCAGCCATATGCAAATCAGTAATGACCCTGTGCCCCTTGGGAACAGTCCAGACCGAACTGCCAGGCCAGGTCCTGCCTGGACCGGTTTCAGTGTATGTCACCCTTCTTCAGCCAGGCTAGCTTGAATCCAGTAGCACAGTGAGCAAGGGACCCACGTCCGGGCAAACCCATCCCACTTAGGACAAAAAGTGTTACAGCAAACAAATGATGGACGGAATGCTGACAATGCAAACATTCTCCCACCATCAAAAGATCTGGTTTATATCCATCGTTCTTTTGCCCACTACGCCACCCCAGTTTGGACCCAGCCATATGCAAATCAGTCTTGACCCTGTGCCCCATGTGAACAGTCCAGACCGAACTGCCAGGCCAGGTCCTCCCTGGACCGGAAACAAGCATCATGGGACCGGTTTCAGGGTATGTCACCCTTTTTCAGCCAGGCTAGCTTGAATCCAGTGGCACAGTGAGCAAGGGACCCACGTCTGGGCACACCCATCCCACTTAGGGCGAAAAGTGTTACAGCAAACAAATGATGGACGGAATGCTGACAATGCAAACATTGTCTCCCAGTCAAAAGATCTGGGTTAAATCCATCGTTCTTTTGCCCACTACGCCACCCCAGTTTGGAGCCAGCCATATGCAAATCAGCCTTGACCCTGTGCCCCATGGGAACAGTCCAGACCGAAATGCCAGGCCCGGTCCTCCCTGGACCGGAAACAAGCATCCTGGGACCGGTTTCAGGGTATGTCACCCTTCTTCAGCCAGGCTAGCTTGAATCCAGTGGCACAGTGAGCAAGGGACCCACGTCTGGGCATACCCATCCCACTTAGGGCGAAGAGTGTTACAGCAAACATATGATGGACGGAATGCTGACAATGCAAACATTCTCCCCCAGTCAAAAGATCTGGGTTAAATCCATTGTTCTTTTGCCCACTACGCCACCCCAGTTTGGACCCAGCCATATGCAAATCAGTCTTGACCCTGTGCCCAATGGGAACAGTGCAGACCAAACTGCCAGGCCAGGTCCTCCCTGGACCGGAAACAAGCATCCTGAGACAGGTTTCAGGGTATGTCACCCTTCTTCAGCCAAGCTAGCTTGAATCCAGTGGCACAGTGAGCAAGGGACCCACGTCTGGGCATACCCATCCCACTTAGGGCGAAAAGTGTTACAGCAAACAAATGATGGACGGAATGCTGACAATGCAAACATTCTCCCCCAGTCAACAGATCTGGGTTAAATCCGTCGTTCTTTTGCCCACTACGCCACCCCAGTTTGGACCCAGCCATATGCAAATCAGTCCTGACCCTGTGCCCCATCGGAACAGTCCAGACCAAACTGCCAGGCCAGGTCCTCCCTGGACCGGAAACAAGCATCCTGGGATCGGTTTCAGGGTATGTCACCCTTCTTCAGCCAGGCTAGCTTGAATCCAGTGGCACAGTGAGCAAGGGACCCACATCTGGGCATACCCATCCCACTTAGGGCGAAAAGTGTTACAGCAAACAAATGATGGACGGAATACTGAAAATGCAAACATTCTCCCCCAGTAAAAAGATCTGGGTTAAATCCATCGTTCTTTTGCCCACTACGCCATCCCAGTTTGGACCCAGCCATATGCAAATCAGTCTTGACCCTGTGCCCCATGGGAACAGTCCCGACCGAACTGCCAGGCCAGGTCCTCCCTGGACCGGAAACAAGCATCCTGGGACCGGTTTCAGGGTATGTCACCCTTCTTCAGCCAGGCTAGCTTGAATCCAGTGGCACAGTGAGCAAGGTACCCACATCTGGGCATACCCATCCCACTTAGGGCGAAAAGTGTTACAGCAAACAAATGATGGACGGAATGCTGACAATGCAAACATTCTCCCCAGTCAAAAGATCTGGGTTAAATCCATTGTTCTTTTGCCCACTACGCCACCCCAGTTTGGGCCCAGCCATATACAAATCAGTCTTGACCCTGTACCCCATGGGAACAGTCCATACCGAACTGCCAGGCCAGGTCCTCTCTGGACCGGAAACAAGCATCCTGGGACCGGTTTCAGGGTAAGTCACCCTTCTTCAGCCAGGCTAGCTTGAATCCAGTGTCACAGTGAGCAAGGGACCCACGTCTGGGCATACCCATCCCACTTAGGGCGAAAAGTGTTACAGCAAACAAATGATGGACTGAATGCTGACAATGCAAACATTCTCCCCCAGTCTAAAGATCTGGGTTAAATCCATGGTTCTTTTGCCCACTACGCCACCCCAGTTTGGACCCAGCCATATGCAAATCAGTCTTGACCCTGTGCCCCATGGGAACAGTCCAGACCGAACTGCCAACCCGGGTCCTCCCTGGACCGGAAACAAGCATCCTGGGACCGGTTTCAGGGTATGTCACCCTTCTTCAGACAGGTTAGCTTGAATCCAGTGGCACAGTGAGCAAGGGACCCACGTCTGGGCATACCCATCCCACTTAGGGCGAAAAGTGTTACAGCAAACAAATGATGGACGGAATGCTGACAATGCAGACATTCTCCCTCAGTCAAAAGATATGGGTTAAATCCATTGTTCTTTTGCCCACTACGCCACCCCAGTTTGGACCCAGCCATATGCAAATCAGTCTTGACCCTGTGCCCAATGGGAACAGTCCATACCGAACTGCCAGTCCAGGTCCTCCCTGGACCGGAAACAAGCATCCTGGGACCGGTTTCAGGGTATGTCACCCTTTTTCAGCGAGGCTAGCTTGAATCCAGTGGCACAGTGATCAAGGGACCCACGTCTGGGCATACCCATCCCACTTAGGGCGAAAAGTGTTACAGCAAACAAATGATGGACGGAATGCTGACAATGCCAACATTCTCCCCCAGTCAAAAGATCTGGGTTAAATCCATTGTTCTTTTGCCCACTACGCCACCCCAGTTTGGACCCAGCCATAAGCAAATCAGTCTTGACCCTGTGCCCCATGGGAACAGTCCAGACCGAACTGCCTGGCCAGGTCCTCCCTGTACCGGAAACAAGCATCCTGGGACCGGTTTCAGGGTATGTCACCCTTCTTCAGCCAGGCTAGCTTGAATCCAGTGGCACAGTGAGCAAGGGACCCACGTCTGGCCATACCCATCCCACTTAGGGCGAAAAGTGTTACAGCAAACAAATGATGGACGGAATGCTGAAAATGCATTCTCCCCCAGTCAAAAGATCTGGGTTAAATCCATCGTTCTTTTGCCCACTACGCCATCCCAGTTTGGACCCAGCCATATGCAAATCAGTCTTGACCCTGTGCCCCATGGGAACAGTCCCGACCGAACTGCCAGGCCAGGTCCTCCCTGGACCGGAAACAAGCATCCTGGGACCAGTTTCAGGGTATGTCACCCTTCTTCAGCCAGGTTAGCTTGAATCCAGTGGCACAGTGAGCAAGGGACCCACGTCTGGGCATACCCATCCCACTTAGGGTGAAAAGTGTTATAGCAAACAAATGATGGACGGAATGCTGACAATGCAAACATTCTCCCCCAGTCAAAAGACCTGGGTTAAATCCATAGTTCTTTTGCCCACTACGTCACCCCCGTTTGGACCCAGTCATATGCAAATCAGTCTTGACCCTGTGCCCCATGGGAACAGTCCAGACCGAAGTGCCGGGCCGTGTCCTCCCTGGACCGGAAACAAGCATCCTGGGACAGGTTTCAGGGTATGTCACCCTTCTTCAGACAGGCTAGCTTGAATCCAGTGGCACAGTGAGCAAGGGACCCACGTCTGGGCATACCCATCCCACTTAGGGCGAAAAGTGTTACAGCAAACAAATGATGGACGGAATGCTGACAATGCAAACATTCTCTCCCAGTCAAAAGATCTGGGTTAAATCCATCGTTCTTTTGCCCACTACGCTACCCCAGTTTGGACCCAGCCATATGCAAATCAGTCTTGACCCTGTGCCCCATGGGAACAGTCCAGACCAAACTGCCAGGCAAGGTCCTCCCTGGACCGGAAACAAGCATCCTGGGACCGGTTTCAGGGTATGTCACCCTTCTTCTGCCAGGCTAGCTTGAATCCAGTGGCACAGTGAGCAAGGGACCCACGTCTGGGCATACCCATCCCACTTAGGGCGAAAAGTGTTACAGCAAACAAATGATGGACGGAATGCTGACAATGCAAACATTCTCTCCCAGTCAAAAGATCTGGGTTAAATACATCGTTCTTTTGCTCACTACGCCACACCAGTTTGGACCCAGCCATATGCAAATCAGTCTTGAACCTGTGCCCCATGGGAACAGTCCAGACTGAACTGCCAGGCCAGGTCCTCCCTGGACCGGAAACAAGCACCCTGGGACCGGTTTCAGGGTATGTCACCCTTCTTCAGCCAGGCTAGCTTGAATCCAGTGGCACAGTGAGCAAGGGACCCACGTCTGGGCATACCCATCCCACTTAGGGCGAAAAGTGTTACAGCCAACAAATGATGGACGGAATGCTGACAATGCAAACATTCTCCCCCAGTCAAAAGATCTGGGTTAAATCTATCGTTCTTTTGCCCACAACGCCACCCCAGTTTGGACCCAGCCATATGCAAATCAGTCTTGACCCTGTGCCCCATGGGAACAGTCCAGACCGAACTGCCGGGCCGTGTCCTCCCTGGACTGGAAATAAGCATCCTGGGACAGGTTTCAGGGTATGTCACCCTTCTTCAGACAGGCTAGCTTGAATCCAGTGGCACAGTGAGCAAACGACCCATGTCTGGGCATACCCATCCCACTTAAAGCAAAAAGTGTTACAGCAAACAAATGATGGACGGAATGCTGACAATGCAAACATTCTCCCCCAGTCAAAAGATCTCGGATAAATCCACCGTTCTTTTGCCCACTACGCCACCCCAGTTTGGACCCAGCCATATGCAAATCAGTCTTGACCCTGTGCCCCATGGGAACAGTACAGACCGAACTGCCATGCCAGGCAAGGTCCTCCCTGGACCGGAAACAAGCATCCTGGGACCGGTTTCAGGGTATGTCACCCTTCTTCAGCCAGGCTAGCTTGAATCCAGTGGCACAGTGAGCAAGGGACCCACGTCTGGGCATACCCATCCCACTTAGGGCAAAAAGTGTTACAGCAAACAAATGATGGACGGAATGCTGACAATGCAAACATTCTCCCCCAGTCAAAAGATCTGGGTTAAATCCATCGTTCTTTTGCCCACTACGCCACCCCAGTTTGGACTCAGCCATATGCAAATCAGTCTTGACCCTGTGCCCCATGGGAATGGTCCAGACCAAACTGCCAGGCCAGGTCCTCGCTGGACCGGAAACAAGCATCCTGGGACCGGTTTCAGGGTATGTCACCCTTCTTCAGCCAGGCTAGCTTGAATCCAGTGGCACAGTGAGCAAGGGACCCACGTCTGGGCATACCCATCAAACTTAGGGCAAAAAGTGTTACAGAAAACAAATGATGGACGGAATGCTGACAATACAAACATTCTCCCCCAGTCAAAAGATCCGGGTTAAATCCATCATTCTTTTGTCCACTACGCCACCCCAGTTTGGACCCAGCCATATGCAAATCAGTCTTGACCCTGTGCCCCATGGGAACAGTCCAGACGGAACTGTCAGGCCAGGTCCTGCCTGGACCGGTTTCAGGGTATGTCACCCTTCTTCAGCCAGGCTAGCTTGAATCCAGTGGCACAGTGAGCAAAGGACCCATGTCTGGACATACCCATCCCACTTAGAGCGAAAAGTGTTACAGCAAACAAATGATGGACGGAATGCTGACAATGCAAACATTCTCCCCCAGTCAAAAGATCTGGGTTAAATCCACCGTTCTTTTGCCCACTACGCCACCCGAGTTTGGACCCAGCCATATGCAAATCAGTCTTGAACCTGTGCCCCATGCGAACAGTCCAGACCGAACTGCCAGGCCAGGTCCTCCCTGGACCGGAAACAAGCACCCTGGGACCGGTTTCAGGGTATGTCACCCTTCTTCAGCCAGGCTAGCTTGAATCCAGTGGCACAGTGAGCAAGGGACCCACGTCTGGGCATACCCATCCCACTTAGGGCGAAAAGTGTTACAGCCAACAAATGATGGACGGAATGCTGACAATGCAAACATTCTCCCCCAGTCAAAAGATCTGGGTTAAATCTGTCGTTCTTTTGCCCACAACGCCACCCCAGTTTGGACCCAGCCATATGCAAATCAGTCTTGACCCTGTGCCCCATGGGAACAGTCCAGACCGAACTGCCGGGCCGTGTCCTCCCTGGACTGGAAACAAGCATCCTGGGACAGGTTTCAGGGTATGTCACCCTTCTTCAGACAGGCTAGCTTGAATCCAGTGGCACAGTGAGCAAAGGACCCATGTCTGGGCATACCCATCCCACTTAAAGCAAAAAGTGTTACAGCAAACAAATATTGGACGGAATGCTGACAAAGCAAACATTCTCCCCCAGTCAAAAGATCTTAGATAAATCCATCGTTCTTTTGCCCACTACGCCACCCCAGTTTGGACCCAGCCATATGCAAATCAGTCTTGACCCTGTGCCCCATGGGAATAGTCCAGACCGAACTGCCTGGCCAGGTCCTCCCTGGACCGGAAACAAGCATCCTGGGACCGGTGTCAGGGTATGTCACCCTTCTTCAGCCAGGCTAGGTTGAAACCAGTGGCACAGTGAGCAAGGGACCCACGTCTGGGCATACCCATCCCACTTAGGGCGAAAAGTGTTACAGCCAACAAATGATGGACGGAATGCTGACAATGCAAACATTCTCTCCCAGTCAAAAGATCTGGGTTAAATCTGTCGTTCTTTTGCCCACAACGCCACCCCAGTTTGGACCCAGCCATATGCAAATCAGTCTTGACCCTGTGCCCCATGGGAACAGTCCAGACCGAACTGCCGGGCCATGTCCTCCCTGGACTGGAAACAAGCATCCTGGGACAGGTTTCAGGGTATGTCACCCTTCTTCAGACAGGCTAGCTTGAATCCAGTGGCACAGTGAGCAAAGGACCCATGTCTGGGCATACCCATCCCACTTAAAGCAAAAAGTGTTACAGCAAACTAATGATGGACGGAATGCTGACAATGCAAACATTCTCCCCCAGTCAAAAGATCTCAGATAAATCCATCGTTCTTTTGCCCACTACGCCACCCCAGTTTGGACCCAGCCATATGCAAATCAGTCTTGACCCTGTGCCCCATGGGAATAGTCCAGACCGAACTGCCAGGCCAGGTCCTCCCTGGACCGGAAACAAGCATCCTGGGACCGGTTTCAGGGTATGTCACCCTTCTTCAGCCAGGCTAGCTTGAATCCAGTGGCACAGTGAGCAAGGGACCCATGTCTGGGCATGCCCATCCCACTTAGGGCGAAAAGTGTTACAGCAAACAAATGATGGACGGAATGCTGACAATGCAGACATTCTCCCCCCAGTCAAAAGATCTGGGTTAAATCCATCTTTCTTTTGCCCACTACGCCACCCCAGTTTGGACCGAGCCATATGCAAATCAGTCTTGACCCTGTGCCCCATGGGAACAGTCCAGACCGAACTGCCAGGCCAGGTCCTCCCTTGACCAGAAGCAAGCATCCTGGGACCGGTTTCAGGGCATGTCACCCTTCTTCAGCCAAGCTAGCTTGAATCCAGTGGCACAGTGAGGAAGGGACCCACGTCTGGGCATACCCATCCCACTTAGGGCGAAAAGTGTTACAGCAAACAAATGATGGACGGAATGCTGACAATGCAAACATTCTCCCCCAGTCAAAAGATTTGGGTTAAATCCATCGTTCTTTTGCCCACTACGCCACCCCAGTTTGGACCCAGCCATATGCAAATCAGTCTTGACCCTGTGCCCCACGGGAACAGTACAGACCGAACTGCCATGCCAGGCCAGGTCCTCCCTGGACCGGAAACAAGCATCCTGGGACCAGTTTCAGGGTATGTCACCCTTCTTCAGCCAGGCTAGCTTGAATCCAGTGGCACAGTGAGCAAGGGACCCACGTCTGGGCATACCCATCCCACTTAGGGCAAAAAGTGTTACAGCAAACAAATGATGGACGGAATGCTGACAATGCAAACATTCTCCCCCAGTCAAAAGATCTGGGTTAAATCCACCATTCTTTTGCCCACTACGCCACCCGAGTTTGGACCCAGCCATATGCAAATCAGTATTGACCCTGTGCCCCATGGGAACAGTCCAGACCAAACTGCCAGGCAAGGTCCTCCCTGGACCGGAAACAAGCATCCTGGGACCGGTTTCAGGGTATGTCACCCTTCTTCTGCCAGGCTAGCTTGAATCCAGTGGCACAGTGAGCAAGGGACCCACGTCTGGGCATACCCATCCCACTTAGGGCGAAAAGTGTTACAGCAAACAAATGATGGAGGGAATGCTGACAATGCAAACATTCTCTCCCAGTCAAAAGATCTGGGTTAAATCCATCGTTCTTTTGCCCACTACGCTACCCCAGTTTGGACCCAGCCATATGCAAATCAGTCTTGAACCTGTGCCCCATGCGAACAGGCCAGGTCAGGTCCTCCCTGGACCGGAAACAAGCACCCTGGGACCGGTTTCAAGGTATGTCACCCTTCTTCAGCCAGGCTAGCTTGAATCCAGTGGCACAGTGAGCAAGGGACCCACTTCTGGGCATACCCATCCCACTTAGGGCGAAAAGTGTTACAGCCAACAAATGATGGACGGAATGCTGACAATGCAAACATTCTCCCCCAGTCAAAAGATCTGGGTTAAATCTGTCGTTCTTTTGCCCACAACGCCACCCCAGTTTGGTCCCAGCCATATGCAAATCAGTCTTGACCGTGTGCCCCATGGGAACAGTCCAGACCGAACTGCCGGGCCGTGTCCTCTCTGGACTGGAAACAAGCATCCTGGGACAGGTTTCAGGGTATGTCACCCTTCTTCAGACAGGCTAGCTTGAATTCAGTGGCACAGTGAGCAAAGGACCCATGTCTGGGCATACCCATCCCACTTAAAGCAAAAAGTGTTACAGCAAACAAATATTGGACGGAATGCTGACAATGCAAACATTCTCCCCCAGTCAAAAGATCTCAGATAAATCCATTGTTCTTTTGCCCACTACGCCACCCCAGTTTGGACCGAGCCATATGCAAATCAGTCTTGACCCTGTGCCCCATGGGAATAGTCCAGACCGAACTGCCTGGCCAGGTCCTCCCTGGACCGGAAACAAGCATCCTGGGACCGGTTTCAGGGTATGTCACCCTTCTTCAGCCAGGCTAGCTTGAATCCAGTGGCACAGTGAGCAAGGGACCCACGTCTGGGCATACCCATCCCACTTAGGGCGAAAAGTGTTACAGCCAACAAATGATGGACGGAATGCTGACAATGCAAACATTCTCCCCCAGTCAAAAGATCTGGGTTAAATCTGTCGTTCTTTTGCCCACAACGCCACCCAAGTTTGGACCCAGCCATATGCAAATCAGTCTTGACCCTGTGCCCCATGGGAATAGTCCAGACCGAACTGCCAGGCCAGGTCCTCCCTGGACCGGAAACAAGCATCCTGGGACCGGTTTCAGGGTATGTCACCCTTCTTCAGCCAGGCTAGCTTGAATCCAGTGGCACAGTGAGCAAGGGACCCACGTCTGGGCATACCCATCCCACTTAGGGCAAAAAGTGTTACAGCAAACAAATGATGGACGGAATGCTGACAATGCAAACATTCTCCCCCAGTCAAAAGATCTGGGTTAAATCCATCGTTCTTTTGCGCACTACGCCACCCCAGTTTGGACTCAGCCATATGCAAATCAGTCTTGACCCTGTGCCCCATGGGAATGGTCCAGACCAAACAGCCAGGCCAGGTCCTCCCTGGACCGGAAACAAGCATCCTGGGACCGGTTTCAGGGTATGTCACCCTTCTTCAGTCAGGCTAGCTTGAATCCAGTGGCACAGTGAGCAAGGGACCCACGTCTGGGCATACCCATCACACTTAGGGCAAAAAGTGTTACAGCAAACAAATGATGGACGTAATGCTGACAATACAAACATTCTCCCCCAGTCAAAAGATCTGGGTTAAATCCATTGTTCTTTTGCCCACTACGCCATCCCAGTTTGGACCCAGCCATAAGCAAATCAGTCTTGACCCTGTGCCCCATGGGAACAGTCCAGACCGAACTGCCTGGCCAGGTCCTCCCTGGACCGGAAACAAGCATCCTGGGACCGGTTTCAGGGTATGTCACCCTTCTTCAGCCAGGCTAGCTTGAATCCAGTGGCACAGTGAGCAAGGGACCCACGTCTGGGCATACCCATCCCACTTAGGGCGAAAAGTGTTACAGCAAACAAATGATGGACGGAATGCTGACAATGCAAACATTCTCCCCCAGTCAAAAGATTTGGGTTAAATCCATCGTTCTTTTGCCCACTACGCCACCCCAGTTTGGACCCAGCCATATGCAAATCAGTCTTGACCCTGTGCCCCATGGGAACAGTACAGACCGAACTGCCATGCCAGGCCAGGTCCTCCCTGGACCGGAAACAAGCATCCTGGGACCGGTTTCAGGGTATGTCACCCTTCTTCAGCCAGGCTAGCTTGAATCCAGTGGCACAGTGAGCAAGGGACCCACGTCTGGGCATACCCATCCCACTTAGGGCAAAAAGTGTTACAGCAAACAAATGATGAACGGAATGCTGACAATGCAAACATTCTCCCCCAGTCAAAAGATCTGGGTTAAATCCATCGTTCTTTTGCCCACTACGCCACCCCAGTTTGGACTCAGCCATATGCAAATCAGTCTTGACCCTGTGCCCCATGGGAATGGTCCAGACCAAACTGCCAGGCCAGGTCCTCCCTGGACCGGAAACAAGCATCCTGGGACCGGTTTCAGGGTATGTCACCCTTCTTCAGCCAGGCTAGCTTGAATCCAGTGGCACAGTGAGCAAGGGACCCACGTCTGGGCATACCCATCACACTTAGGGCAAAAAGTGTTACAGCAAACAAATGATGGACGGAATGCTGACAATACAAACATTCTCCCCCAGTCAAAAGATCCGGGATAAATCCATCATTCTTTTGTCCACTACGCCACCCCAGTTTGGACCCAGCCATATGCAAATCAGTCTTGACCCTGTGCCCCACGGGAACAGTCCAGACCGAACTGCCAGGCCAGGTCCTGCCTGGACCGGTTTCAGGGTATGTCACCCTTCTTCAGCCAGGCTAGCTTGAATCCAGTGGCACAGTGAGCAAGGGACCCACGTCCGGGCAAACCCATCCCACTTAGGACAAAAAGTGTTACAGCAAACAAATGATGGACGGAATGCTGACAATGCAAACATTCTCCCACCGTCAAAAGATCTGGGTTAAATCCATCTTTCTTTTGCCCACTATGCCACCCCAGTTTGGACCCAGCCATATGCAAATCAGTCTTGACCCTGTGCCCCATGGGAACAGTCCAGACCGAACTGCCAGGCCAGGTCCTCCCTGGACCAGAAGCAAGCAGCCTGGGACCGGTTTCAGGGCATGTCACCCTTCTTCAGCCAAGCTAGCTTGAATCCAGTGGCACAGTGAGCAAGGGACCCACGTCTGGGCATACCCATCCCACTTAGGGCGAAAAGTGTTACAGCAAACAAATGATGGACGGAATGCTGACAATGCAAACATTCTCCCCCAGTCAAAAGATTTGGGTTAAATCCATCGTTCTTTTGCCCACTACGCCACCCCAGTTTGGACCCAGCCATATGCAAATCAGTCTTGACCCTGTGCCCCATGGGAACAGTACAGACCGAACTGCCATGCCAGGCCAGGTCCTCCCTGGACCGGAAACAAGCATCCTGGGACCGGTTTCAGGGTATGTCACCCTTCTTCAGCCAGGCTAGCTTGAATCCAGTGGCACAGTGAGCAAGGGACCCACGTCTGGGCATACCCATCCCACTTAGGGCAAAAAGTGTTACAGCAAACAAATGATGAACGGAATGCTGACAATGCAAACATTCTCCCCCAGTCAAAAGATCTGGGTTAAATCCATCGTTCTTTTGCCCACTACGCCACCCCAGTTTGGACTCAGCCATATGCAAATCAGTCTTGACCCTGTGCCCCATGGGAATGGTCCAGACCAAACTGCCAGGCCAGGTCCTCCCTGGACCGGAAACAAGCATCCTGGGACCGGTTTCAGGGTATGTCACCCTTCTTCAGCCAGGCTAGCTTGAATCCAGTGGCACAGTGAGCAAGGGACCCACGTCTGGGCATACCCATCACACTTAGGGCAAAAAGTGTTACAGCAAACAAATGATGGACGGAATGCTGACAATACAAACATTCTCCCCCAGTCAAAAGATCCGGGATAAATCCATCATTCTTTTGTCCACTACGCCACCCCAGTTTGGACCCAGCCATATGCAAATCAGTCTTGACCCTGTGCCCCACGGGAACAGTCCAGACCGAACTGCCAGGCCAGGTCCTGCCTGGACCGGTTTCAGGGTATGTCACCCTTCTTCAGCCAGGCTAGCTTGAATCCAGTGGCACAGTGAGCAAGGGACCCACGTCCGGGCAAACCCATCCCACTTAGGACAAAAAGTGTTACAGCAAACAAATAATGGACGGAATGCTGACAATGCAAACATTCTCCCACCGTCAAAAGATCTGGTTTAAATCCATCGTTCTTTTGCCTACTACGCCACACCAGTTTGGACCCAGCCATATGCAAATCAGTCTTGACCCTGTGCCCCATGGGAACAGTCCAGACCGAACTGCCAGGCCAGGTCCTCCCTGGACCAGAAACAAACATCATGGGACCGGTTTCAGGGTATGTCACCCTTTTTCAGCCAGGCTAGCTTGAATCCAGTGGCACAGTGAGCAAGGGACCCACGTCTGGGCACACCCATCCCACTTAGGGCGAAAAGTGTTACAGCAAACAAATGATGGACGGAATGCTGACAATGCAAACATTGTCTCCCAGTCAAAAGATCTGGGTTAAATCCATTGTTCTTTTGCCCACTACGCCACCCCAGTTTGGAGCCAGCCATATGCAAATCAGCCTTGACCCTGTGCCCCATGGGAACAGTCCAGACCGAACTGCCAGGCCTGGTCCTCCCTGGACCGGAAACAAGCATCCTGGGACCGGTTTCAGGGTATGTCACCCTTCTTCAGCCAGGCTAGCTTGAATCCAGTGGCACAGTGAGCAAGGGACCCACGTCTGGGCATACCCATCCCACATAGGGCGAAGAGTGTTACAGCAAACATATGATGGACGGAATGCTGACAATGCAAACATTCTCCCCCAGTCAAAAGATCTGGGTTAAATCCATTGTTCTTTTGCCCACTACGCCACCCCAGTTTGGACCCAGCCATAAGCAAATCAGTCTTGACCCTGTGCCCCATGGGAACAGTACAGACCGAACTGCCTGGCCAGGTCCTCCCTGGACCGGAAACAAGCATCCTGGGACCGGTTTCAGGGTATGTCACCCTTCTTCAGCCAGGCTAGCTTGAATCCAGTGGCACAGTGAGCAAGGGACCCACGTCTGGGCATACCCATCCCACTTAGGGCGAAAAGTGTTACAGCAAACAAATGATGGACGGAATGCTGACAATGCAAACATTCTCCCCCAGTCAACAGATCTGGGTTAAATCCATCGTTCTTTTGCCCACTACGCCACCCCAGTTTGGACCCAGCCATATGCAAATCAGTCCTGACCCTGTGCCCCATCGGAACAGTCCAGACCGAACTGCCAGGCCAGGTCCTCCCTGGACCGGAAACAAGCATCCTGGGATCGGTTTCAGGGTATGTCACCCTTCTTCAGCCAGGCTAGCTTGAATTCAGTGGCACAGTGAGCAAGGGACCCACATCTGGGCATACCCATCCCACTTAGGGCGAAAAGTGTTACAGCAAACAAATGATGGACGGAATGCTGAAAATGCAAACATTCTCCCCCAGTCAAAAGATCTGGGTTAAATCCATCGTTCTTTTGTCCACTACGCCAACCCAGTTTGGACCCAGCCATATGCAAATCAGTCTTGACCCTGTGCCCCATGGGAACAGTCCCGACCGAACTGCCAGGCCAGGTCCTCCCTGGACCGGAAACAAGCATCCTGGGACCGGTTTCAGGGTATGTCACCCTTCTTCAGCCAGGCTAGCTTGAATCCAGTGGCACAGTGAGCAAGGTACCCACATCTGGGCATACCCATCCCACTTAGGGCGAAAAGTGTTACAGCAAACAAATGATGGACGGAATGCGGACAATGCAAACATTCTCCCCAGTCAAAAAATCTGGGTTAAATCCATCGTCTTTTGCAAACTACGCCACCCCAGTTTGGACCCAGCCATATGCAAATCAGTATTGACCCTGTGCCCCATGGGAACAGTCCAGACCGAACTGCCAGGCCAGGTCCTCCCTGGACCGGAAACAAGCATCCTGGGAGCGGTTTCAGGGTATGTAACCCTTCTTCAGCCAGGCTAGCTTGAATCCAGAGGCACAGTGAGCAAGGGACCCACGTCTGGGCATACCCATCTCACTTAGCGCGAAAAGTGTTACAGCAAACAAATGATGGACGGAATGCTGACAATGCAAACATTCTCCCCCAGGCAAAAGATTTGGGTTAAATCCATTGTTCTTTTGCCCACTACGCCACCCCAGTTTGGACCCAGCCATATGCAAATCAGTCTTGACCCTGTGCCCCATGGGAACAGTACAGACCAAACTGCCATGCCAGGCCAGGTCCTGCCTGGACCGGAAACAAGCATCCTGGGACCGGTTTCAGGGTATGTCACCCTTCTTCAGCCAGGCTAGCTTGAATCCAGTGGCACAGTGAGCAAGGGACCCACGTCGGGGCATACCCATCCCACTTAGGACAAAAAGTGTTACAGCAAACAAATGATGGACGGAATGCTGACAATGCAAACATTCTCCCCAGTCAAAAGATCTGGGTTAAATCCATCGTTCTTTTGCCCACTACGCCACCCCAGTTTGGACTCAGCCATATGCAAATCAGTCTTGACCCTGTGCCCCACGGGAATGGTCCAGACCAAACTGCCAGGCCAGGTCCTCGCTGGACCGGAAACAAGCATCCTGGGACCGGTTTCAGGGTATGTCACCCTTCTTCAGCCAGGCTAGCTTGAATCCAGTGGCACAGTGAGCAAGGGACCCACGTCTGGGCATACCCTTCACACTTAGGGCAAAAAGTGTTACAGCAAACAAATGATGGACGGAATGCTGACAATACAAACATTCTCCCCCAGTCAAAAGATCTGGGTTAAATCTGTCGTTCTTTTGCCCACAACGCCACCCCAGTTTGGACCCAGCCATATGCAAATCAGTCTTGACCCTGTGCCCCATGGGAACAGTACAGACCGAACTGCCGGGCCGTGTCCTCCCTGGACTGGAAACAAGCATCCTGGGACAGGTTTCAGGGTATGTCACCCTTCTTCAGACAGGCTAGCTTGAATCCAGTGGCACAGTGAGCAAAGGACCCATGTCTGGGCATACCCATCCCACTTAAAGCAAAAAGTGTTACAGCAAACAAATGATGGACGGAATGCTGACAATGCAAACATTCTCCCCCAGTCAAAAGATCTGGGTTAAATCCATCGTTCTTTTGCCCACTACGCCACCCCAGTTTGGACCCAGCCATATGCAAATCAGTCTTGACCCTGTGCCCCATGGGAATAGTCCAGACCGAACTGCCTGGCCAGGTCCTCCCTGGACCGGAAACAAGCATCCTGGGACCGGTTTCAGGGTATGTCACCCTTCTTCAGCCAGGCTAGCTTGAATCCAGTGGCACAGTGAGCAAGGGACCCACGTCTGGGCATACCCCTCCCACTTAGGGCGAAAAGTGTTACAGCCAACAAATGATGGACGGAATGCTGACAATGCAAACATTCTCCCCAGTCAAAAGATCTGGGTTAAATCTGTCGTTCTTTTGCCCACAACGCCACCCCAGTTTGGACCCAGCCATATGCAAATCAGTCTTGACCCTGTGCCCCATGGGAACAGTCCAGACCGAACTGCCGGGCCGTGTCCTCCCTGGACTGGAAACAAGCATCCTGGGACAGGTTTCAGGGTATGTCACCCTTCTTCAGACAGGCTAGCTTGAATCCAGTGGCACAGTGAGCAAAGGACCCATGTCTGGGCATACCCATCCCACTTAAAGCAAAAAGTGTTACAGCAAACAAATGATGGACGGAATGCTGACAATGCAAACATTCTCCCCCAGTCAAAAGATCTCAGATAAATCCATCGTTCTTTTGCCCACTACGCCACCCCAGTTTGGACCCAGCCATATGCAAATCAGTCTTGACCCTGTGCCCCATGGGAATAGTCCAGACCGAACTGCCAGGCCAGGTCCTCCCTGGACCGGAAACAAGCATCCTGGGACCGGTTTCAGGGTATGTCACCCTTCTTCAGCCAGGCTAGCTTGAATCCAGTGGCACAGTGAGCAAGGGACCCATGTCTGGGCATGCCCATCCCACTTAGGGCGAAAAGTGTTACAGCAAACAAATGATGGACGGAATGCTGACAATGCAGACATTCTCCCCCCAGTCAAAAGATCTGGGTTAAATCCATCTTTCTTTTGCCCACTACGCCACCCCAGTTTGGAGCCAGCCATATGCAAATCAGTCTTGACCCTGTGCCCCATGGGAACAGTCCAGACCGAACTGCCAGGCAAGGTCCTCCCTGGACCGGAAACAAGCATCCTGGGACCGGTTTCAGGGTATGTCACCCTTCTTCAGCCAGGCTAGCTTGAATCCAGTGGCACAGTGAACAAGGGACCCACGTCTGGGCATACCCATCCCACTTAGGGCAAAAAGTGTTACAGCAAACAAATGATGGACGGAATGCTGACAATGCAAACATTCTCCCCCAGTCAAAAGATCTGGGTTAAATCCATCGTTCTTTTGCCCACTACGCCACCCCAGTTTGGACCCAGCCATATGCAAATCAGTCTTGAACCTGTGCCCCATGGGAACAGTCCAGACCGAACTGCCAGGCCAGGTCCTCCCTGGACCGGAAACAAGCACCCTGGGACCGGTTTCAGGGTATGTCACCCTTTTTCAGCCAGGCTAGCTTGAATCCAGTGGCACAGTGAGCAAGGGACCCACGTCTGGGCATACCCATCCCACTTAGGGCGAAAAGTGTTACAGCCAACAAATGATGGACGGAATGCTGACAATGCAAACATTCTCCCCCAGTCAAAAGATCTGGGTTAAATCCGTTGTTCTTTTGCCCACTATGCCACCCAAGTTTGGACCCAGCCATATGCAAATCAGTCTTGACCCTGTGCCCCATGGGAACAGTCCAGACCGAACTGCGAGGCCAGGTCCTCCCTGGACCGGAAACAAGCATCCTGGAACCGGTTTCAGGGTATGTCACCCTTCTTCAGCCAGGCTAGCTTGAATCCAGTGGCACAGTGAGCAAGGGACCAACGTCTGGGCATACCCATCCCACTTAGGGCGAAAAGTGCTACAGCAAACAGATGATGGATGGAATGCTGACAATGCAAAAATTCTCCCCCAGTCAAAAGATCTGGGTTAAATCCATCGTTCTTTTGCCAACTACGCCACCCCAGTTTGGACCCAGCCATATGCAAATCAGTCTTGACCCTGTGCCCCATGGGAACAGTCCTGACCAAACTGCCAGGCCAGGTCCTCCCTGGACCGGAAACAAGCATCCTGGGACCGGTTTCAGGGTATGTCACCCTTCTTCAGCCAGGCTAGCTTGAATCCAGTGGCACAGTGAGCAAAGGACCCACGTCTGGGCATACCCATCCCACTTAGGGCGAAAAGTGTTACAGCAAACAAATGATGGAGGGAATGCTGACAATGCAAACATTCTCCCCCAGTCAAAAGATCTGGGTTAAATCCATCATTCTTTTGCCCACTACGCCACCCCAGTTTGGAACCAGCCATATGCAAATCAGTCTTGACCCTGTGCCCCAATGGAACAGGCCAGACCGAACTGCCAGGCCAGGTCCTCCCTGGACCGGAAACAAGCATCCTGGGACCGGTTTCAGGGTATGTCACCCTTCTTCAGCCAGGCTAGCTTGAATCCAGTGGCACAGTGAGCAAGGGACCCACGTCTGGGCATACCCATCCCACTTAGGGCGAAAAGTGGTACAGCAAACAAATGATGGACGGAATGCTGACTGTTGGACTTGGCCCGTTTGGCAGGTTCACCCCTAAACTTTTTGCCTGTTAATGTGACCTGATATTAGTAGTTTTTGGCCTCTGCGCACTTTAGCACTGTGTCCCAGTGTAAAGTGCGTGCGCACTCTGAGTGCGTGTGGTGAGATTGGCCTGCCCTCCCATAAGAATGCATGGGGGATATGTGTGTCCATGGTAATTCCTGGTGTGAGAGGAGTGCAGGGGCGAGTTTAGTATGTGCAAACTCGTGAGAATAAATGCTGCGCAATGGTGTGCGCAGATTTATTATGACTGGTGTAGAAATGCCACTTTTAGAAGTTGCAAAAGAAACAATTGATGGACGGAATGCTGGACAATGCAAACATTCACCCCCAGTCACAAGGATCTGGGTTAAATCCATCATTCTTTTGCTTACCACACCACCCCAGTTTGGACACAGCCATATGCAAATCAGTCTTGACCCTGTTCCTTGTGGGAACAGTCCAGCCCGAACTGCCAAGCCAGGTCCTCCCTGGACCGGAAACAAGCATCCTAGGACTGGTTTCAAGGCATCACCCTTCTTCAGCCAGGCTAGCTTGAATCCAGTGGTGTAGTGAGCACGGGACCCACGTCTGGGCATACCCTTCCCACTTAGGGCGACAAATGCAAAAGAAACAATTGATGGACGGAATGCTGGACAATGCAAACATTCACCCCCAGTCACAAGGATCTGGGTTAAATCCATCATTCTTTTGCTCACCACACCACCCCAGTTTGGACCCAGCCATATGCAAATCAGTCTTGACCCTGTTCCTTGTGGGAACAGTCCAGCCCGAACTGCCAAGCCAGGTCCTCCCTGGACCGGAAACAAGCATCCTAGGACCGGTTTCAGGGCATCACCCTTCTTCAGCCAGGCTAGCTTGAATCCAGTGGTGGTGTGAGCACGGGACCCACGTCTGGGCATACCCTTCCCAGGGAGGACCTGGCTTGGCAGTTCGGGCTGGACTGTTCCCATGAGGCACAGGGTCAAGACTGATTTGCATATGGCCAGTTCTAAACTGGGGTGGCATGGTGAGCAAAAGAATGATGGATTTAACCCAGATCTCTTGACTGGGGGGAATGTTTTGATTTGTTCTGCATTCCGTCCATCAATTGTGTCTTTGCTTTCTCGCCCTAAGTGCGCCAGGTATGCCCAGACGTGGGTCCTGGGCTCACTGTGCCACTGGAATCAAGCTATCCTGGCTGAAGAGGGGTGAAACCCCGAAACCGGTCCTAGGATGCTTGTTTCTGGTCCAGGGAGGACCTGGCTTGGCAGTTCGGGCTGGACTGTTCCCATGAGGCACAGGGTCAAGACTGATTTGCATATGGCCAGGTCTAAACTGGGGTGGCATGGTGAGCAAAAGAATGATGGATTTAACCCAGATCTCTTGACTGGGGGTGAATGGATTTAACCCAGATCTCTTGACTGGGGGTGAATGTTTTGATTTGTTCTGCATTCCGTCCATCAATTGTGTCTTTTACTTTTAGAAGTTGGCATTTATGTGTGCTCTGTGTCTGCCTGCCTGATGTGAATTGCAAGTCTGGCTTGTGAGTGACAGGGGCTGGGAGGTGTGTGTGGCTCCAGGAGGGGCAGGGTGACTCAGCGCAGGGCTGAATAGAGAGATCTGCATTTAGATGGGAGGGAGGAGTTGCACCTGGGACCTGAATAGGGTTGTGCCTTCCCTCCCCAATGCTGGCTCCGCCCCCTGTGGTGCGTCTGATGTCCCTAGCCTACCCTCTGAAAGGGAAGAGGAGCTTGGGCAAAACAAAGTGCTCCAAAGCTCCCCCAAACCAGTTGCATCTGGTTTTTCCCCCAGCCCTGTGCTGTGTCACAAAAGAAAAAGGGCATATAAATATAGGGGCTGTGACCCCATAAAAAATGTTCAGTTGTGCTTGTGCTGACTTTGAGGGGCCATTCTGCCAGGAGGAACCGCCGCGGGACCCAGCTGCTGTTTCCTGGGGGTCCCTGCGTGCTGGCCTGCCTGGCTGCGCTGTGCTGTGGTCCGCCCAGCACCAAGGACTCTTTATCTTTGGCCTCTTTGGAGACCCTGCTGGAGCTGTGGCTCCTAGCGCCTCGTGAGCGCTTTTCTTTCACTCCCAGGGGAGAGGAGCCTGTTTTCCCTGCAGTGCTGTGTTGCGGGAAGTTTCTGGGAGGGAACCCCGGTGTGAGGGCTTCCCCCGTGCCTGAAACGGAGCGGGAGCCCACCCCGCGTATTTGTGCTCTCGAGCGGGAGCCCACCCCGCGTATTTGTGCTCTCGAGCGGGTGCCTACCCCGCAAGTGCTTTACCTACAGCGGGAGCCCACCCCGCATTGCGCCCGAGTGAAGAGGGAAGCCGCCGAGAGAAATCGCCAGGCCGCTGTGAAACGCGACCCGGAAGCCAGGCACGAGCTGCCTGGTTGGGGGTGGAGCCACGCGCCCTGGGCGGAAGCTGCAGCCAGGAGGGAGGACGGGAGCCTACCCCGCCTCCCAGGGCGTCCCGGGCCGAAGGAAGAAGCGGGCAAGTCTGCACGGGGCTCTCGTGAGCTGAGAGAGCCCCGACCGCCGCCCAGAGGGAAGTCCCGCGTGTGCTGAGGGGAAGCGGAGAAGGTCTGCAGTCGTCAGCAGAGCTCCCCGGCATGGAAGGGAGCCCCGCAGCCACCGAGAAGCCAGAGCGGTGCACACTCCTTCCCGCAGCCGCCGCCAGCCAGCAAGAAGAGCGGAGTTGCTGTCCCGACTCGAGAAGTCCAGAGGAATCCCGGTGAGTGGGGCCGGGGGTGGTCCCAGAAGTGCCAGTGCTGGTCTCCCTGTACAGCTGCACCGCGGTGGCGGGCAGCTGCAACCTAGTGGCAATTTTGATTTCAGGAGTCCCGGAGTGGGGCTCCCAATTGCACAGTGGTGCCAGTCCTCTTTTGGGGCTACACAGCAGCACCGCAGTTGCGGGCCGCTGCAACGGTTTTGGGCATTTTATTTACCTCTGAGCTCCAGAGTGGGGCTTCTACATGTACTGTGAGTGCCAGTACCTATTGGTTTTTGGTCATCAGCTGCACCGCGAGAGCGCGGGCAGCTGCAACGTGGGCATTCCTTCTTTCAGAGTCCCAGAGTACGGGCTCCCCAGGCGCAGTGGTGCCAAAGGCTAATCGGCAGTCCGAGAGGCTAGTGTGGAAGCCTCATGAAGGCCAGTGGGGCCCTAAGGGCGCAGTCGTGCCAGGGGCCATTTGGTGATCCCAGCTGCCCAGCAAGTAGTGGGCAGATGTTACGTTTAGGCAAGTGCATTGCGCACTTTTCATCATCGCTGCATTGGCAGCTGAACCTTGACTTTGTTGGACATAGGGCATTTGAGCCCCTGTGAGAGGCCAGTTGGCCAGGGGGGCCAGTTTATGGTTGTTAGGGCGCCGAGCCCTAATGTGATTTATTGCCCCATGTCATTTATGCTGATGGCGTATGTATAATGTGATTTAGGTGATGTATAGGCCTAATGTGATGCCTACAATGATTTATGCTAGGGAGGCCCTTTGCGTAATGTGTTTATGCTAATGAGGTTTGGGGCCTAATGCCTTTTATGCCTAGTGTGATAATGCTGAGGTCATTATTGTACCAGTAGTTACTGGTTGTGTTTTATATTTGTATTTAATTACCTGTTCTGATGGGTCTGACCAGGGCCCGATTGGCCTGGTCCTGTATATAATTCCCCTGTGAATATTGCCTAGTGCCAAGTTGGCACAGTGTATATTATGTGATTATGTTTCTAATGTATTTATGACAATACAAAGGCTATTTTTTATATAACCTTGTGTGGAGTTCCTTTTGTAGTGTTCCTAGTGTGTTGCTGCTGTGTGATTGTGTTGCGCAAACGCTTTACTCATTGCCTCCGGGATAAGCCTGACTGCTCATGCCAAGCTACCAAGGGGGTGAGCAGGGGTTATCTTTGGCGTGTAACTCCCTCGCCCTGACTAGAGTGGTGGTCTCTGCCTGGCTTTGGCACAAGCCTTAGCCAACCAGAGATCCCATTTATAACACTGACAATGCAAACTTTTTCCCCCAGTCAAAAGATCTGGGTTAAATCCATCGTTCTTTTGCCCACTACGCCACCCCAGTTTGGACCCAGACATACACAAATCAGTCTGACCCTGTGCCCCATGGGAACAGTCCAGACCGAACTGCCAGGCCAGGTCCTCCCTGGACCGGAAACAAGCATCCTGGGACCGGTTTCAGGGTATGTCACCCTTCTTCAGCCAGGCCAGCTTGAATCCAGTGGCACAGTGAGCAAGGGACCCACGTCTGGGCATACCCATCCCACTTAGGGCGAAAAGTGTTACAGCAAACAAATGATGGACGGAATGCTGACAATGCAAACATTCTCCCCCAGTCAAAAGATTTGGGTTAAATCCATCGTTCTTTTGCCCACTATGCCACCCCAGTTTGGACCCAGCCATATGCAAATCAGTCTTGACCCTGTGCCCCATGGGAACAGTCCAGACCGAACTGCCAGGCCAGGTCCTCCCTGGACCGGAAACAAGCATCCTGGGACCGGTTTCAGGGTATGTCACCCTTCTTCAGCCAGGCTAGCTTGAATCCAGTGGCACAGTGAGCAAGGGACCCACGTCTGGGCATACCCATCCCACTTAGGGCGAAAAGTGTTACAGCAAACAAATGATGGACGGAATGCTGACAATGCAAACATTCTCCCCCACTCAAAAGATTTGGGTTAAATCCATCATTCTTTTGCCCACTACGCCACCCCAGTTTGGACCCAGCCATATGCAAATCAGTCTTGACCCTGTGCCCCATGGGAACAGTCCAGACCGAACTGCCAGGCCAGGTCCTCCCTGGACCGGAAACAAGCATCCTGGGACCGGTTTCAGGGTATGTCACCCTTCTTCAGCCAGGCTAGCTTGAATACAGTGGCACAGTGAGCAAGGGACCCACGTCTGGGCATACCCATCCCACTTAGGGCGAAAAGTGTTACAGCAAACAAATGATGGACGGAATGCTGACAATGCAAACATTCTCCCCCAGTCAAAAGATCGGGGTTAAATCCATCGTTCTTTTGCCCACTACGCCACCCCAGTTTGGATCCAGCCATATGCAAATCAGTCTTGACCCTGTGCCCCATGGGAACAGTCCAGACCGAACTGCCATGCCAGGTCCTCCCAGGACCGGAAACAAGCATCCTGGGACCGGTTTCAGGGTATGTCACCCTTCTTCAGCCAGGCTAGCTTGAATCCAGTGGCACAGTGAGCAAGGGACCCACGTCTGGGCATACCCATCCCACTTAGGGCAAAAAGTGTTACAGCAAACAAATGATGGACGGAATGCTGACAATGCAAACATTCTCCCCCAGTCAAAAGATCTGGGTTAAATCCATCGTTCTTTTGCCCACTACGCCACCCCAGTTTGGACTCAGCCATTTGCAAATCAGTCTTGACCCTGTGCCCCATGGGAACAGTCCAGACCAAACTGCCAGGCCAGGTCCTCCCTGGACCGGAAACACGCATCCTGGGACCGGTTTCAGGGTATGTCACCCTTCTTCAGCCAGGCTAGCTTGAATCCAGTGGCACAGTGAGCAAGGGACCCACGTCTGGGCATATCCATCCGACTTAGGGCGAAAAGTGGTACAGCAAACAAATGATGGACGGAATGCTGACAATGCAAACATTCTCCACCAGTGAAAAGACCTGGGTTAAATCCATCATTCTTTTGCCCACTACGCCACCCCAGTTTGGACCCAGCCATATGCAAATCAGTCTTGACCCTGTGCCCCATGGGAACAGTCCAGACCGAACTGCCTGGCCAGGTCCTCCCTGGACCGGAAACAAGCAACCTGGGACCGGTTTCAGGGTATGTCACCCTTCTTCAGCCAGGCTAGCTTGAATCCAGTGGCACAATGAGCAAGGGACCCACGTCTGGGCATACCCATCCCACTTAGGGCGAAAAGTGTTACAGCAAACAAATGATCGATGGAATGCTGACAATGCAAAGATTCTCCCCCAGTCAAAAGATCTGGGTTAAATCCATCATTCTTTTGCCCACTACGCCACCCCAGTTTGGACCCAGCCATATGCAAATCAGTCTTGACCCTGTGCCCCATGGGAACAGCCCAGACCAAACTGCCAGGTCCTCCCTGGACCGGAAACAAGCTTCCTGGAACCGGTTTCAGGGTATGTCACCCTTCTTCAGCCAGGCTAGCTTGAATCCAGAGGCACAGTGAGCAAGGGACCCACGTCTGGGCATACCCATCCCACTTAGGGTGAAAAGTGTTCCAGCAAACAAATGATGGACGGAATGCTGACAATGCAAACATTCTCCCCCAGTCAAAAGATCTGGGTTAAATCCATCGTTCTTTTGCCCACTACGCCACCCCAGTTTGGACCCAGCCATATACAAATCAGTCTTGACCCTGTGCCCCATGGGAACAGTCCAGACCGAACTGCCAGGCCAGGTCCTCCCTGGACTGGAAACAAGCATCCTGGGACCGGTTTCAGGGTATGTCACCCTTCTTCAGCCAGGCTAGATTGAATCCAGTGGCACAGTGAGCAAGGGACCCACGTCTGGGCATATCCATCCCACTTAGGGCGAAGAGTGTTAAAGCAAACAAATGATGGACGGAATGCTGACAATGCAAACATTCTCCCCCAGTCAAAAGATCTGGGTTAAATCCATCATTCTTTTGCAAACTACGCCACCCCAGTTTGGAACCAGACATATGCAAATCAGCCTTGACCCTGTGCCCCATGGGAACAGTCCAGACCGAACTGCCAGGCCAGGTCCTCCCTGGACGGGAAACAAGCATCCTGAGACCGGTTTCAGGGTATGTCACCCTTCTTCAGCCAGGATAGCTTGAATCCAGTGGCACAGTGAGCAAGGGACCCACGTCTGGGCATACCCATCCCACTTAGGGTGAAAAGTGTTACAGCAAACAAATGGTGGACGGAATGCTGACAATGCAAACATTCTCCCCCAGTCAAAAGATCTGGGTTAAATCCATCGTTCTTTTGCCCACTACGCCACCCCAGTTTGGACCCAGCCATATGGAAATCAGTCTTGACCCTGTGCCCCATGGGAACAGTCCAGACCAAACTGCCAGGCCAGGTCCTCCCTGGACCGGAAACAAGCATCCTGGGACCGGTTTCAGGGTATGTCACCCTTCTTCAGCCAGGCTAGCTTGAATCCAGTGGCACAGTGAGCAAGGGACCCACGTCTGGGCATACCCATCCCACTTAGTGCGAAAAGTGTTACAGCAAACAAATGGTGGACGGAATGCTGACAATGCAAACATTCTCCCCCAGTCAAAAGATCTGGGTTAAATCCATCGTTCTTTTGCCCACTACGCCACCCCAGTTTGGACCCAGCCATATGGAAATCAGTCTTGACCCTGTGCCCCATGGGAACAGTCCAGACCAAACTGGCAGGCCAGGTCCTCCCTGGACCGGAAACAAGCATCCTGGGACCGGTTTCAGGGTATGTCACCCTTCTTCAGCCAGGCTAGCTTGAATCCAGTGGCACAGTGAGCAAGGGACCCACGTCTGGGCATGCCCATCCCACTTAGGGCGAAAAGTGTTACAGCAAAAAAATGATGGACAGAATGCTGACAATGCAAACATTCTCCCCCAATCAAAAGATCTGGGTTAAATCCATCATTATTTTGCCCACTACGCCACCCCAGTTTGGACCCAGCCATATGCAAATCAATCTTGACCCTGTGCCCCATGGGAACAGCCCAGACCGAACTGCCAGGTCCTCCCTGGACCGGAAACAAGCATCCTGGAACCGGTTTCTGGGTATGTCACCCTTCTTCAGCCAGGCTAGCTTGAATCCGGAGACACAATGAGCAAGGGACCCACGTCTGGGCATACCCATCCCACGTAGGGCGAAAAGTGTTACAGCAAACAAATGATGGACGGAATGCTGACAATGCAAACATTCTCCCCCAGTCAAAAGATCTGGGTTAAATCCATCGTTCTTTTGCCCACTACGCCACCCCAGTTTGGACCCAGCCATATACAAATCAGTCTAGACCCTGTGCCCCATGGGAACAGTCCAGACCGAACTGCCAGGCCAGGTCCTCCCTGGACCGGAAACAAGCATCCTGGGACCGGTTTCAGGGTATGTCACCCTTCTTCAGCCAGGCTAGATTGAATCCAGTGGCACAGTGAGCAAGGGACCCACGTCTGGGCATATCCATCCCACTTAGGGCGAAAAGTGTTACAGCAAACAAATGATGGACGGAATGCTGACAATGCAAACATTCTCCCCCAGTCAAAAGATCTGGGTTAAATCCATCGTTCTTTTGCCCACTACGCCACCCCAGTTTGGACGCAGCCATATGGAAATCAGTCTTGACCCTGTGCCCCATGGGAACAGTCCAGACCAAACTGCCAGGCCAGGTCCTCCCTGGACGGGAAACAAGCATCCTGTGACCGGTTTCAGGGTATGTCACCCTTCTTCAGCCAGGATAGATTGAATCCAGTGGCACAGTGAGCAAGGGACCCACGTCTGGGCATATCCATCCCACTTAGGGCGAAAAGTGTTACAGCAAACAAATGATGGACGGAATGCTGACAATGCAAACATTCTCCCCCAGTCAAAAGATGTGGGTTAAATCCATCATTCTTTTGCAAACTACGCCACCCCAGTTTGGAACCAGACATATGCAAATCAGCCTTGACCCTGTGCCCCATGGGAACAGTCCAGACCAAACTGCCAGGTCCTCCCTGGACCGGAAACAAGCATCCTGGAACCGGTTTCAGGGTTTGTCACCCTTCTTCAGCCAGGCTACCTTGTATCCGGAGATACAGTGAGCAAGGGACCCACGTCTGGGCATACCCATCCCACTTAGGGCGAAAAGTGTTACAGCAAACAAATTATGGACGGAATGCTGACAATGCAAACATTGTCACCCAGTAAAAAGATCTGGGTTAAATCCATCGTTCTTTTGCCCACTACGCCACCCCAGTTTGGATCCAGCCGTATGCAAATAAGTCTTGACCCTGTGCCCCATGGGAACAGTCCAGACCGAACTGCCAGGCCAGGTCCTCCCTGGACCGGAAACAAGCATCCTGGGATCGGTTTCAGGGTATGTCACCCTTCTTCAGCCAGGCTAGCTTGAATCCAGTGGCACAGTGAGCAAGGGACCCACGTTTGGGCATACCCATCCCACTTAGGGTGAACAGTGTTACAGCAAACAAATGATGGACGGAATGCTGACAATGCAAACATTCTCCCCCAGTCAAAAGATCTGGGTTAAATCCATTGTTCTTTTGCCCACAACAGACATTGTTCTGCATTCTGTCCATCAACTGTTGTTTTTGCATTTGTCACCCCAAGTGGGACGGGTATGCCCAGACGTGGGTCCCGTGCTCTCCATGCCACTGGAATCAAGCTATCCTGGCTGAAGAGGGGTGAAACCCCGAAACCGGTCCTAGGATGCTCTTTTCCAGTCCAGGGAAGACCTGGCTTGGCAGTTCGGGCTGGACTGTTCCCATGAGGCACAGGGTCAAGACTGATTTGCATATGGCTGGGTTCAAACTGGAATGGCATGGTGAGCAAAAAAACGATGAATTCAGGCCCAGATCTCTGTACTGGGGTGAATGTATGACATTGTACTGCATTCTGTCCATCAACTGTTGTTTTTGCATTTGTCACCTCAAGTGGGACGGGTATGCCCAGACGTGGGTCCCGTGCTCTCCATGCCACTGGAATCAAGCTATCCTGGCTGAAGAGGGGTGAAACCCCGAAACCGGTCCTAGGATGCTTGTTTTCAGTCCAGGGAGGACCTGGCTTGGCAGTTCGGGCTGGACTGTTCCCATGAGGCACAGGGTCAAGACTGATTTGCATATGGCTGAGTTCAAACTGGAATGGCATGGTGAGCAAAAAAACGATGGATTCAGGCCCATATCTCTGTACTGGGGTGAATGTATGACATTGTTCTGCATTCTGTCCATCAACTTTTGTTTTTGCATTTGTCTCCCCAAGTGGGACGGGTATGCCCAGATGTGGGTCCTGTGCTCTAAATGCCACTGGAATCAAGCTATCCTGGCTGAAAAGGGGTGAAACCCCGAAACAGGTCCTAGGATGCTTGTTTCCAGTCCAGGGAGTACCTGGCTTGGCAGTTCGGGCTGGACTGTTCTCATGAGGCACAGGGTCAAGACTGATTTGCATATTGCTGGGTTCAAACTGGAATGGCATGGTGAGCAAAAAAACGATGGATTCAGGCCCAGATCTCTGTACTGGGGTGAATGTATGACATTGTTCTGCATTCTGTCCATCAACTGTTGTTTTTGCATTTGTCACCCCAAGTGGGACGGGTATGCCCAGATGTGGGTCCCGTGCTCTCCATGCCACTGGAATCAAGCTATCCTGGCTGAAGAGCGGTGAAACCCCAAAACTGGTCCTAGTATGCTTGTTTCCAGTCCAGGGAGAACCTGGTTTGGCAGTTTGGGCTGGACTGTTCCCATGAGGCACAGGGTCAAGACTGATTTCCATATGGCTGGGTTCAAACTGGAATGGCACGGTGAGCAAACAAACGATGGATTCAGGCCCAGATCTCTGTACTGGGGTGAATGTATGACATTGTTCTGCATTCTGTCCATCAACTGTTGTTTTTGCATTTGTCACCCCAAGTGGGACGGGTATGCCCAGACGTGGGTCCCGTGCTCTCCATGCCGCTGGAATCAAGCTATCCTGGCTGAAGAGAAGTGAAACCCCGAAACCGGTCCTAGGATGCTTGTTTCCAGTCCAGGGAGGACCTGGCTTGGCAGTTCCGGCTGGACTGTTCCCATGAGGCACGGGGTCAAGACTGATTTGCATATGGCTGGGTTCAAACTGGAATGGCATGGTGAGCAGAAAAACGATGGATTCAGGCCCAGATCTCTGTACTGGGGTGAATGTATGACATTGTTCTGCATTGTGTCCATCAACTGTTGTTTTTGCATTTGTCACCCCAAGTGGGACGGGTATGCCCAGATGTGGGTCCCGTGCTCTCCATGCCACTGGAATCAATCTATCCTGGCTGAAGAGGAGTGAAACCCTGAAACCGGTCCAGGGAGGACCTGGCTTGGCAGTTCGGGCTGGACTGTTCCCATGAGGCACAGGGTCAAGACTGATTTGCATATGGCTGGGTTCAAACTGGAATGGCATGGTGAGCAAAACAACGATGGATTCAGGCCCAGATCTCTGTACTGGGGTGAATGTATGATATTGTTCTGCATTCTGTCCATCAACTGTTGTTTTTGCATTTGTCACCCCAAGTGGGACGGGTATGCCCAGACGTGGGTCCTGTGCTCTCCATGCCACTGGAATCAAGCTATCCTGGCTGAAGAGGGGTGAAACCCCGAAACCGGTCCTAGGATGCTTGTTTCCAGTCCAGGGAGGACCTGGCTTAGCAGTTCGGGCTTGACTGTTCCCATAAGGCACAGGATCAAGACTGATTTGCATATGGCTGGGTTCAAACTGGAATGGCATGGTGAGCAAAAAAAACGATGGATTCAGGCCCAGATCTCTGTACTGGGGTGAATGTATGACATTGTTCTGCATTCTGTCCATCAACTGTTGTTTTTGCTTTAGTATTTAAAAATGGCACATGCAGGGGGCATGGCTAGGCGCCCGAGGAAGATGGCGGTGCTTCTGTGACTCTCGGCGGGTCGGCGCGGACCGCGCGCAACGAGCTTAGTTTCTATCCCGTTTTGAATGCCGGAATGGATTCTGGAGGTTGTTGTATGCTGCGCGCTACCGCGAACTAGTGTTTCAGCTTTCCTAGCAGCCTCCAATAAACGATGCAGCAACACACTTTTCTCTCACCTCAGAGGCGGCCGCCGCCTCTCACCTTATTCAAGACGGGGAATTCTTCTGCAGATGTTCTCCCGCTCAACGCTACTTCTGAAGAACTACAAGGTATGCCCTCCTCCACTTTTAGGGCCACATGATTCCTCAGCAGCTCATGGCATGACTTGGATTCGCCCAGGCTGAAGGTTTTATTTTGTTTTTTTCTCCTTTTCTTTTCTTCTACTTGGGGAGACGGAAGTCTGCTGTTCCCATTTCAAGTTTGTTTAGTGCAGCTAAAGTCTTTGTCGGCTTTCTCCGAGGGTGAATAGCTTTTTATGATAATTCCACCTTGCTCATTACATTACTTTTGTAGTACAGTGGATTATTTATCTTCTGGTTAATCTGTCACCCTATGGGGAGATTGAGAAACGCTGACTCCTGTATGAAGCCTGGGAAACAAAAAATATTTATTAAAAATTCCACAGTTTTTTCGAAATTTGCAGCCATGGATGCTTCCTCAGCCACCTCCTCTTCTAAGAATGGTTCTATCCCTGATACGAACTCTGGCTCAACGGCCTTGGGGAAAGCCTCCACAAAGCGTCTCAAGAAAGACTCGCCTTCCCCTGCAAAATCTCCTCCTCCTACCTCTATGGACTTGCTGCTCAAAGAAATTCGAGCTTTGCGCCCATTTATGGAGGAAACAAATAATAAATTGTAATACCTTACCGACAGATGGTCTCAAATGGATGAGCGCTTGGTAACAGTAGAACGTCACGTTTCTCTTTTCCATGCAACTGAAACTAAAGTCACGTCTTTTCAGACTCAGGTTTCATCTCTACAAAAGCATGTTGAAGAGTTGGAGAACCGCAACAGGAGAAATAACCTTCGCATTTTTGGATTGCTGGAAAACATGGAGGGCTCGGATCCTCTCACCTTCTTCAAAAACTTTCTTCCAGAACTGTTAAAACTTCCTGAAGGCACCTCCTTAAACATACAACGTGCTCATCGTCTAGGTCGCCTGCCTACTATGGTTTCTTGTTCACGACGTCCAAGAAGAGTTATCTTATATCTTTGGGAATATACAGACCTTCTCAAAGTTCTTTCAGCAGCAAAATCACTTAACCGGATTTCTTGGTCCGGTCATGCTTTGTTCTTTTCCCAGGATTGCGCCAATAGCACGGCTGACAGACGCAAGGAATTTCTCATGCATGAGACCAGATCTTCGTTCATTGGGAGCACGTTATAGCCTTTTTCATCCTTGCCTATTTAAAGTTGCATACCGAAACAACACGACTTCCTACGAAGACCCCAGCAAGTTGAGAAACTTTATAAACTCTTGCAAGTTAGAAACAATGGATACTTCGAGTCCTTCGCCTTCTGTTTCTAATTAATACTTTAGGTTTTTGTTGCAGTTCATAATTGTTCGTCCTATGATTGTCACAGAGTTGTTGACGTTGTTTATTTACTCTTTTAATGTCTTGTTTTGCACTTCCGTAGTCAACATGTTTTCTCCATTTCCCCCACAGATACCCTATTCTCGGTGCATGTCATTGTTCTTCATCTCGTTGATTATGATGGTTCGTGTGTCCCGTCGATGGAGTTCGGATGTGTCGTCCTTCCATGTGGTTTCTCCCCCCCCCACCCTTCCTTTGGATTTTTATAGGTATGAATTTTTCTTTGTTTCTGTTCCATGTAGTTTCACCCTCCCTCACTCTCCTTTTTGGATTTTCATGCATATGTGTTTTTTCTTTTGTGTTATTCTACTTCTCTCATCTTCTATCATTCTTCCTCTAGTTATATCTTCTTCCTTTCTTCTTTCTGTCTCTTTTTTTTCTATTTACCATCTCTCTATTTTTTTATTTTTGACATTCTCTTTCTTTCCTCCTATTATACTCAGGGTTACATTTTTCCCCATTTATATGACACTGTGGTTTTCTCTATACCAAGGTTATATTCTGTTTGGTCTAGTTCAAATTGTTCTTTCAATAGTTCATTTATGTTATTGAATATTGTTACTTGGAATGTCCGAGGTCTGAACTCACCGATCAAAAGGCAACGTGTCTTAACACATTTATCTAAATTGAAAGCGGATTTTGCGATGATTCAAGAGTCACACCTTACAGAATCTGAATCCTTAAAATTGAAGAGAGACTGGGTTGCTGATGTCTTCTTTTCTCCGGGTGACGGTAAGCGTAATGGCGTTATCACAATGTGTCACAAATCTCTTCATGTTAAATTTGTCTCTCAAGAAAATGACAATGTGGGTCGCTTGCTGTTTACAGATTTATTGATTGGGAAGGTTCCACTCTCTTTACTCAATATCTATGCACCAACTACGAGTGATTCCCTCTTTTGGTCTCTCCTTGAGCAAAAGCTGATGCAATATTCCCAAGACAACCTCATTTTAGCTGGAGATTGTAATCAGATCATAGATCCCTTCATAGACAGAAATTCTTTAACTTCCTTGATACCCTCTAAAGCACATAAATCATTTTTACAGGCCTTTCAACATAGACACTTGATTGATGCCTGGAGATTATGCAGTCCCACCCTGAGGGAATATACTTACTTCTCCCCAGTCCATAAGACACAATCACATATTGACCACCTTTTTATTTCCCACAACATCACTCAATCTATACATTTTGCAGAAATTGGCGCTATGCTGATTTCTGATCATGCCCCTGTTTTTATTTCATTAGATATACTTCATAAGCCTTCTGGCCCGAGAAGTTGGTGATTTAACAACTCCTTGTTACTTGATCCTGTTTTTATTTCCTCTTTCACCTCTTTTTTGAAGAATATTTCCACTTTAATGAATCAGATACGCTTCATTTTCATATAGTATGGGATGCTTTTAAGGCTGCAGCATGTGATTTTATAATTAGTTACCTCTCCAAAAAGGACATCATGCCCGCAAGACAGCCACTGACCTTTTTTACAAAGATAAAGAGATTAGAACATTTCTACTATACTACTAGGTCGGAGGATTGCTTGGCTGAACTTATAGCTACTAAGCTTAAATTCAACAAGGAGTCTACTGAGAATGCCTCTCTGTACTTGCTCAAATCCAGCACAAAATTTTATGGTGGCCAAAATAAATCTGGAAAATTGTTGGCAAATTACCTTAAAGTAAAAAAACACAAGTTCAACATTGAGTCGATATTTGATGATCGACATTTACCCAAATACAAAGATTCTGAGATTCTGCAAAAATTCTATAGTTTTACCAATCCCTATATACACCTGAAGTCTCACCTACGGATGATTCCATTTCGGACTATCTTTTTTCAGTTGAAAAATCCTTTGATGTTCCCCCAAATTTTGATTCTTTGGAACTTGATGTTTCATTGAAAGAATTACACACTGCGTTGCTCACGCTTAAAAAAGATAAAGCCCCAGGTCCCGACGGTTTTACTGTTGAATTTTTTTTACTTTTCTCCCAGCTACTTCTTCTGAATTTACACAAACTTCTACTCTCCTTCTCGCAAGCAGGAACTTCTTCTGGTTCATTTTTGGAGGCCCTAATTTGCCTCATACCCAAAGAGGACAAGGATCCACATTTCTGTAAAAATTACAGACCAATTTCATTAGTGAATATTGATTATAACATTTTTTCAAAGTCCTTGGCCCTAAGAGTAGAATCACTTCTCCCTGGTCTCTTAGGTAGGGAACAGTCAGGTTTTGTAAAAGGCTGTTATCTGACAGACAATACACGCCTTTTTTTCAATATACTTTCTAAATCATCTCACATTTCTGAATCCCTAGCAGCTATTGCTTTAGACGCGGAAAAGGCATTTGACAGAGTCTATTGGCCTTTTATTTTATCAACTCTCAAATGGTTTGGTTTTGGTCCTAAAATTATCAATCTAATCTCTCTTCTTTATTCTTCCCCTAAGGCGGCAATTTTTGTGAACGGCCTTACCTCTTCCTATTTTGCCTTGGGAAGAGGTGTTCGACAAGGTTGTCCCTTATCCCCCTTTTTGTTCAATTTAGCTTTAGAACCTTTTCTATCTAGAATTCACCAAAACTCAACTATTTTTGGATTTGCATCTGGGAAAACTCATATTAAATTGGCGGCCTATGCGGACGATATTCTGTTATTTCTCTCGCAACCCCAATCTTCCCTTCCTAACTTCCTGCAGGAAACAAATGCTTACTCCTCTGTCTCTGGCTATAAACTCAACAATGACAAATGTGAAATTCTACCCTTGACTAATTTCACTTTTAAGGACGATTTTAAAATAACTAACTTTAAATGGAATACCCAACATATGAAGTGCCTGGGTTTGTACTTCTCCACATCAGTCAAGTCGTCAATCTCCATTAACTTGGATAAATGTTCTTTGAAAATATCTTCCCTGATAGGCAAATGGCACCCTTTATACCTCTCTTGGTGGGGAAGATTGGACACAATAAAGATGATGTTATCCCCGATTGTTCTTTTCACTATTTCTAATCTTCCAGTTGCCATACCTCAGAAGTTTAAAAAAAAAAAATTAATTCCTTATTATCATCTTTTCTTTGGAGTAACAGGAAGGCCCGTATGTCACTATCAAAACTCATTCGCCCTAAAATGGAAGGTGGTGTTAACTTTCCTGACTTTCCTATTTATCATAAAGCTTTTATTTTACGTCAATCATCTCATTGGCTAATTGGACCTTCACTGGACTCTCCTCTGTGGGTTACACTTGAGCATTCATACCTCACCCCCTTCTCTTTTCAGGAATATCTATCATTTACCCGAAAGCCCCAGAAATTGTCCAATCCTATTCAACATACTAACAAGTTATTGGGTCCATTCTTGTTAGACAATTCCACTGACATGGGTTCACTCTTGCAGTCCACTATTTGGCACAACAAACACATACTGATTAATGGCAAGCCCATATATTGGAAATCATGGAGACAGAAGGGTCTTATTTGGGTTAACCAACTACTTCAGAATGATATAATCATACCTTTTCATCAGGCTAAGGCTATCTTCGGTTTCCCTATCTCATTTTGCAATAAGTATCAATCGCTCCATAATGTTTAATGCCTAGCCATTGATCAAATTGTTCGAACTCCTGTTTCGTCCAACAATTACATCAATATTTCCCGCATTTTTCTCAGCACATGTCCTAAAGCATCAAACATCTATGCTTGTTTGCGCAAATCAAAGTCTCCTAGAGATAAAACTAAAGTGGAACTGGATTGGGAACGTGATCTGGGTGTAGACTGGCCCATTTTCTTATGGAACAAAATTTGGCTCAAGATACGAAAATCCTCTAGAGTGGCTAACGCTATACAAACACTCTTGTTTATCTATAAAAGATTGCTCTTTTCCCCCGCACTTTTGCACAAGATGAATGCTGATATACCTAATACCTGCTGGTCTTGTTCCTCCATAAATGCTGATTTAAAACACATGCTTTTTACCTGCCCTTATGTGCATGATTTTTGGACGTGTGTTTGGAGGCAAATTAACCTCATTTTTAATTCTTCGATATCCCTTTCACTCACTAATATTTTTTTGGGCTCTCTCTCTGATGACTGGTCTCACCCTCATGTAAACATGCACATTTTGGATTTACTCTTGGGAGTAGCATTTCAGCAGATCACCAAAAACTGGAAGTCTTTGGCTGATTTGTCCTTCCAGGCTTGGTGGTATGCAGTTTGTCACAATCATAGATTGGATACTGCTTATGTATATCCTGTGTCTCTTGCTGTAAAACGCTTACAACTATGGTCCCCAGTTACGCAGTTTATTGATTGTCATGCTAAACTTTCGCACGCACGTGCCAACTCTGAAAAAGAAGTTTTAAAGCCTCCTTGACATTCTGTTTTCTGCTTTTAGAATTGTTTTAATACATTTTTTACCATTATGTTGTTATATCTTTAATAACTACCAAACTTGTTTTGTAACTCCATATTTTTACATACCCCTTCTCTTCCTGTTACTGATGCTGTAAACATGAATTCATGTGTAATCATACGGTTCCATGTCATAATGCATATATAGTTTTTTGTTGTATTTTTTCTTTCTTTCTTTTACTTCAATAAACTTTATTTTTTAAACTTAAAAAAAATAGTACCAAGGGTCGAGAATAACTTTAGATATGGACCAAAAATGGCACATGCAAGCACATAGGGTTGGCAAGTACCTACAGTGACTAGGATCCAAAAGATATTTTCATTGCACAGGGCAGCAGCTGCTTCTATGAGAAAAACTAATTTTCAGATAAAATAATAATTCTGCTATGTTTGGTTTGGGTAAGCTACAGAGATGATTCAACTACTATTTTTAATGTTCATTAAAATCCAATCCATTGATGAAGTTAGAATGCTTATAACTATTTGGGAAAAGTAACATTTAAAATTGAGACTTTGTCTGACAGTCCAGTAGCCTAATGAGCATTTGCCTGCCAGCAGCTGGACTCCGTCAGTGCTTTCCCTTAATTAGAAGTGAAAATTGCTCCCAAAGCAAAAATTATGGCTTAGGCCTTTTACCAGGAAGTCCTGATTGTGAGATGAACACCTCTCATCTCAGGAAGTGTAGCTGGGAAGGGTTTGGGAACTTCCTTTATTTGAAAGTGACCAGGATAAGGCCTGCCCACTCAAAGTTAAGAGTAAAAGCAGAACTGGTAAATGTTAGGAACCACTGGTAATCACTTAGAACCAGATCTGGTCCATTGTTTCTACCCACTGGTAGACCTGGCGCGCATTAGAAGTGGTTGAAAATAATTCAAGCCTTCCATCCCCCACTTTTTGTTTCTTTCTCTGTTAATCCGCGGAACACCAGTTATGAAACAATTCCTTTTTATTGAATTTTAGAAGGACACTTTTTCTCACCCATATGTGAAGACCAGCAAGGATGTGCTTATCAGGATAACAAGACCACATGCTATTTTGTACAATACACCATCTTCCAAATTAACCTCATTCCCTCCCTAACCCAACATTGATCCAATATGCCCTCCATGTTATCAATCCCATCATTAAGAGGGTTCTAGTCTGCCTAAATTAGCCACTAATCTGGAATGTGTTATCCTGTCTAGGTCAACCCCATTTTGCTGATCTCGCTACTGACCCTCATCACTCCTCTCCCAGAAGCCCTCCTCCAGTGAGCCACAGAACTCTCAGGTATCTTGGGCAGGTCAGTTCATAGAATTCTTCTCAGGTGAGAAAAACTATGAGGGGCTGACAGATCTTCTTGTAGCTGTCCTGGTCACCACTCATGGACAAAGTGTTTTATTCCATGCCTAATACCTCCCACAAGGAGTAAAACCAGGAGTAATGGTAGGGGATGATGTCCATGCACTGCATATATAATTAAAGCAAATGGCCAGCCAGGGGATCATTTATGACTGAACACTGTAATTAAATATTGATGCATTTAGAGATCTATAACCTCCTGAACAAAATACAAAGGAATCAATCCAATGTCTGATATTGCAGATTAATGCAGAGAAAAGAACAATAAATGAAGAAACAGCAATGTAATTATGATCAATTGGTCTGAATTAAAGCAAGGGGAAACAAGTTGCTCTATGAACAACAAGAAACACATATCTATCCAGCATGTTAGTTGTACATATTTCCATACATCGATTTACCAAGACAGAAGTGTGTAATCCACTCTAAATATAAGGAACTTTCCTGGAGATCATATCACTCTAGTGTAGGGTATGTCCCAATGTTGATTGATCTAAATAAAAGTAGTGGAATGTGCGTCAACGTTTCGGTCTCCTGTTCTAGGAATACGTAAAACCATTCTCAGTTCTAAGAGTAGTAGATAGTTAATATAGAGGACCCCTGAAAACGTTCTTCCACTGGGAGGACAATTGGAATGAGTTCAATAATTATGATACATGTGGTATTAAATCGAGAGACTACTTGGGGGGAGAGGGCTTTGAGATTTACAATTGAAATGGACACCTCAGTGTGGACCCGTGACTGCAACATGGTACCACAGATTATTCTGGCAAAAGAGATTACCCAAGCTCACGAGGGGTTCTTGGATTGCCCTCCTCTTTTCTCAGATCACATGGGCCACAATTCTAGGGACTTGCGTATTAAATAGGGGGCACTACAAACAGCATCCAGAACCTCTTTCCAATACTTAGCTTTGGACATTCCCTGAACATACGAGGTAGTGTGCCCATTGTCCTGAAATTGGGCCAGTGTGGCTCAGATTTGTTGATGTCTTAGGTATGTCCCATTTCCGGTGTGTAGTACCAGTATGTGGTAATTTTGGTGAGCAGTTCCGTTTCATGTATGCACAATTAGACAGTTGTGTTTTGTGATGAATATGCCCTACAATCCCCCTACGTAAAGACCCGCTGTATCGCCTTTACAAAAAATCAACTATGTCCTTCTTCAATTTACTAACTGTTGGTTTTGGTGACCACAGGTGGGCTAGCAGGAGTCAATGTGACTAATGTAAGAATTGGGTTCTTTGGTCTGAGTAGACTACAGATGGGTGGGATGTGGGAATACACAAGGAGGAGAATGAAAGGGTGGTGTGAACCCAAACGTAGCTGCAGCATTAGGCTGGTGTAATTTCTGGGTTGATAAAAATCTTTGGTGTCCCTTTTAGAGACAGTTAATCTCTAAGATACAGATGGTTTCATGATATACACACTGCCCTTATTTCAGTAATGGTCTGTCCCAGGCTCCTGGCCATATTATCTGGATTGGATTATGAGGTAGGTTATGTCTATTCAGTGAAGCAAATAGTATATAACAACTTTCTTTTTGATGTAAGAACTAAGACCAGCTTAATGAGGAAATGTGTTTATTTAGGTACTGATACTGTGTTAAACTGATTGAATGCACTGACAAACAATTGGTGACGCGTCATCACTATTTTTCATGTTTTGTTTGAACACATGCTATAGCATTTCACATAATCTTTGCTTGCTCACATTTTAGTGTGCTATTATATTTAGATTGACCATAATAAGTGATTTTTACATTGACAGTTAACCATAGTTAGAGTGTGTGCACGTTAATTTTGCCATAGTCACTGTAGGACGTGATCTGAAAGGCTCCATATTAAAGGAAATGTTATGTTTCTGCTTGATGTGCATAATCAGTCTCTTATTTCAGGAGCCTAGTTTCACCCGTGTTCTCAGTAAACTGTACTGCTCTTGTTAAATTCTGTGTGAAGTCCACCTAATGTATCTTCTTAATGAGATGAACTGTAAATCTCAGCAACTGTGCATGTGATGAACGGGTAGAGAAGAAACATCCGTTGTGTGATATCTCTGAAGGCCATGAACGAAATCTTCGATTGTATAAGTCATAAGAAGGGGGGCCAACACCAAGAGTTTTGTGAATGTTTAGTTTTGATTGGTTCTTTCTCCGTAGTTACTGTGAAGAGTATCTATACAGTTGAATTTCATGTTATAATTATGTATCACTGACTTAGTTAGTCTTGCTTCTGTCCAACCCTCAAGGCAGACGTCCCTGTTCCACTACTGAGACCCTATGCTTCTTTTATTCCTGCTCACAGAGTTAAACACACACGTAAACCCCTTTCTCCTATCCTTGATTGGAACCTTCACTTGGTTCTGCCTTAGAGGCTATATTGACTGGCTCCTGCTACTCAAACTTACCTGACTTCACCTCTGATACTACCTTAGCATTATGACGTTTTTTTCTTCAGGAAAACTGAATCTTCCATGATTTGCCTACACATTGTATATAAATAAAAAAGCAAAGTGTAAAATTGAACATTTTAAAATCTTCTGTAATTGTGAAGGAATTTGACATTTGAGACTGAAAATTAAATTAGTTTCATCAGATTGATTTGTGGAAGCAGTGCAAGTGCATCACACTGAATATATTATGGACAATGAGTGGCCTCAATTGAATTTAGAAAAGGTCCAACCTTCCTACTAAAATTTAAATTTGATTTTTTTATATTTATTTGCGAACTAAGAAAAATGTCTGATCATTTGTGTATTTGTTTGATGAATGCTTGTTTTAGTATTTGTTTTGAGGTTCAAATCATCAAAAATGCTGGGGTCCTCAGCTTCCAGTGATGATACACTCAAAGGGTCCCCAGAATATAATAATGATTTAGTGGGGTTCACAGGGATCCAGTAATGATTAAGTGGGGCTCCAGACAAGTGAAAAGGTCAAGATCATTGCCTTAGGAAACAAGTTAATAGAAGCTTCACTTTAAATTCTGCTTAATGTAAATTATGAGGCTTTAACAGATTTTAAGATATATAATAAACAAACCACTATGAGGCACCCAAAAGCACTGTGGATAATCTCACTATTTCTGTATCTCATTATATATGTGTGTTTCCTGTTATGCCACTTAAACAAGGTCAATGTTGTATGGTGAATACTATAAAACAAGTGGGGACAGCCTGCAATTGGGCCTTACAAACTAGTAGATGATGAACTGTCACACATGTCAGCTAAAAACACATGTACATTACAGAACAGCAGATGATTTCCACTTAAACTGGCATGACATATGCAAATTGGTAATAGGAAACATCTTGAGAGTGATCCTTAAGGATGCTTAAGCTCCTATGTGCAGGTGGTTTCTTCTAAACTCTTTGTCATAAGTTTATTTCTAGCCCAACCTTTACTTTGACCCTTTGACCTCTCTAGTAAAAGTGAGTTCACTTGGTATCGGATTGCTATTCATGGTGAACAAATTCAGGACCATTTCAGACAATCAGTGTTGGGCATGATTACACACAACCACAGACCACCATATAGTGAGAAAGCCACCTTTAGGAGGAGAGGTCTGCAAATATAATAGCGTTCACATACAATAATGTATACCCAAGCCTCACTAAAACATAGTAAACAACCTGTCAGTACCTCCTCCCTTGATGATCCCCTCCAAAATGCCAAACCTTTCCCCAAGATGTTACTCACATGCCACACATACATTTTCCCTCTCCCATATCACAGCTATTCTATCTACAGCCACTTCACCGAAACAAGTCATGAAACTCTTAAATCTCTCCTCAGCTTAATCAGCTCCAACTGTACTTCAACTAATACTCCAGGCTCTGGTCTGTTCTCTTCCACCCCACTCCTGAGGGGTGGATATGCTCATTTGTAACTCACTATCCCCTCAAGGCTCAAAACAAATAACTGGACTTGCTTTTCAAAGGCAAAACCTTTTTTAAACAAATCTCAAACCCTAAACAAATCCCAGTGTTACTGGACCGGGTGATTGTGCAGATCAATGAAAACCAACTACTCTGAGCCACACTAACCTCTCACTGGATCAAGGGCCAGCAAAAGAGGCTATGTCCTTGACCTCACAGCCACAAAAATCTGACCTGAAACCCCACCCCACTACCCAGGCTTGACCCATCACTTCCTCCAGGCTCTTTGCCACTTCCAGCTGCCTGAACTAACCCTGGGGGAAACCAACCTGATGGCCAATGCTCCCCATGGGGCTACTCATTTGCTCAATATAAGGAATACATCACGCTCTAAGGTTAGTGCTAAGGCAGAAATGAGGGGTTGTGCAGGAATCAGAATGATAAGTTTTGTACTAATGTTTGCACAGTAAAATTTCCCCTAGATACATTTCTGTAGGTCAAACCTGTAAAAATGCATCAGCAGAAAATGAGAGGAAAACCCTGAGCATGAGGAATGAGGTGGCATATGTAGCTCTTTCCACTTTTAAACCTATGCCCCCGCAAGTAAATACCTCACCTCAGAGAATCGGTATGCACTGGGCATGGTAAATACCTGTCAAGTTCTGACACAATTGGAATGAGGATCAAGGTGGTACACTGCCTGTCAAAACTTAATGATGTAGCTAATGTGTACCAGTGTATTGCCTAAAATTTTGTTGCAAATATTTTAGATTTTCCAAAGAAGTTCTGATGTGTTATGTTCCCTTTTTGTTGAAAATCAAAATTAATAGCATAATTTGAAGTCTGAAATCTCATTTCTCTGGTGTTGGCTTGGACAAGTTCAGCCATGGTGCAATCCGTGCTTTTCCTGTTTGGAGGAGCCATCAAGGTCAATTTGTATGCATCCACTCTTATGAATGCATCCCTCAACCCCCACATACTCAAAGAAGACAGATCAAGTTTGGGGTTCAGCTGTGTGCACCAAACAGCTATCCAAGAACAAGATTAGCTTAGACATTTAGTGATTCAGAAACGAATGTGAAGTTGAACCAGGCAAAAAGCAAGTAATCATTCAATATATCTGACTACTATGTGCTACTTCAGGCAATATCAAGCATACACAAAACATATTTGCATGTGTTGACACAATAAATGTGCCAAAGCAATAATGCACCTTAAAACATGACTTGGCTCTGAGGAAGATGTCAGCATTGTGCTTCAGAAGCCACCATTAGTATATAAGAGGACATAGAGAGACAGAAATTCATAGCACAAAGCATAGAACAATAGCATGTTAGCCTGAACAGAAAATGCGCTCAGAAATGCAGCCCACTGATGATATTGCCACGGGTGCATGTGCGATAAAAGGGGCATGCTGCAACACCCCAACTGCCAGAGACTTACTGTGTAAAAGAAATTAGTTAAAGGGTGGTCTGTACTGTACATCAACAATATGCTGTGACTGGTCCATGGCATTGAAAGGTGCGTATATGAACCTTGGTAGAGGTACAGACAGTAGCTGACATCATGTTGGGGTGAGGACTCCAAGGGAGCAGGTAGAAGAATTCATCTAAATAAACACTTATACCCCTGATACACATTGCTACTTACTACAGAGAGATACCTGGACATTAAAAACCTGTGGCCCTAATAAACCTGCTGTGGGGTAAAGGCTTTAAAGGATTAAATATTGATAATTTTACCCTCACCTCTTGCACAGCACTTTATTCATCAATAACTTACATAGGTTGGCATACTGCAACACTTAAGGCCAATGAACATGTACAGGAAAGCACAACACTGAAGAGATAAAGTTAGAATGAGGACTGGGCAAACAAATCTTAACAAAGACATTGTATCATGTATACTGGAGAGAGCCCCACCAAACAGAAGTCTACTCGTTCTAAACACGATGCTTGCCTTACTTAAAGGCAAAGTAGCACAGCAATCGGGGTACAAGAGTGTAACACAGAAAGGGTAAGTGCACACTTGAATAACTGGGAATAACTTTCGGCAGTTACATAAATGGAAGCCTAAACCTTAGTAGGCTAAGATCAAGTCAATTAGGATTATCTTCATGCCCAATACAAAATCAGCAATTCCTCTCCACTGAAGTTGTTGCAGGCAAAACCCCCAAAATGTCTAAAGAAGTTCCAACTGCCAACATACCTGAAGTCACACTAAGTTTGATTATGAGTAGTGCTCCTGGTTTATTTTTTTTTTAACATTTCTGTCTGTATTTTTCCATATTTATTTTTTGGCCTTCTTATTGGTATTTATCCATATTTATTTTGTGTTTTGAAAATAAATGGAGTCATAAAATGGTATATTTCATGTTTATTTAACTCTTAGATGGCACTCATATGTGGATGCTTGTCGCGTTTTGATAAATTAGGCAGCCACATTTAACAAAACACTACACCCACAGGTACGTATTAGAGTTATACTGCAAATATACATTAACTAATGCCTGAATTTAAGGAAACTTCATCCTGTTTTGTAACTTCCATGCTGTCTATCTGCTCAGCTTTTGCCTTTAGTTCATGAAAGACAGCATGAAGAGTCTCTCACAAGAAGCACAATTTTCAGTATTTTTATGCTTTGAAAAATAAATACAAACAGGAAAACATTGTTTTCTGTCTGTATTTATCTGTAAATATCAGTGAAAACGGAAAACTGGGAGCCCTAATTATGAGGGAACTGACCTACATGAAGCTGAACAACGGCTCAGTGGAGTATACAACAAAAAAGCTGTGAATTAGTTAACATTGATAAAGACAGTGATTGCAGCATTCAAAACATGACTATCAGTCACTGAAGACAGGAAAGCATCTGTTGAGGAAAGACTGAAACAGTCATTGGGCCGGGAGCAAGACCACTGGACAATGCACAGAAAATAGATATTTAAGACAGAAACAGAAGAGACATCATCAGAATTTCCAGCATGCATGAGAGACAGAAGTGAACAATATGATTGCATGTCTCACTTCCTTCTAATTAGCAAAAGTGGTGCATCAAATTTGGTTTACTCAAGCTTGCAACTTTGCTGATCACGAGTGACAGGATTAGATGAGCCCGATTCTTTAGAACAGTTGTTGGAACACTTGGATGCCTCATCTATGGATACCTCTGCACCTAAACTTTTCACACTGACCATCTCAAATTCAGAGTAAAAAGACGCTTGTACATGTAGGACAAGATGAGAGGAGAAGAATGGACGAAATCACAAGACACTGGGCATCTGGCGAAAAGAATAGAGACAAAATATTTCCAAAAACCAAAATAAAACCTCAATCGCCATTAAATTAGGCTTGATCAACCTGTCATTGCTTTTAGCTTTATCAATATCATAGTCATAGTCATTGCCTTTGCCATTGCAAAGGTCATGGTGGATTTAAGAAAAATAGTGCAAGGAGAAATAACAGAAGAGGAAATCGCCAAAGCCATACACAACATTCATTCAGAAGAAGCTCCAGAGAAGATGGTTTTTCCCATTGAATTTTATAAAATTGCCAAACCTAAAGTAGGTCTGTTACTCTACGGAGTATTTAAAGAAGCAGATGCAGCTGAGGGACTTTGGCCAGAATGTAATTGAGAAAAGATATCCATGATACTTAAACATGACAAGGATATCCAAGATTGTATCAGTTATAGACTCATCTTTCCAATATACACTGATAATGCTGGCCAAAAGTCTTGGCCAATAGGCTAAAAATGGTACTACCACATTCATAAATTGGCTTTGTCCAGAGCAGGTAGGGCTTTAGCGCTGGTGGTGCCCAGTGCAACAATGTTTGTTGGCGCCCCCCAATGACCACCTCCTCCATGGATTCCCTCATTACTACACTTTAACAGGGCCCCTTAAGTCTCCAAAACCACTGTGTCTCAGATGCATTTAATTAGTTTTATAGCGCCGCTACCATTCATACCAGTGTAGAGTGTCAGAGCACTTTACATCATACACACTACACAGAAACAATCAATCAATCATAGGTGTGTAAATCAGTGCATAGGAAATGTTACATAAGCCAGAGGACAACAAGGTATAGGAGTCACATGTCATCCATACTGGTAGGCAGGATAGCTTAAGAGTGCTTGGTCTAGAAAAGCACAAATGCAGAATGTAAAATGTGACACCATAGTTGGGGGGGTCTCTTTAATAATCAGAACTGATTTCTATCCAAATGAACCCTTTTTCCAACATTAGGATAACGAAAGACTGGGGAAAGAATCATAATGCTCTAATCTATATCTTGCTGTTTGCATGCAGCTCTTTGATGACAGTTAATAGCTCACTGTTCTCTGTTAGGATTATAATGTATAAACTGCAAGTAACAAAAGAATCTCTCAGACAAAAGCAGTAACCCATGGACCTATTTACATTACATGCACTTTGTGATGTGAACGGTACACGTTCTTTGCAGCAGGCACATTAGGCACATTCACCTTCTGCGCTACCTTAAGATGAGTCAATACTTCCACTAGAAAAAACTCTGATCTCTCTCCAGGAAGAATATTAATTACCAGAGTTATCGTGACATTTTATTATTGCATGAAAGTGGCTGGAGGCCAGGAACATGGCAGCAGGTGCTTTTAAAACCATAATACACTTCAAACACGACTCCCCCCAACTGAAGTCGGTGCCCGGTCTTATCGCCCAAAGCCGGCCTTGGTCCTGAGCCGTTCATCTACCTCACATCTAACAATATTATCTCATGTTCTCTGGCAGGTCAGAAATGATGCAGGCAAAAAGAGAGCTCTGTATTGCTAGATGCAAAGAAGTATTTGATTTTATAGAATGGGGCTACCTATTCAACCTCATGGAAAAGAGAAGATTAAGGTACTGACCTGATCAAGAAAATGAATTTGCCTTTACAAAGGACCCTTAACAATAGTCAAGTGTGAATGCTTCACTTCTCAGTCTTTTATAACGTAGTCACTAAGCAAGGTTTCTGCCTTTCCCCACTCCTGTTTTTGCTAGCACTAAAGCATTATCTATAGCCATCAGATAAAAAAGAAATGAACAGGGCCTTCCAACAATAGTGATTTATACCTGCAATTAAATTTCACATTTCAATATTCTCAACATTTCCAAGATATGGAATACATTGGGGAAAAAGTGAAGCACTACCACAGGCAACAAACACCACAGCAGCAGAACTGGACACATCATCTTTGTAAGGGACTGGAAAATATAGTAAGGGACTCCCCAATTCTCCTCTTAGAATCACTGGCAGTTAGTCTTGTGAAATGGACCAAGATGCAGTATTATTTGTAGGGAATGATACAAATAATTAAGATGAATGTAGCTACTTGATTTACCTATATATTTTCTCTAATATCACTAAAACAGCCTAGAACCTAGAAAAGAAACTTAAGACATTCTTATGGAACCGACCCTAGACTAAAAGCATCAGAATTGTATGCAGCCACCGAGATCTGTGCAACCCACACATATAGCATTATGGGATTGCACACCAATTACCCCATGTAAAATACCTGCACTCGAGATATAGGAAAAACCTCTAAGGGTAGAAGTTATAAAGGGAATCTTCCAGATGCAAGACAGTTGCCATCCCACATACCAGTAATAGCCATACAAAGAAAAAAGTGACTTCACTATTTCACTCACTAGCATGCGTTTAGCATAAAGCCCACACTAAAAGTGGTTCAAACAGAAGAATATACAATAGGGCACCCATTTGGGATAACAGGGCAATTCTGATCAACAGTGCACTAATGTCCTGGAAAACATGGAGAAACAAGGACATAGTGACAACAGATGACTTATTAACAGTGGGGCGATACAGATCTTTTTCACATTTTTTAGTTGGGCTTTGACTTATACCTGGAAATCATATTGGGCCAAATCCTAGTTAGACTGGACCACTCAGGTATTATGACATATTTTCACAATTGAGCGACATTCAAGAGTTTTGTCTTGGGGCTCTAAAGTCATTATTCTTCTCAAATGACCTCCAGAGGCTTGAGGAACTGGTGAGAGTGTCAACTATCAATAGAATGGGTTGATGAAGACTAGGAGGAACTGCTCCTGAATCATAATGTATAAGAAGCCAGACTGAAATTAGTCCACTCTTTTACATGGGGCTGGGCTGAGCCTCACCTAGACATGCTGGAGGTGCACAACCCAAATGCAATTTTGTCCAAATCCTCCGGGAACGTGCAAAACCAGGGAAATACTGGTGTTAAACTAGGGAAATACTGGATGACCGGGAGATGTCGTAGACATAACTAGGAAGCCCAATCAGCTCTCTGTTCTACTGCATGACACATCTGACTTACCAAAAACACACCTAAGTAATGAAGACCCTTCTCAACGTCCATAGCTGTAGCAAAAATAAATATAAAGAGACACTAGAAAACACCATTCATATCCATGCAAGAGCCCTGGCTATGCGACATGTTCAATATGGTGGCATATGAAAGAACAACACACAGATTAATGATTAAATGGACACATTTGAGGAACTATGAGGAGGTCTAACTGAGACAATGATGTAGTAAATTGGGGAGGAATAAAGAGTAAATGTGTCAGTAAACAAGAGGAAAAATAAGGAAGACATTGAGTCACTAGAAACAGAAGACACGTGTTGCAGAAGATGGAAATATGTTTATTTAGATGTACACTTAGTTACTTGGATTCAAAGAGCTGATGGTTAACATATTACATTCTCCTTCTTTCATTTATTTCATACAATTGTATGTAACTAATGCCGGGCCATATCAGTAGTTTTTCATTTGTTTCTGTCGAATAATATATTACTATATAAAAGGAGCATCTGGACACATTCTGTCCTGTCCAAATCATGTTAAGATGACTGTAATCCATATCATAGTAAAGTAATTTACACAATAATACATTACATCAGCTAAATAAAAGATATCATAGCCAGACCTGCCAAACTTTCCATTTTTCTTTGCTGTTTGAGAGGAAAAAGCATGGTGTTTTGAGACCATCATTGTGTGAGCAGCCATGGAGGGGCCATGCAGGGGATGGCGCTGTTAAGAGTGGTTGGGCTTTGTGAATAGCATATCCAGTACACGGACTCCAAGCCTCATAAAAACAAAGAAAATTATTCTGAATGTGCCAAAGAAAATGTGGGTCTTTGACATAATATCGATCATGAAAATATCATTATACACATGTATATTTCATATCGATTACAAAAATATCAACTCCCTATAATGAACTATGAAAATCACTAATATCGAACACACAAATATCGTTTACAAAAAACATTTTTTTAACATATACTGATAACAAAACTATCGGAAACACTGATATTGTCACCTATAAATAAACATTTAAAACATTCAAATAAAAAAAAAAACTTTATTCGTTTTATAAGCATAAAACCATTAAAACATTGAAAATATTGATTAACACAATATAGATCACAATATTATCATTAACATAACTAGCAAATCCTTACAAATATACACAAAAAAACTATTCTAAGTTGAAACTATTACTTCAAATAAACCCAACACATAATATCAACTATAATAATTGTTAGAACTGGGGGTCTCTAGTTGGCAGAGGTAGGTACCTTTGTCCAAATAGGGACCCTTGCTTCTAGTCAGGGTAAGGGGGATACACACTTTAGATAACCCCTGCTCACCCCCTTGGTAGCTTGGCTCGAGCAGACAGGCTTATCCCAAAGGCAATGTGTAAAGTATTTGTACCAACACTCACAGTAACACAGTGAAAACACCACAAATGGACACTACACCAGTTTAGAAAAATAAAATATCTTTACTAAACTTAAACAAGACCAAAACGACAAAAATCCAACATACAAAACTCAGAAGAATGTCTTTAAAAAGGGTTGTTGCAAAAATAAGCTTGTAGATCTCAAATGCGACACTTTCAGTCTCAAAGTACCTGGGATGCGTAACGCAAAACAAGCAAAAGGGGCGCAGTGAAGGCGATGCGTCGGTTCTTCCTGCGTTCCGGTGCGACAAAATGGTGTCTTGATGCGTTGCGCTGATCCGGTGCGATGCGATGAAATGGCGTCTTTGTTGCGATGCAACAACGTAGATGCGATGCGTGCATGCCCGACGGCCGTGCGGCGAACTCGGTGAACTTCTGAGCTGCGACAGGCCCTGTGACACGCTTCTCCGGGGATGGGACGACACCCTCGGTGACGGCGACACGCTTCTCCGGTGTTGCGGCGGCGATCAGCAGCGGTGCGCTTCCTCAGCGATGCGACGGCCCTGCGACACGCTTCTCCGGTGATGCGACGACACCCTCGGTGATGGCGACATGCTTCTCCGGTGTTGCAACGGCGAACAGCGGCAGCGGCGACACGCTTCTCGATGATGCAACAGCGGCTGCTGCGGCGACGTCACGCTTCTTTCGTTGCGTCGCGCTTCCAGCTCCCAACAGCAAGAGAGGCCTCACACACAGTTACAAGCCCTCCTGGCAGACTGGAACTCCCAGCAAGGAAGTTCAGGGTAGCTGGGGGTGAAGTCCTTTTGTGCCTGGGACTTCAGAAACAGGAGGCCAGCTCTTCTCAGGCCCTTGGAGACTTTCCTTCAGATGGACACAGCACTCAGCAAAGTCCTTCTTCAAGCAGGGGGACACAGCACACAGCAAAGTCCTTTGGATCTCTCCTCAGTAGAAACAGCAAACTGCAGGCCAGCCCTAGACACACTTGGGCAGTACTTTTCCTCAGTCTATTCAGCTGATCTTCGTTGGCAGGGATTCCTCTTGATCAGGAAGTAGTAGTCTAAAGTTCAGGGGTTTCAGCTCTAGTATTTATACCCCAAAAGTCTTTGTTCTCCATGTGTGAGGGGTCCTGGACCCAGTCCAAACCAGTTCAGGATGCATTCTGCCAGGGCACCTCTCTTTCCTTTGTGAGTGTGGGCCAGGGTCATCAGACACACCGCAGGAGGTGGAGCCAGCATTGTGGAAGGCAGGCACAGCCCTAGTCAGACCCAGGTGCTAATCCTCCCACCACTCTACATGCAGATAGGTCTATTCAGCCTAGTGCTGACTCACCCAGCCTCCTGCAGCCACCCCCAGCCCCTGTCACTCACAAACCAGACAGTCAATTCACAAACAGGTAGAGGCACACAGAAAGGTTGAACAAGAAAATAGCCACTTTCTAAAAGTGCTATTTCCAGAATTTAAAAACCATCTTCACTAAAAGATGTGTAATTAAATTCTGAGTTCAGGGGTACCAGATTCCAACTTTCTATCGTGCTGCTATGGGAAGATATGCAGGTAACCAGGTTACACAGCATTCCCCATGTTATCCTATGGGCAAGATAGCCTTTCAATAGTGAAAAACAAAATTGGCAGTATTTCACTATCAGGACATGTTACCCACACTAGTACATGTCCTACCTTTCACATACACTGCACCCTGCCCAGGAGGGTACCTTGGGCCTACCATAGGGGTGTCCAATGTGTAAGAAAAGGGAAGGGTTAGGCCTGGCAAGTGTGTACACTGGCCAGGACAACATGGCAGTTCACAAACTGCGCACAGGCACTGCAGTGGCAGGCCTGAGACACCATCTTAGGGCTACTCCTGTGGGTGGCACAATCAGTGCTGCAGGCCCACTAGTAGCATTTGAATCACCAGCCCTGGCACACTCAGTGCACTTTACTAGGGACTTACTGGTAAAGCAAATATACCAATCATGGATAGCCAATCACAATAACAATTTAACCAGGGAGCACATGCACTTTGGCACTGATCAGCAGTGGCAAAGTGCCCAAAGCATCTAAACCAGCAAAAACGAATTCCAGCACAGTGTCAAAAATATAGGAGGTAGAGGCAAAAAGTCAGGGGAAACCACGCCAAGGATGCCAGGTCTAACAATAATAAAATATATATTACATTAACCAAAAGTTAAACACACCAAAAAAGTTCTAAACTTAAAACACATATATTTAAAAATGCCAAAACAATTATTATTAACTATAAACATATAACCACATTGACTAATATTAATGTATAAACACATATATATGTATATATGTGTGTATATATGTCTATATATATATATATATTTAATATATATATATATATATATAACTATATTTTATACTACAAAATAAAAACATAAATTAGCGTTTACCAAACAAGGACTCAAATGATAACTATATCAACAAATAAAGTAACACTATAAACAATTTTAACCAATCAAATCAAACAAGCAATTAAGCCAACAATATAAAAGGCACACTAATTAAAACAACTAAACACTCCAAAAATAATAAACGCTGCAAGAGGAGGAAACTCTGCCAGATTCTCACAAGAAACAATTAAAACAGAAATAAATCATCTCAAATACAAATTCAAGTAATACATATTTTTAAACTATTATTAAACTAAAAAATATAATTTAACAAATAATTTATAACACACTCTGTAACTCTTATCTTATTACATAGACTACTGAAAGGAAAAGAAAAACAACTTCCAAACCAACATACTGCCAGAAAATATCAACTACAACAAAGCAGCAAGAATATATAAGTAATTATACATGTAAATTAATGTAAAACCTCTCCCAACCAACGACTAAAAATAAACCTAACTCCCTTAACCTTGACAAACTAGCAACAAAATACCATTTGTGTGAGAAGATGGTTCTGCCCATCTAATCAGCCTAGATTTTTCACTTTTTGATCACCTGGTTTTTGACCGTTTACTGTGGGAGAGTGTGATGATGACACGGACACAGGAAACGTTTGAACGCAGCTTTATTCTTCTTAAAGCAGAGCACACACAGCGTGATCCCACCTTCACCAGCCACATTACCGACTGCCGTTGGTGGAATCCGCAACCGCAGCACAACAAAGGGATAGAACCCTAGGTATGTCATGTAGAGAGATGCATCAAGCACTGCTGAGAGCAAGTGCTACATTACAACACAGAGCCTCATAAACTGTGACTCACTGATGGTAAACACATGATAAAACAGACTGGACGTATTTACGCTAAGGCTGCTGCGACACAGCAAGGGTAAGAGGCACCTGGCTGGTTACACATGTAAGGGCTGTGCGTGAGAGACTCCTGTCGTGCACAGCCCAGGACCTGAGCCCAGGTAGCCTGGGGCAGGAGGGACTCTGCAGGATTGGGTACTGACCTGGGTTAGGCCTCATAATGCTTATGTACACTCACAGTGAATGTCAGTGGGCTTTACTGTCTTGTCTGCAGTGGCTCTTCATTATAAACTTATGGGGAAGGCTGCCTTAAAGTGCAGCTCCGCTTTTCCTTGGTCTACAGGCAAAATGTACAGTGTAACTGTGTGAAAAGAACAAGTCTGTAAAGTCCAAAAACATAGCTGTACGGCTTATGGGCCATCCAGGAATGTCATATTTCTCTGGCTCAGCTCAGGCTCAGAGTCCAGCCCTTTTGTCACCCTGTTGGGCTGGGTTAATTACTTGTCTCTCCAGTGGCAGGAACAAAGGCCTCCCCCAACAAAGGGAGCAATTAACAGTGATTAAGTCAGCTCCTGAGGAGGAAAGAGGTGGGCGGACTGCTTTACAACAATCAGCCAGCTGTCATCCTGTGCCAGGAAGAGGGCCTGCCCAAGCCCACTAAACAAAGTAAGGAGCCCAAACATCTGAAGCCAAACCAGGAGGGGGGCTCCTTTAAAGTTTTGCTGGGGAAGGTCCTGACAGTGATATTAGGGAGGGATGGACCTGAGACCCCCAGAGCTGATGTAGCATGTTACTCCTGGATGATGCCATTTTGAAATATCCCAGAAGCCTGTGCAGGGTGGATGAGACAGGGGCAGAGCGGTGATGTGGCACCACAGGAGAAGCCAAAAGTGCATCCCTGCTGGAACCTCCTGCCTCCACTTAAAAGGTCCTGCCCAGAGGGGAGAGCTATGATCTGTGTCCTTTTCTTCTGGACTCTGGAACTAGAGGCAGCCGCCATGGACAATTAGAAGGAGGAACCCCCTGACTGCTATCCAGCCTAAGGACTCTAACTCTAATTTACCCCCAGGACCAGTGGGGCACTCCCCAGGAACAAGGAAACTGGGGACCCTGGTACTCCAACTCCGGAACCTCGAGTGCCAACTGACGCAGGGAAGCACTGTCAGGGTGCTGGCCCTGCGAGCAGCTGGCAGGGAACGGCCGGGTGTGGGCTCCCCAAGCTGTCTCCCAATGAGGCAAGTGTTTTTTGGGGTGCCCAAAGAGAAGGAGTGCAACATGAGGTTGCTGTCTAAAACAAAACAGAAATAGGAACAAAAGGAAGAAACGCCTCTCCCAGGCAGCCGGAAAGCTGCTCAATAAATATGCACTTGCTTGCAGAGGAGCACCCCATAATGCCCTGCCAGGCCTGGCAGCAAGTTTGACCTTAAAACCACTTGTCTTTGGCTTGTGATGGCCCCAGGGGAATACGGTCACCACCGACTGAATGCGGGAGAGCTGGGGGAGCTGCAGGATCAGCACAGCCTCCCCCCAAAAAGATTGTCAGGGTCTCTACTCTAAGTTGTGTGGGACTTTCAGATAATAACTCTTCAATGGTTTCCAGGGATTTTTAGAAACTCCCCAGGCTAAAGCATGCGCTCTACAGCTGGGACTGCTGCGTCCTCTAGGGGTGAAGTCTATGGCTGCAGGATATGTGGCCTAAAGGTGGTTAGCATAAGTTTACATGTTGTGTATACACCCTTTAGGGGTGAAAGGTGGAAATTACAATTGTTTTGTGATTATAAATGTGATGTCCTTAAGGGGCTGTGTTTAAATTGTGTTATTCATGCTAAAACGTATGCCGAGTTATATTCAATTATTGCATTTGAAAACAAGTGAATGTTTTTGACATGTGATTTGTAAATCTAGATCTCCCTTTGGGAGTGGTAAGAAGGTTTACTCAATGTCATCAAGAAGCATTTCCATCAGCTTGTGTATATTTCTAAACTGCTGCATAGTGTGTGTATAATAAAGGTACTTTTTCCTTTTTCAGAAGAAAAAGCACAGACTATTATTGTGTATCTGTGAATGGGGATTACTAGCCCACACTACCTTGAGTAGGCCTTGGACTGCTCTGCTCCGCTACCCTGAGGGAGTCAAGCACTACAATGAGATGCTTGGTTCCCAACAGAGGACAAATGCAGACCCACTACTTTTGCAGGCCACACAACTAATGTTCCATTCTCTTACAATATTTAGTTAATATAACCTTTTTTTTCTTTTTCAACAGCAAATTCAGCAGCTACTTCACGTTAAAATGAGGGTAAAAAAATGCTGCAAAACATCTCAACAAAACAAACAAAGAAGCAAAGGTCAATTTATAATATATTTATACTTTTAAACTATTTGTAGATAAAATGACAGAAGAGGCTAAATATATAACTTCATAGAAAGGGAAACAATTATTAAACAATATGGGCTACACCTACAGCCAAGAAACTGCTTCAACAGAAATCATAAACTGGAAATGTACTAAATATTATTCAAAAGCATGCTATGGGAGGGCAACTACAATAGATAATCTTGTAATAAATGTAAAAGAGCACAACTACCCCCCAAATGTTACGGAAACAGAAGTTAGAGAAATCTTACAAGATATATGAGAGGCAAGCACTAGATCCCAGGAACCTACAACCTACAAGCAAAACCCTCAAAGACATACCACCCAAAGTCCCCATACATGTAACAGGCCAACTACCACTTGTCCCCACTTGAAAATGCATAATTGCACGCACTAAAAAGTCATCAACGATAGCCACCTGCCCCCTAGAAAACACACCAAGACATAGATGTACCTGACCATTTAAAATTAACACATAATGAGGAACCCTTCCTTTCACATGACAATTTAAATAAGGAAAAATGAATTTTACTTTTCTCCACAGCAAGCAACTTAATGAAACTTACCCAATGCCAAACCTGGATGAGGGATGGGACCTTAAAAATGTGTCCCAAACCATTCACTCAAATATACACCGTACATGGTGAATATGAAAACACCAATGTCCCTTTCACATATGCTTTACTACTAAACAAACAAAGCAGTACCTACTATGAACTCATAAATAATATAAAACAACATACAAATAACTACTAGACAAAAAAAATAATCATAGACTTTGAACAAGCTATGATTCAAACAATTATACAAATATGCCCCCACACAGCCATAAAAGGCCCTGATTACGACCTTGGAGTTTGGACAGCCAGGCCGCAGTGTTGGCAGTCGGGAGAAAGCCGCCAAGCCGGCAACATCCTGACTGCTGCATTTTGAGTTTACCGCCTGGCTGGTGGGGGGCCAGCGATGGTCTTGTGGCAGCAGCATGCTTCAGTTCACAGAGTGAGCCTGAAGGCAATTTTGCCGCATTGCAGAGTCTGCACTGTCATGCACACACTATTGCCATGTACCATGTCATGCATGGCACACAGAGAAGGCAAATGGGAGACACAACATGTGCCCCCCAGCCATAATGCTGAATGGGCTAAAACGCCTGGAAGCCCCTTCTCTGCCTTTCCGGCGACCTTTTCATGGCAGGGGCGCCGCCATGAAAAGGTTGGTGGAAAGGCACGTCGGAATAGGCACTGCCACCATTCCCTGCCACTTTCCTCACCTCCACTACCACGTTATCCAGGATCCTGATGGTGGCAGTGGTCTTCTGTCTGTCCGAATGCCATTGTCGTAATCCGGCTGTCGGACCAGCAAGGAGGCATAGGTCAGGCCGCCACCGAGGGTACGGTGGTCTTGGGCCCGCTGTACTCATAATCAGGGGCTAAGTGTAGAACAGTACACTAACAGCAAATTTGCTATTGAAATCAAAAAATTATAGCACTGGCCTACGTCCCTACCACAGAGATTGTCCACAACTATAACTTACTAATAGAAATCAGTTTCTATCAACAACATGAAGACAACCTTAGGTCCCTAATGGACTATTTCGAACATACATGGGTTGGCAGACTGCATCGGTCAGGACACAGGCGCCAAGCCAAGTAGCAGAAACCATGGTGGAATGACTATGACAGCACCTTGGCACAGGAAGCCAAAACAAACAACACAGTGGAAGGATGGCACAATGCCTTCCAATCCACACTAGGCAGAATTCAACCTAAATTACACAAATGTATCAAAGCATTACAAAAAGAGCAAAGCTACCAATAACTAAGAATAGAGCAATCTGTAACCCAAATTGAACCTAAACTGAGCACACAAACTAAAAGAATGTACAACATGCCACAATTCAAAGCCAAACTCTTCATAAATAACAAAGGACTACATTACTTAAAAATGATAGCCAAAAGCATATTATAAATTAAATATAAACCTACCAAAAACCTAAAAAACTACAGCAAACTATAAACCACCAAATCAAATCCTTTGTTAAAAAAATATGAACATAAATATTTTATTGCATCCGTGAAACAAATATATAAAATCAGCACGTTATTAAACACTGATATACTAAAATATATATAATAAATATTTTTTAAATATATAACAAAAATCCACCAACCAACATAATCAAATTGAATACTTAACATCAAATAAATATGCATACACATAGCATACAAAATATGTCACTATCCCACTCACACAAAAAAGTAAAAAAGAAAACTTAGGGGCAGATTTACAAGCCCCATGCGCCACTTTTGCGCTGCCGTTGTGTCACTTTTGTGACGCAGCGGCGGCGTAAAGCTAGCGCCATGCTGCGGGGGATTTACAACGTGACGCATCTAGGGAGATGCGTCACGTTGTAAAGCCCTGCGCCACATGAAACCTGCGTCAGGTTTCATGTGGGCGTTCCGGTGCAGGAACGCCTCGGAAAGATGCCTGAGTGAAATCTACAAGATTTCACTCAGTCACTTTCCGACCCCGCTGCGTCAAAACCTTGCGCCTGCTTGAAGCAGGCGTAAGGCATGACGCACCATGTTGGGGATAGGCCAGGTTGGAACAGTGCTGGAGTTGCGTCGCGCCCGCGACACAACTCCAGCACTGCGCCAACCTTACGCCGGCAAATGCGACACGCATCTGTTTATCTTTGCGCCATGATGCGCCGCATTATAAATGCGGCGCAACTGTGGTGGCGCAAGGGTAAACTTGCGTCACGCATCTTTCCTGGCGCATCCCTGCTGATTTGCAGGGATGCGCCAGGAAACGTAGATCTGCCCCTTACTGTTTTGTAGCAGCAGATCTTACTCCATCCCCACAAAGTAAAAAAAGGAATCCACAAAAAATAATAAAAATCCAAAAGCAAAAAGCCCCCAAAAAATGCAAACATATAAATAATCCAATCTAAATCCCTTGAAGCAATCCAAAATCTGTAGGTTCCATAAAAAAGCCTGAAAAAATCATTTAAAAAAAGAACCGCTGCAGGAAACCCCCAAAAAAGGGAATCTAAATAAAAAACATTGGTTGATAATAAACCAAAACAAACTTCCATTAAAAAAAAAAAAACTCCAAACTCCCATTGAAATCGTTCAGGAACAAAATCTTGCAAAACAAACATTAAAAACCCACCTGCATAATACACTGCAGTCCCAAATATACAAATACACAACAATCATCAAAATATAAATAAGATCACATAATTTAACATAAAATATTCATACATTTACATCACATTTAAAAAAATGCTAAATGATAAAACAGTGCAAAACACTATCAAAAACACATCTAAATACACAAAAAACTTAACAAAAAACTATATCCAACTTTTAAACATGCATCCAAAATACCCGTACCCTCAAAGCCCTTAAAAAAAGACTTACCTGTACCGCCGATTACCAGCACCTAACAGTGACTTGGTTCATGGAAAAAGGATCCAAAATAACACAAATAGACTACAAAATGCAAGATAGAGGCCAACAAAATGTCTGCCAAATGAAACTAAACAAATTACTATCTTCTGTAGAAATCTTTGGGAAATATAGTCAAAATATTTAATAAATGTAAATAAAATGTAATACATTTTTTTAAATGTTAAACTTGTCAAACAATATTGTATTTATTTAATGTAAATTAAATGAGAATATAAAATATATGCAATTATTTAATATGTACTAATAAAAATGTTAAAATATTGTGAAATAATTTGAATACAAAGATATAATAAATGTATAAAAATTGTAAGCAATGGAAAGTAACATTGAAAAAGGGGTGACATTTTGTATCTCACTCCAGTCTAAACCAACTCAAGGAAAGTGCTGCACACTAAAGGGTGATATCTACTATTCCCACTCCAATCTAAAGCAACTCAAGGAAAGTGTTGGACACTATGGCCTGATTTCGACTTTGTAGGTGCGGCGCTGGGTTCGCCCCACTGCCGCACCACCAAAGCAGTGGTCGGCCACCCGCCAGATTAGGAGTTTCCTCTTGTCTGGCACGCTTTTCTTGTACATTCCCACAGCGGTGCCCTGAAAATGGGCACCGTAATTGGAACTACAAAAACAGTTCCTGCACAGCACGGACTGTTAAGTCCATGCCGTGCAGTAACTGAGCTGCATGCATTCAGGGGGGCACATGTTGTGCCCCTATGCGTGCATTCCCATGCGGAGGAGGCACAGGGGGCCTCTCCACCACGGTGTTCATGGAGTGGGAAACTTCATGACACCGCTGGTGGAGAGGAAACTCGTAATATGCTTGGTGGGACTGCAGCGGTCACGCCAAGCATATTGCATCCTCTTGACCTCCGCAACACCACCGGGGAATGGCGGTTCCCTGGTGGATGTGGTGGGGCAATGGCAGTCTGACCAACCCAATCATAATAGGGGGTAGAGACCACTACCGCCACGCCCCCATGAATCTGGCGGTCCTTGGACTGCCAGACTCAAAATAGAGCTCTAAATGGGTGAAATCAACTATTCCCACTCCAAACTAAACCAACTTGGGGAAAGTGTTGGACACTTAGGGCCCAATTACGAATTTAATGGTGCGGCGGTGGGAACGCCGCACCGCCAAACCCGCGTGAAGACCGCCCGCCCTAGTATTACTTTTTAAGTCATTGGCAGGCATTTTCTCAGCTGTTCCAATGGTGGTGCCTATAAAATAAGCACCGCAATGGGAACAACAAAGGAAGTTCCAGCACTTAAAATTCCAGGCCGTGCTAGAACATCTGTGCATGCACACAGGGGAGCAAATGTTGTGTCCCCCTGTGTGTATCCACAAGTCGTGAGGCACGTCCCCCTTTTTTTCCTCACAGCCAAAGTTTTCATTGGGGAAAGACCACCATGAAATCAGTGGCGGTGATGAAAGTCATCATATGCTTGGCGGTACCGAGGCTGTCCCGCCAAGCATATAGATACCTTAAGACTGCTGCACCACCGCCAGGGAGCGGCAGTTCCCTGGCAGAGTCGGCGGTCCTGGGCAGACCGACCACTAGCGTCGTAATGTGGAGCTCGCAAGGCCTGCACCAGGAGTGTGGCGGTCCTCACTCATAAACATGCTCTAAAGGTGTGACATTTACTATTCCCACTCCAATCTATACTAATTTGAGAAAAGGCATTGGACACTAAACTCTTCAAATATTATAAATCCAATTCACATTAATACTTATGTACTTAAAAATTATAAAATAACATTTAAAAATAGAACATTACTGCCAAACATTGTAACATTTCTGTGAATACTATTTTTTTACTCAAACACACTATTTTAAATTGCTAACCTTAATATAAAAATTGTTGACTTCAAGTTTAAATCTGTTTATTATAATTTTGATGTAAAATCTCAATGTTTTTTAAAATATTCCCTACCATTCATGCACTTTTAAAAATCTAATTACATACATTTCATATAACAAATTATTCAATACAAATTTTATAAAAAATGTAATTTTATTTTTACATTTTATCATTTATAAATATACATCTTTAAATTATCAAAATATTTTGTAACCTTTTCTCCATTAATAAAAGGTTATAATTATTTCAAATTTTGAAACATCCAAAAAAGCAAATATACTTCTTCATACAAATTTAAATAAAAAAAGTATATGTTACAACATTTTAAATAAAAAAATATTGTATACATTCCATTGTATTATGTATTATTTAACAGAATTTGTTATTGTTCAAAAGATAGAATTATAATACAATATATTCTAAAATTCAGGAAAATTATTTTGCCTATCTTCATAATTATGAAATAACATTTAAAATGTAAATACATATTTGTTTAAAAAACTCCCCACCTTTATTCCCTAATAACTCAACATCCCACTACTAAAAAAATATTTCAGTAAATACTTAAAAACATTAATACATTTTAAAAAAACGTTTTTTGGTATAAATAAAAAAAATTAACTAAAATAAAAACAAATAACCAAAAACATAAACACACAATAAAAACAAATGCAACACATAGAATACTAATAAACAGTAAAAACTGATATCATATACAATGATAGTTCCCACATCTACATTTTTCAGAATGATATTAAAAACAACACTAAAAACTATGGGGGATATTCTCAAGAACGTGTGATAATTATCGCAAAATTAGCTTAACGCAACTTTGCACATCGCAGTCTATTGCGGGAAAATAACGCCGTGTTAACGTTGTATTCCCAACACAGCGGTACCATGCAATAGTCTCACGCTAACGCGTCAAATGACCGCGATAAAATTACCGTGACTGCAAAAAAACGCGAAACACGAACGCGAAAAAAGTTGCGATATGGCCAACCGCAATAAAAACATCAGCGATAACCAGCGACAGGCCTGCAATTCCCACGCGTCATGCGGGAAAATGCACTACAAAAGCACTGAAAAACACAAACAAAATAATTTAAACTGCGTAGCACCATGGAGGAAGCCGGAGAAAGTACAGAGGATGACCAGAACCCCACAAGCCCCAAGGAGGACCAGCCTGAGACCTCGGGGTCACGGAAGGGCAAGGAGAAGAAGACGAGGAAGACGAGGTTCAGTCCACTGGAAAACAGGATCATCACGGAGGTGATAGAACACCACCAACAACTGTACGTCACCTCCAACGTGGCAAATAAAAATGCAATATGGCATTCCATCCTGGACAAGGTGAATGCAGTCGGAGTGAGGAGGAGGACAATTGGAGAGGTCAAGAGTCGCTGGAATGATGCGATGCGCAAAACCAAGAAGAAACTCGCTGACAACCATCAGGCAGCAATGCAGACAGGAGGTGGCAGTCCAGAAGAACACCAGGAGCTGGATGAGATGGAGGAAATGGTGTCCACAATCATCAGTGGGGAGACGGTGGCAGGAGTTGGGGGTCCGGACACTGCTCGACATGACCTGACACAACAGCACCAGGGTGAGTACTGAACAGGGACTGGGGGGACGGGGGGAGATGGGCACAATGGCACACATGCACAATTAAGTAGATCACACTGCACACCCACAATGACTCTGGATCATGTCCCTGATCCCCTTGGCACACTGCAGCACACATACAAACAGCAAGTAGGCCCCCGTCCACTATGGGCACTAAGGGGTACCTCCCCACACAGCACCAATCTCACAACCAACCCATGCACACGTGTTAAAACCAGCAAAGCTGCGTGTCTGTAAGCCACACTGACAATGCAAGTGACACTGCATGACAAACAGCATGGCTGCAGTCCAATTATCATGACATGGTGCACGCCACGACACTGAGGTGGCTGAGTGTGGAACACATCCGTAAAGGAGCAGGTCACACTCTGACACATCCATGTGCACAAACAACCCCTGACGTCAACAACACATCTGAGGATAAACCATGCCCAAGAGTCCAAAATCCGAACTAGAGCCAAAATTAGCCAAGTCTGCAACATCTCAGCACTGTAGAAGCACAGAAGTCAAAGGCAGACCGCCGCAAAGGGATAAGGGGCAGCAAAATCACAGCTGCAGGGGCGACTCTCCCACAATGCAGCACACACACATAGCAATAACAGCACATCATCATTGACAACAATGTGGTACAAAGTGCAACACTCTCACTACAGAACAGAGGACACAACTGGTTCCGCTTGTGCGTAGAAACTGGCCAATCACATCTGGCATAGCAGGAAACTGTGAAATGATAATGTACGTGTACAACCTCACATCCGTGATGTAGTTCAAATGTCCACTGTCCCGCATCAAATCGTCAGCTCCTCCCAAACAGTCACAATGTACATTGTCATGCAGTCTGTATGTAAACTTGAACAATGCGTCAACATACATGTCAACACAATGTTAAAATGCATCTCCCCTTCACATTGCAGAGGGACAATCAACACCTCCTGCAGAGCAGACCCGACAACTCATCAGTGATGATGAAGATGACCTCCACACCTTCGACACCGACGCCCTACAACAGCTCAAGGACAGCTACGGCAACCCACCTCCAGGAGCAGGGCAGGCCAGCTGCATCGAGGAGACCCTACCCCCTGCACAGACCACACAGCAGGAAGCACCCACCACCAAGGCTGGCTCCCAGCCCCTCACCGAGGAACACATCGCATTCCAAGGCCATGTGTTAAACTGCCAGAAGGAGGTGGCTGAACAGGTGCGGGTGGGGTTCGACCTCATGGCAGCCAAACTAGATGACATACATGGGTGTCTAAGTCCCATCAGGGACCACTTACTCTCCCTAACGGACACCCACAGTTCACTCCATGATGTCCAACAATCCATGCCCGACATCGCTGGAGTCATGACTCTGAGAGGAGAACAACTGTCTAGTCAGAGTGGCCTCAGCGATGTCAGCCGAGAGTTGGCACAGATGCTGAGGATAATGGAGAACATGGAGGGAATGCATGCGGAAAGAATGGCTGCCACGGATGCACACCAGCGAAAAGTTGTTGGGATCTTCCATGCCCTGCAGATCCTCATCATCGCATTGCTGCCACTAAGGCAGTCGCTGATGAATGCTGCTGGTACTTCTACACACAAATCTCCGGCCCCTGATGTGTCAGTGGCATACAGTGCTGCAGACCAAACATCAGCACCCACATGTCAGACAGATGACATAGGGGACGAAGATGCGGGTGATTCCACCTTTGCAGTGAGAAGGAGCCAGTAGCATTCTTCTCCGCTATATGCCCTGTTTCAGCTTGGTTCTGCCCTCTGCATCATGCCCTGTAACAACACCTCCCACTGTCCCCCGAAACACTCTGCGACACTCACCTTGGACCTCGACATGGACTGCCATATTTTGTTTGCTTACCAATGACACAGCAATCAGACTGCGGACTGTACTCTTCCTCTTCCGATGTACTTGTCAATCCCTAAATGACTCTGGCTGGCCCTCCACTGGGCTACAATGTAATGTGGGATTTGCATGGTCATGTACTGCTCCAGCTCCGACACTCCACCGAATGTGAATAAATCATTCAAATTCACACAGATGTGTCATGTCCATAATCGATCAAGTATGAACGTATGGATGAATGTAAGTACATTGATTGCCCAAAAAGGTACACTCTGGGAAAAGAAAGCAATGCGCATGTTTGACCGTGACACACATAGGAAGTGAGATGACTGGGAATGTGTGCACTAGCTGTGGCCTCGTTGCTCTGAAACATCAATCGCGCAATTTCTCAACTTTGCCCCACGCAATGTTAGAAACAGGGCTGGGTATGAAATGTCAAAGTCGTTGGCAGGCCTAAAGTAGTGTCCACCATCACATTTGACAACAGAACATCTCTTCGCATACATACTCACACTCAACTGGGTGGACACAGCCTGTAGTGATGGATCACATTGATCCACATGGCAAGAATATGGACATCATACTCACATTGCTGAAGACACGTAAGAGCACAGGTCTATCAGCAACTATCCCAACCACTATGTCTGGCTCACAGAGGTGGAGCTGGCAATAGGGACTCACCCCTAAGTGAAATGCGTCAGTCAGTCCCTCCCTGTGTACGGACAATGCTCATTGAGGCACACGATTTGTCATTCTAATCAACACTCATCACAGTTGAACACTAGTGAAGTTGCGTAGACTTTATTAGCATGTGCGTGTCAGTACGGGCAAGACAAGGGCCACAACATGCAGACCAATGCCTCAGACACTAACAGGCAGCATTCGGTCACGGTACAGTTCCATGTGACAGGCGTTGTACATGCGCCCGGGATGTTCTGCCATTGCGTTGGTGGCTCTCGTAGAACCGGCACTCTTCTGACCTGCGGCAGTTATGTGGATGATATGCCACAGCTCGGAGCAATGAGTCGTATGTGTGTGCAACGTTTGGACGTATGGGTTGTTGTGTACGTAAGTGTCAAGGGCATTCCATGCAAGAGTACCTCGAGCAAGAACTTCTGTGTGTGGGGTGTGGATATGTTGGTCTTTCATTAGCGCTGTGCGTAGTGTGGGAGTTGTCATCATCTGCTATGGTATCTCTCTCAGGGGGTGCCTGCCACATGCAAGACCAAGGTCGGAGGTGCAGATGTCCTTCCGCCTTATGTATTGAGACAAAGGAGCTTTCATCCCTAATGTTAGTCTGACTACTGCTTGCATTCTGGAAATGTGATGTGGCTTTCGTGCTGCAATTGAGGCTAGGCTTTAGGCTTATGGTGCATGTTAGAAATGGGGGTCTCTAGTTGGCCATGGCTGGCGCCAATATCCAAATAGGGACCCTTCTTCCTAAGTCAGGGCAAGTGGGCTACCCCCTTTGATAAACCCTGCTCAACCCTGTGGTAACGTAGCACGAGCAGTTAGGCCTATCTCAGAGGCAGTGTGTGAAGCATTTATGACCATGCACAATAAGGCAGTAACGACACCACAAAAGGACACAACTCAAGTAGGTATAGAAAAATAATAACTTTATCTAAGGTTTAGTACGAGACTCTCAAAAGCATTTTAACCAGTCACAATGCACGTCAATCAGTAGGGACTTAAAAAGGCAATAACTTGTTCACCAGAACGTGGCACTGACTGAGTTCAAGGCCTGGGTCTATGCGACCCGTTGCGCACCAGATACCTGCCGTTGGACGGGGACACAGCACGTAGCTTCTCGAAGAAGCGGAGACGGTGACAGGCAGACTCCCAGCGACCACAGTTCTCGACTGCAGTGGTCCACAACGTGCACTCACAATGATTCGGGCACTCGGGGACAGGCGGGCCCTCAGCGGCAGCAGCACGTGGCTGCGGCAGCCCAGGCTTGTGGTAGCGATGACTCTCATCGTGCAGCTCCGTGGTGGGCTCACAGCGGCAGCAGCTCTCTCCTAGCTGCGGCGGCCCACAGGACGATTCACGATGATGCAAAGTTAGCAAAGGTGCGGACACTCAGCGGCAGCAGCTCTCTCTTAGCTGCGGCGGCCCACAGGACAAATCACAATGATGCAAAGTTGGCAAAGGTGCGAGCACTCAGCGGTAGCAGCTCTCTCTTAGCTGCGGCGGCCCACAGGACAAATCACGATGAGGCAAAGTTGGCAAAGGTACGAGCACTCAGCGGCAGCAGCTCTCTCTTAGCTGCGGCGGCCCACAGGACAAATCACAATGATGCAAGGTTGGCAAAGGTGCAGGCACTTCAGCGGCAGCAGCTCTCTCTTAGCTGCGGCTGCCCACAGGACAAATCACAATGATCTCGACCAAGCTGGCACAACGGTGGGCACTCAGCGGCTACAGCTCTCTCTTAGCTGCGGCGGCCCACACTGATTCAGCGAAGGTTCCGAAGGTTCAAATTAAGGCGGGCGCTTAGCGGCGGCAGCTCTCTCTTAGCTGCGGCGGCCCACACAGATTCAGCGAAGGTTCCGGAGATTCAGATTAAGGCGGGCGCTCAGCAGCGGCAGCTCTCTCGGGTAGTTTCTTCAGCAAGCTTGGTGAAAGTTTCAAAGTCCTTTCCTCTGTCCACTCGGACAGAGTTTCGTCTTGACATCCAGAAGGAACACACTTGAAACAGGTTTCAGCGCAGCGTTTTATACCTAAAAAGTCTTTGTTCTCTGCAGTCACAAATCACTGCATCCAGCCAGAACCAGTTCGGTGGGGTCGGGGAGCACTTGGTTTACGAGGCGACATCCTGCCCTTTGAGAATCTGGGGGTCTGCTATCAGATGCCCAGTGGGAGGTGGAGCCATCATTCACCTTGCCAGGCACGGCCCTGCTCAGATCAAAGAGTCACCCCTCTCCATACTTGAAATGCCGATCTCTCTCTCCAGCCAGGTCTGACCCAGCTGGCCCTGCTGCTCCAAAACCAGACGGCCAATACACACGCTAGCAAAGCCTACAGGAAAGCTGAGGCCAGAAAATACCTCGTTTCTAGCAGAGGTATTTTCTAACACGGGCTACGCAAATAATCCTTACTAAAAGATGTATCTCAATGTCCTGAGCTTAAACATCAAATTTGACGTTCCTATCAGGTTCCTAGGGGCAGGCAGGATTAGGGCATGTAATACTCAGCCTGCCCGTTCTGGCCTATGAGAACGGATAGCCTCACAATAGTAAACAGTGAAATAGAGGGTAACTCGCTATTAGAACATGCGACACGGACATACTTTAAAAGCTGCTTCGGTGGGTAGCGCAAATCAGCGCTGCCGGCCCACCAGCAGTATTTGGTCTACCAGCCCTGGGCACACACAGTGCACTGATACTAGGGACTGACAGGTAAACCAAACAAGCCAATTATGATTATCCCAATTCATACAGTTATCTTTACACAGGGAGCATTCGCGCTGTGTCACTGATTGGCAGTGGCACAGTGCCCAGAGCATCTAAAACCAGCCAACATAAAAGGTAAGAAGCAAAAGAGGAAGGGAGACCCGCGCCAATGATGCCAGGTCTAACACGCGTCCCCTCCAGCTGAAATGTGGGAGAACTAACCATTCCCTTGGGAGTTCTCATCACTAAGGCGGAAAAACCTGGACAGACCGTCAGCATTGGCGTGTTCTGTACCAGGGCGGTGTTCCACCGTGAAATCCATACCCTGTAGGGAAATGGACCACCTCAACAACTTGGGATTCTCACCCCTCATATGCATCAACCATCTAAGGGGCCTGTGGTCTGTCTGAACCCGGAAGGGAGTCCCAAACAGATATGGTCTCAGCTTCTTCAGCGCCCAGACCACAGCAAATGCCTCACGCTCAATTGCACTCCACCTCTGTTCCTGGGGAAGTAACCTCCTGCTTAGGAAGGCTACCGGTTGGTCTAGTCCCTCCTCATTGATCTGTGACAGAACAGCCCCTATACCATGCTCTGAGGCGTCTGTCTGGACAACAAATTCCTTTGAAAAGGCGGGCGCCTGAAGCACGGGTGCGGTGTACATGGCAGTCTTCAGGGCGTCAAAAGCGTTGACAGGTGTCAGTCCAGTTTACCTTCTTTGGCTGCTTCTTAGAAATCAGCTCAGTCAAGAGTGCAACAATGTTGCCATATCCCTTGACAAACCTCCTGTAGTACCCTGTGAGTCCTAAGAAGGCTCTCACCTGAGTCTTGGGGGGTTCCCACACCAGGATAGTTTCAATTTTGGGCTGAAGGGGCGCCACCTGGCCGCTCCCCACCTGGTGCCCCAAATACACTACATAACCCTGCCCAATCTGGCACTTACTGGCTTTGATTGTGAGGCCTGCCTTCCGCAGTGCCATCAATACCTCCCAGAGGTGGCGCAGGTGGTCCTCCCAAGAGGAGCTAAACACCGCAATGTCATCCAGGTAGGCGGCACTGAAGTCTTCCAGCCCAACCAACACCCTGTTGACCAGCCTCTGAAAGGTGGCAGGGGCATTCTTCATTCCAAAGGGCATCACCCGGAACTGGTAGTGCCCATCGGGTGTGGAGAAGGCTGACCTCTCCTTTGCTCCCTCGGTCAAGGCGATCTGCCAATACCCAGACGTCAAATCAAATGTGCTGAGGTATTTTGCAGCCCCTAACCGATCTATGAGCTCATCAGCTCTGGGGATGGGGTGCGCGTCAGTCTTCGTGACTGAATTGAGGCCCCGATAGTCAACGCAGAACCAAAGTTCTGGGTGGTACAGGCGCTGCAGCTTTTGGTACCAGGACCACTGGGCTGGACCAAGGGCTGCTAGAGGACTCAATCACCCCAAGGGCAAACATTTTGGTAACCTCATCCTTAATGTAGGCCCTTACCCGGTCAGTCACTCGGTAAGCCTTGTGCTTAATGCTTAATGGGAGGACTGTCCCCGGTGTCCACGTCATGGACACACCAATCAGTGACACTAGGTACCAGGGAGAACAGATCACTGAATTGCCCCAACAGTTAGCGACAATCACCCTGCTGCTCAGGGGTCAGTGTGGTGGAGAGGACCACACCATCCACTGACCCATCTTGCTCCCCTGCACACAGGAGGTCAGGAAGGGGCTCTCCTCCTCCATCCCAGCATCTGTGGCCAGAAGCATGCCCACTTCAGACCTCTCAAAGTGGGGCTTCAGGCGGTTAACATGCAGGACCCGCAAGGGGTTCCTGGGAGACTGCAAGTCCACCACATAGGTAACAGGACTCTTGCGCTCCACCACCTCAAAGGGGCCGGTCCACTTATCCTGGAGCGCACAGGGCTCCACCGGGGCCATGACCCAAACCTTCTGTCCAGGCTGAAACTCGATCAGAGTGGCATTCTGGTCGTGCCAGCGTTTCATCTCTTCCTGGCTGGCTTCCAGGTTTGCCTCAGCAAGTTTCCTGAAGTGCCGAGTCTGGTTCCTGAAGGCCAGCATGTAACTAAACACATCCTGGGGTGGTTTCCTGGGGGATTGCCACCCAGCCTTCCTTGACCAGACCCAGAGGCCCTCTTACCGGGTGACCATAGAGCAGCTCAAAGGGACTGAACCCTAAGGACTTCTGTGGCACCTCACGGTAAGCAAACAACAGGCATGGCAAGAGGACGTCCCACTTACGCCTCATGGGCTCACCTAGGCCCATAATCATGCTCTTGAGCGTCCGGTTGAATCTCTCAACCAGCCCATTACCCTGGGGGTGGTAAGGAGTGGTGAACTTATATGTTACCCCACACTCCTCCCACAGAGACTTCATGTACTTGGAGATGAAGTTAGTTCCCCTATCGGACACCACCTCTCTGGGGAATCCCACACGGGAGAAAATCCCCATCAGTGCCCGTCCTACCACGGGGGCCGTCACTGTCCTGAGCGGGATGGCCTCAGGGTACCGGGTGGCATGGTCCACCAAGACCAGGATGAACCTGTTGCCCATGGCTGTCTTGGGATCCAGAGGCCCCACAATATCAATGCCCACTCTCTCAAATGGGGTGCTCACCACGGGAAAGGGCTGTAGTGGGGCCTTAATCTTCCCCCCACTCTTCCCACTTGCCTGGCAAGTCTCACACGTCCTGCAGTGAGCATCTGAGCTCCTGCGCATCTGGGGCCAATAGAAGTGGGTGACCAGCCTCTCAAAGGTCTTGGTCTGCCCCAGATGTCCGGCCAGTGGCACATCATGAGCCAACCCCAGTAGGAAGGTCCTGAAGCGCTGGGATACCACCAGCACACGGGCTGACCCAGGCTCAGCAACCTTAGGCTCGCTGTAAAGGAGGTCGTTCTCCCAATAGATCCAAAGTGACCCTGTCTGATCACCTGCTGCCTGGGCGGCGGCCTGTCGCCGCACCCCCTCAAGAGAAGGGCAGGTTCTCTGTTGCTCACAAAATTCCTCCCTGGAGGGCCCCCTTTCCTGCTGTCACTGGGTCAGCTCCAGTAGGTCCCCCAGTTCGGCCACTTGTTCCCCTGTAGGTTCCAGGGCATCCTCCTCAATGTCAGCTCCCTCCGGGACCGTGGGGACGGTTTCCCACGCCACCTACCCCTTCTCTTTAAGGCAGGGGCCTGGGCCATACTTTCAGGCTCCAGACCCTCCTGAAAATCCTTCTGAGCTGCCATGGACCGAGTGGTCACACACGCCCACTCAGGCAGACCCAACATTTCCAAATGAGACTTTCTCTCCACCGTAGCCCACGGGGAGTTCTCTAGATCATTGCCCAACAGACAGTCTACAGGCATGGCGGGCCTCACAGCCACTTGAAGAGTTCCTGAGACCCCCCCCCACTCGAAGGGAACCTGAGCCACTTCACACTGGCTCTCTGAGTTGTCTGCTGACACTACAGGGCAGAATGCATGGGGGACAACCTGCTCTTTGGACACCAACTGGGAGCTGACAGCAGTCACACTAGCTCCGGTGTCCCTGAGAGCCTCCACCCTATGGCCATTGATGGTCACCCACTGCCGGTACTTCTGAGTGTTATTCGGCAGGGTGTGGGGTTAGGGACCTTCTCAAAGTCTCCTAGCGAGACAAGGGTTAACTCTACGGGATCCCACCCACCTTGGACCTCTACCTCCTCCCCCCCAGGGCTACACTTGCAATCTGGCGGGATGGTGCACGGGGTGGTGCCGGAGGGGATGCATTGGGGTCCCTCTGGGGACACTGGAGATCATAATACCGGTGGCCTACTTGACCACACTTGAAACAAGTGAGTGGCCCCCTCTGAACAGGCCTACCTGTCGGGGACACTGGCTTCTTCTCAGGGGGAGGCTGGGACACCACTGCTTGGTTCCCTTGGGAATTACTTTGGGGCCCTCTCTGGAACTCCCTCAGCTTACCCTTGTCCCCCCCACTTCTCTGCTGAGGACCCTGCCCACCTCTGGCGAAGTCTCCCACAAAACCTTTGCGGACCCGGGTGTTCACCCAGCGGTGCGCCTCCTCAGCAAGCTTCCTAGGGTTAGTCAGCTTGCTATCAATCAGGTGCTGGCGTAGCTCTGGAAAACAGTTACTAGAAAAATGCTCCCATGCAAACAAATCATACAATTGCTTGAAAGTTTCCACTTTGCTACCCTTTACCCAGCGATCCATTGCTCTGCAGAAAAAAGACACATATTCAACCAACGTGGTACCCTCTAACTTCTTACAGGTCCTAAACCTCTGCCTGTACATTTCTGGGGTCAAACCATAACGGGTCATCAAAGCTTCTTTCATATGGGCATACACCATCCTGCTCTCCTCAGGCAGGTCCAACAGGGTATCCCTACCATCACTCACAAAGCGCCCCCACAATCCCGCTCCCCAATCCTGTTCAGGGACCCGGTGGGACACCATTGCTATTTCATATGCGGCAAACCATTGACCAATATCCTCACTCTTGTGAAAATCCTTAACGACATCCTTAGGAATATAAACTCTACTCTCAGGAGTTACTAAAGGTATGCTGCCACCAGAGGGGGAGACCGAGACACTCCTCGCCCTGATCTCTATCTCCCTCAACATTCTCTCATGCTCCATTCTCATTTTCTCAAGTTCAATTGACAATCGATTCTTCTCAATATCTAACTTCTTACTCTCAAGGTCCTTCTGACCTTCCAATTTAGCCATCTCCAAACTATGCCTCCTATCTCTCTCCCTGTCCTCCAGCTCTTCTGGGGTCAGGCTCCTTTGGGATACACTAGTACCTGGATTGGAGGGTGTTCTATCCCCCCTCTACTGCATCATCCTGCTGCCCTCCAGCATTCTCTTCCTCATCCCCAGCGGACTCTCTCGCTTCCCACCAGGCCTTCAGCGCCTTGTGGTACTCCTCCTTCCTAGAGAGACCTGTCACGGGGACTGCGAATTGCTTACAAAATGACTTCAGCTGTTTGGCAGTATAGGTATCTAATCTTTCCTCCTCAAAGGTGAGATCCTCCGAAGCATTGGATGTTGGCCTTCCCATATTAGCAGTACTCATGGCTGCGATCAACAATTCAATACTAAAACAACCAACCCCAAAAAAATTCGAAGAGGGAAAAAAAATCTGCGCATGTCTGCGCTTTGGTCTGTACTCACTAGTGGTGTCTACCAGTTATTGTACGTGGATCACAAATGCAAGTCCTGATCCCACCGCTGCCACCAATGTTAGAAATGGGCGTCTCTAGTTGGCCATGGCTGGCGCCAATGTCCAAATAGGGACCCTTCTTCCTAAGTCAGGGCAAGTGGGCTACCCCCTTTGATAACCCCTGCTCAACCCTAAGGTAACATAGCACGAGCAGTTAGGCCTATCTCAGAGGCAGTGTGTGAAGCATTTATGACCATGCACAATAAGGCAGTAACGACACCACAAAAGGACACAACTCAAGTAGGTATAGAAAAATAATATCTTTATCTAAGGTTTTGTACGAGACTCTCAAAAGCGTTTTAACCAGTCACAATGCATGTAAATCAGTAGGGACTTAAAAAGGCAATAACTTGTTCACCAGAACGTGGCACAGACTGAGTTCAAGCCCTGGGTCTACGCGACCCATTGCGCACCAGATACCTGCCGTTGGACGGGGACACAGCAAGTAGCTTCTCGAAGAAGTGGAGACGGTGACAGGCGGACTCCCAGCGACCACAGTTCTCGACTGCAGTGGTCCGCAACGTGCACTCACAATGATTCGGGCACTCGGGGACAGGCGGGCCCTCAGCGGCAGCAGCACGTGGCTGCGGCGGCCCAGGCTGGTGGTGGCGATGACTCTCGTCGTGCAGCTCCGTGGTGGACTCACTGCGGCAGCAGCTCTCTCCTAGCTGCGGCGGCCCACAGGACGATTCATGATGATGCAAAGTTAGCAAAGGTGCGGGCACTCAGCGGCAGCAGCTCTCTCTTAGCTGCGGCGGCCCACAGGACAAATCACAATGATGCAAAGTTGGCAAAGGTGCGAGCACTCAGCGGCAGCAGCTCTCTCTTAGCTGCGGCTGCTCACAGGACAAATAACGATGAGGCAAAGTTGGCAAAGGTGCGAGCACTCAGCGGCAGCAGCTCTCTCTTAGCTGCGGCAGCCCACAGGACAAATCACAATGATGCAAAGTTGGCAAAGGTGCGAGCACTCAGCGGCAGCAGCTCTCTCTTAGCTGGGGCGGCTCACAGGACAAATCACGATGAGGCAAAGTTGGCAAAGGTGCGAGCACTCAGCGGTAGCAGCTCTCTCTTAGCTGCGGCGGCCCACAGGACAAATCACAATGATGCAAAGTTGGCAAAGGTGCGAGCGCTCAGCAGCAGCAGCTCTCTCTTAGCTGGAGCGGCTCACAGGACAAATCACGATGAGGCGAAGTTGGCAAAAGTGCGAGCACTCAGCGGCAGCAGCTCTCTCTTAGCTGCGGTGGCCCACAGGACAAATCACAATGATGCAAGGTTGGCAAAGGTGCGGGCACTTCAGCGGCAGCAGCTCTCTCTTAGCTGCAGCTGCCCACAGGACAAATCACGATGATCTCGACCAGGCTGGCACAACGGCGGGCACTCAGTGGCTACAGCGCTCTCTTAGCTGCGGCAGCCCACACTGATTCAGCAAAGGTTCTGAAGGTTCAAATTAAGGCGGGCGCTCAGCGGCGGCGGCTCTCTCTTAGCTGCGGCGGCCCACACCCAGAGTTAACAAGGGTTACCAGTCCGCGTTCCTCACAGTAGAACTAGAGGTTCCGGATTACTCGACGGAGGCCTCACCTGCAAGTAGAATCCCTAGCACAGGAATTCAGACGGCTGACGGGGTGAAGTCTAATGTCCCTGAGACTTCAGCAGGAAGCGCTCTCAATTCAGGCCCTCAGGTAGTTTCTTCAGCAAGCTTGGTGAAAGTTTCAAAGTCCTTTCCTCTGTCCACTCGGACAGAGTTTCGTCTTGACATCCAGAAGGAACACACTTGAAACAGGTTTCAGCGCAGCGTTTTATACCTAAAAAGTCTTTGTTCTCTGCAGTCACAAATCACTGCATCCAGCCAGAACCAGTTCGGTTGTGTCGGGGAGCACTTGGTTTACGAGGCGACATCCTGCCCTTTGAGAATCTGTGGGTCTGCTATCAGACGCCCAGTGGGAGGTGGAGCCATCATTCACCTTGCCAGGCACGGCCCTGCTCAGATCAAAGAGTCACCCCTCTCCATACTTGAAATGCCGATCCCTCTCTCCAGCCAGGTCTGACCCAGCTGGCCCTGCTGCTCCAAAACCAGATGTCCAATACACACGCTAGCAAAGCCTACAGGAAAGCTGAGGCCAGAAAATACCTCGTTTCTAGCAGAGGTATTTTCGAACACGGGCTACGCAAATAATCCTTACTAAAAGATGTATCTCAATGTCCTGAGCTTAAACATATCAAATTCGACGTTCCTATCAGGTTCCTAGGGGCAGGTAGGATTAGGGCATGTAATACTCAGCCTGCCCATTCTGGCCTATGAGAACGGATAGCCTCACAATAGTAAACAGTGAGATGTAGGGTAACTCAAAAATTAGAACATGAGACATGGACATACTTTAAAAGCTGCTTCGGTGGGTAGCGCAAATCAGCGCTGCCGGCCCACCAGCAGTATTTGGTCTACCAGCCCTGGGCACACACAGTACACTGATACTAGGGACTGACAGGTAAACCAAACGAGCCAATTATGATTATCCCAATTCATACAGTTATCTTTACACAGGGAGCATTCGCGCTGTGTCACTGATTGGCAGTGGCACAGCGCCCAGAGCATCTAAAACCAGCCAACATAAAAGGTAAGAAGTGAAAAGAGGAAGGGAGACCCGCGCCAATGATGCCAGGTCTAACAGTGCACCAATAGCAATACACACACAACAGTTGGCATGCATGAGCCAAGAGCCCGAGCGGCCTTGCGCTCCTTGTACAATCCCTTCAGGCGCGGCCGCCCTCTGGGTACATGCAACATTGCAACATTGTCGATTGCGGGCCGTGTGGCGCAGACACTGCAACAGAGACACACGCATCAGTTGGTTTCCTGTCCAGCCCAGAAATGAACCACGCCCAGAGCCCAGGGATAATTATTCACACCCCTACGCTGGCCTGGCGTACGCCGACCCAGCCCACTCGGATTACGTATAAAGGGGGGACGGCGACGCTACGTGTCCCAGTTCTTCCCCACTGCCGGAGGTGACATGGCTGCGTCCGCCTGGCATATCACGAGACTCAATCATAAAGAGTCCATGACTAGCCTTGCACAGAGTTGGTGGCACCGGATACACTGCGGCCGGCACGGACCTATCGCCACGGGACGGTGACTTTCGGTGCACTGAGGTAGGGGCACCTTAAGTGCTGAGCGGGTGTGCAGCCTACGATGATGCCGTGTGCACTGATATGATCGCTGCCGTTGCGAAATCAAGACCCAGAATCACGTGTGCGACCTGGTGGCCCGCGGGGCGGGGCTGCATGATGTGGAGGCTGCCAAGGTCGCGGGCCCCGGGCTTGGAGCTTGCACCGGCACGTGGTGGGCCCTCTTGGAGACACGCTGGTGGCGGAAGGTGAGCAGTGAGGCCTGGGTGCGCAGGGGCGGGCAAACACCGCTGGGCGACGGGAGGGGCTGGGGTGCAGCAGCCTGTGTGCGCAGGGGCGGTCCAGCGATGATGGCGTGTGCAATGATATGAACTCAGCCATTCATAAATCTGGACTCCGTTTCCGTAAGGGACCTGGTGGACTGCAGTGTATACCGGCACGTGGTTGGAGACACACCGGTGGCAGCAGGTGAGCAGTGAGGCCTGGGTCCGCAGTGTCGGCACTCTCTCTCCCTCCCCCTCTCTTCCTTTCACTCTCTCTCTCTCTCTCTTCCTCTGTTACTCTCTCTCTCTCTCTTCCTCTGTTACTCTCTCTCTCCTTCTCCCTCTCTTCCTTTCACTGTCTCTCTCTCACTTCCTCTGTTTCTCTCTCTCCTTCTCCCTCTCTCCCCCTTTCTCTCTCTTTCTCTCTCTCCCTCTCTTTCACTCTCTCTCTCTCCCTTTCTTTCTCTCTCTCTTTCTCTCTCTCTCTGTCCTTTGATGAGCGCATGACACACCTTCTTATCTTGAATTGCAGGCTGTGTCTTACAGATTGTCCAGAGAAGACCTGCCATGACTCTTCCGAATAGTTGTTTTGAGTTAAATTTGAATAAAATAATTTGGTTGGAAATTCAAAGATGGATGAATGATTCTCCTTTTTCTGACCACACATGAATGTTAATTGTTGTACTTGTGCGACATCAGGTGAATTGTTTTGTTCATGATTTCGTAAAGTTGATGTAAAATATCTTTGTCCGGGGTAGGGCCCGGGGGGGGTTCTGGGGGGGGTGGTGGTGGGTGTTGTGGCCCTCTTGGGTGTCCGGCTGCATGATCAGTAGCTCCATGGCATCTGTTGTTCTTCTGATGTGGCTGTGGGCTGGGCTCCCATTTCTGGTGCAGGTTATCGTCCGACTTGATACCAGGAAAGAGCAGGTGTTAATTCCCTGCTGCTAGCGCGCCTTATCGCATGTTTTGTGATCTTATCGCCAATGTGGCTGGTCGTTGAGAATGATCCGAAGTGGTTTTGTCTCGGGTTTTTGCATGGGAACGCCTACTCTGCATCTCATTAGTGTTAGTTGCCGGTGTCATCCGTGGCGATGATTTTGGCGGCTGCTATCGCAGGAAAACTGGCGATATCGGCTGTTAGCACCAGCTTGTGAATAGGGCGATAAATCTATCGCCACTTTGGCTGCGATAAAGTGCCGCTAACTCGGCGATAAGTCCTTGAGAATATGCCCCTATATTTTTACCTTTGATATTCTTGTCCAGGATATATTGAAGTCCTGATATTCTTGACACAATATTTCTGTATCTTGATATTTTTTAACTGATATTTTGTACAAACACCATAAAATGCTCCTCCAAATGAGGTTTGGTTTGGCAAATTTTGCAGATTTGTCAGGCATGGTGCAAAAAAGGTAAGGGCATCAAAAAAGTAACATCCCCATTTTAAATTCCTTAGAAGCTATTGACAGTGCAATAGAAAAAGTGGCTCAACAGAATTACACTAAAATTGGCATGAATGTAGAACTTTACTTAAGGAAGTGACTTTGCTTGGCTTGTGGTAAATCTGTTAAATAGTTTTCTTTCACGAAATCAGCTTTAGAATAATGGTTTTTCAAAGCTTTCAATTGAGCTGCCCTGTCTATTAAAATTGGAAAGATAGCGTTATCAGGACAGATAATCCGTGAAAAGTCTGCATAACCTCCATCTTTAACTTTATCACAAATGTAAGTACACACAAACTATCATGAAAGGAGTTAATCCTTTCAATGAAGTAAAATTGCATTAAAGAGGACTCAGGATTATTAGTGGAGCTGTTTGCCTGCAAGGTTGTTGTGACATGGTATCTGCAAGGCACTTGTGTAATAAATGTGTGAGTATGAGTTTATTAGTACAGATGCTCTGAATACCACCCTTTTCTGGGATCAAATTATTTTAGACAGGAAAGCAATTCTGCTAAAAATTTAAATGGCTTTTTTATTGAGAAAAGGAGTGCATCAAGAACCACTCAAGGCTTCACCCCTCATAATTTGAGGTCCATCCCCACACTCAATGATGATATTACATCGCACATTACACTGTGTCTGCATACATTTGATATATTTCATGTTTGAGGGCTTTTATGGTAAACATTGCAGTGGTATAAAACCCATATTTCAGAGCGACCAGTAAAATATTGGAAATTCTTTACAGGTCCATGGGTTTCATCACCATACAGACAGTTATCAAACCACTCTCTGTACTTTGCCATTATCCATATGTTAACCAACATTCTATTTTTGAAAAGTAAACAAAGCCTGAAAATTCTAGTTCCAGTCAGTGGCCAATCTAATCTACCGCTTGAAGAAAAAAGTTCAACAATTTTGCCGTTCTATAGATAGAAAGGATGTTTGCTCTAAAACAACTCATGCTATTTTTCTACAAATACCCAAATAGTATAGTTCAATATTTTGCTACTGTTTTCATAAAATGTTCCTGTTTGAAAACAAAAGCACCTTTTTCAAGATAACTGAAGAAAATATATATAAAGTTAATTTGTTTCCCATAACCCTCTACCGGTCAGGATGGACACATTATAAATTGAATCCACTCTTTAAATAGAAATATCCAGTCTCTCTCTATGGTTTATTAAGTCCAACATCAACCTAGTGAGATTAAAAATTATGAAGTTGAAACAACCTGAATTCTTCTTCCCAGGGTGCCTCAGATCTCACTGTTCATACCTTTCCAATTGCTTTTTTTTTATGGCTGGGCATCTACAGATCATATGGATTCCTTCGACTTTCACCTTACCACATTTGGAGTATTTAACTGGAGATGAAGGGCAAAAATCTTCTGTGGTAAACAATAGAGCCTGAAAAATCTGAAGAAATGGTTTTTTTGTCAGATGAAAGTTTTTTCTCTCTCACTCACTCACTCACTAACTCACTCACTCAGGCACTCACTTACCCATTCACTCTTACCATCTGTGTTTTCCACTCCCTGTTTTTCCCAGTTCCTGTATCTCTCAACCACCATATGTATTTACCTGTCCCAGTCTCTCTATTCCCACACCTCCCTGTCACCACTAATCCATGTATCTCCACTTTGCTACATCGCCAATCCTTGCAAATTTTGGCCTCTTCCATGCATCTTCCTATCCCCACTTCTCGAAAGCTCGGCAATTTCTATATTACTGTCCTTGCCCCCACCCTGTGCCAATGGTTCTCTTTCCCCATTCCATTTGGGTGCTCTGACTCCCTGTCCCATTGTATCACTGGTTCCGCTACACAGTGGAGGCGTTTGCGAGCTACAACCAGTCAGTGCCTGGCCAATATTTTCCCAGTTATGGGTATGAAGTCTAAGAGAATCAATGCTATTGAGAGAATGCATTGAACATGCTCCCCCACGTTACTGCTTACAGTTTTTCATTCATTCATACAAATGAATACCACCGTTTGCTTGATGCCAGAAATAGGAGTTTATTGGCAAAACCCGACAGTTGGATTTTTTCCCTGATAATTTTCGGGATGTCAAACATGACGGAAATTACTAGGTGAAAAATGTCAAGTAAATACTAGGACACACAGATTTTGGTTAGGTAAGCAACAAAATCTGCATGATATTCCCCATTTCAATGGGAAAACTCTTAATCAGCAGTATATTTCGCATCAGTTACATAACGCTCCCCAGTTTATCACTATTTATTGAGCGTGTTAAATATCACTCAGTTACCGAGCACCCCAGGATGAAAATGTTATTTCAACTATAAGTTCAGGAAAAATAAAGGAAAATCACGCATATGGCTTGATTTTCACTAACTAATATTCAAAGTATAACAACAGAGTTTTAATTGTTTGTATTGTTATACAGAGTCTGCAATAAATGCATTTCCATCCTATTTTCACGCCCCACATAATGGTCTCCGAGAATTTGATAGACAGGTTTGCCTCTAAAACAAGCCCTTGTTGCCAGGGGCGTAACACAGGCCCCCGCATCCCCCAGCACTGTACTCACGCCGGAGAGCTCCGGATTAAATCCGGAGCGGGGGCCCCTCTCTATACCTTGCAGGGGGGCCCCTGCAACTTTCGTTACGCCACTGCTTGTTGCTCCATGTGTGAAACTGAGTAAAATTATCAGAGAAGTTCACATTTCCTTAAATAGACACAACTTTAAAATGAAATTGTGCTTAACAAACAGAAAAAAATGGTAATCTCTAGATTAAATGCTTGCACAGACTATAGGACAATCACATCTGCTTTTTAGAAACAGTCTTTGCTTTTTTTTCTCCTTAAACCCGAACTGCTCTGCTGCTTTACGGTTTTCTACAGTTAACTGATTTATCATATTTCCATACTGCCATCTATCTGTGTGGAATAGGCTAAAAATCGTGGGCTTGAGCAATCCTCTGGAATGGATTGTCTTTTTATGAACCCTCGCTGTTTTCCCTGCCCGCTGGAGTCTAAAGATGTTGCCATCAAACATATGTAGTGTGGTAAACAGAGCGAACGCCGCTGTCGGCAAACAGACAATGAACCTGCTGGGACCGAAAGGCAGCCTAAGGAAAGTGTAGACGGAAGATAACTACAGGACCACGGATACCCCCCGTGGCCAGTTATCAAGGGGGCAACTGATCCCGGTTTACCTATGCCTGTACGTGAAATGGGCGTACCAAGTGCAGACCGGGAGTATGTAGCAAAAAGACAAAAGAAATGCTGTCACTTTTAATAAGTGCTTGCATGGTGCACGTAGAAGTGTGCAGACTCGGAAAATACAATTTTCTGAATTTTATTAACATTTTACTGCATTTTTTGGCACATAATTTAGATAACCTCGCTGTATAATTTGGTCATTGATGCTGCATAATACTAATAGCCCTGATAATGACAGTGATGTGCAGAGGGAGTTGGGACTGTCATGATGAAGAAATTCCTATTTTACAGAGAACTGTGATTTATTTTCCATATTTCACAGTCCCCTATGAAATATAGGTATTTAGGCTACTGCATTTTGTGCAATCAATAAGGGAAACATCCATTACAACGCAGTCATTACAACACCCTACCTTTACAACGCAACTGTTAAAACGTAACTGCCTTTACATCGTATGCCATCACAATGCGTCATTACAATGCATGTCACTACAATGCATGCCATTACAATGCATACCATTACAACGCATGCCATTACAACGCATTATAAGGTAAGCAATGGAGATTTATTTAGTATTAGGGTGGGTAAGGGTTTTGGGGTACATGGGAATAGTGATTTTTACCCCTACACTATCCAACACTTTCCCTACTGTTGCACTCACTGGAGTGGGAATAGTAATGTTTACCCCTGCACTATCCAACACTTACCCTACTGTTGCCCTAAAAGTATTATGCTTTGTAATGGTATGCATTGTAATGGTAGGCGTTGTAATGGAATGCGTTGTAATAGTAGTTTTAAAAAATGCGTTGTAATGGCATGCGTTGTGAAATCATGCAATGTAATGGTAGTTGCGATGTAAAGACTGTGTTGTAAAAGCATGCGTTGTAATTGCATGCGTTGTAACGTCATATATTCAATCAATCAATGCATCAATCCATCCAACCATCCATCCTCCCACCCATCCATCCATCGATCTGCCTGCCTGCCTGCCTGTCTGCCTGTGTATCTATCTCAACTGTTCTACTAAATGCACATTCACAAGTTGATCAATACAGCACAACGGTCAACTTGGAATTTGTCACCACAGTGCATCAAAATTGGCACAAGAAAAATACTATTTGCTGCCTCATAGATTGCATGTACAAAATCACTACCAATGAATCCTCCCCAGTGTATGAAAATAAACGTTGTAAAGGGAGAACTATTTTCTTTCTTTACATATGTCTTGTAAAACCTACTTTACAGGGATGGATCTTGTTTGGGAGCACAAGCATAGAGATAAATAATGTACCTGAACAAGAAGCAAACTATTGAGAGGGGAGCTCATGTACTGTGAGGAAGAGAAGAGTTTCTGGAGAGGTGGGATTTCTTTAGAAGGATGAGATTGAAAGCCCTGTGAAGTAAAAGTAGGTCATGGGTAAAGAAGTACTGGGGTATGCAGGTAGAAATTAAGATGGAGAGGAGATATACCTAGGGGTCCAGAGAAGTCAATGATAGGGGATTAACAGGAGGGGAGGAAAAGTTCTGAATGGGTGATGACGTGTGTTCAGATGCGATCTCTGAGAAGTCTGGGCAACATGGTAGAAAAAATGTAGACCACTCCACCCCATCCATTCTTCTGCCTGGATGATTACTCTTTGTTCAAAGCTACTGGCCACCACTCTCCTTCAGAGTTCCTCCCACACCCTTCTTCTATCCCCATCCGACCAGCCAACATACCTCACATAGGATCACTTCTGCCACAGAGCTGATGTGAGTAATTGGTTGTGATATTAGGAGCAAAAGTGTGTCAGAAGCTCTGAGTATCAGGAATTTACATATTTGGGTTTTTCATTGATTTGTAAAGGCTTTTTTTTATATGTACAATCTCTGGAACATCTCTCTTTTTCCATGCAGGATGCCCGTCTTCAACTATAAAGGGCAAAGTAACAAAGGTGCTAATTACCACTTCAGCGGTCCTGGCACCATCGGACAGTCTTTGGCGGTCTGACCACAGCCTCCTCGGCGCTACGACCTCCCAATTACAATCTCTGCAGTTGGGCCGCCACAAGACTGCCACCACTGCCGACATTTGAGCTACCACTGTGGTGGTGGTAGGCACAGCAGCGGTCAATTGTGGTGGTACAGGCTTGGGCATGTGCCTTTCCGCTAGCCTTTTCATGGCGGGGACACCGCCATGAAAAGGTCACCGCAGAGGCAGGTAAAGGGTCACAAAAAGGACCCCAGTGCGATTTAGCCCAAGTGCATTATGGCCTGGGCACATGTTGTGCCTCCCATTCCAGTAATGTCAGTGCACGCACTGTTTGCCATGTACAATATGGTGCATGGAAACAGTGTGCCTGACATGCTGCAGGTGCATTGGCTTCGTGCTTTCTCCTAGAGCCGAAGCATGCCACTGCCTTGAATGCTCCACCGACACACCGCCAGAACTGCGGTAATGTAATACGACGGTCGGGGTGTCGCTGGCTTGGCGGCATTCTCCCGACTGCCGCTGCTGCGGGTTGGCGGTGTGCTCGGTAAAGTTGTAATCCATTCCGAAGACTCTAATCTACCAAACATTCACTATTATACTATTGTGGGTTTACTCCTATGCTTGGAGTAGTTGTGGGAAGTTGAGACAGTTGCAGATGTCTAGGGTACACACATACATAAGTATCTATGCATGAGACTTTATAGCAGGCGTACATTTACACATTTGTAAATAATTCAGGAAAAGTTAATTTGAACTTTAAAAGCTTTTTCCTTTTTTTCTTGACACGGAAACTATTTCCTCTGGTCAAATTGGTATGCTTACATCCCCAGAATTTTGGGGATGTTTTCATCCCATTCCCATTGTAAATACAATTTTGCTCTTGACTTGCAGGAGAAACGTTTGACGAGTTGCATGGTAGGAATGGTCCTTCCATGTTGTGAATGTCCACAAACTGCAAGTTTGAGGGAATTCACTCACTTGCAAGACACCCTCGCGAAGGAATACCACAGTGAGATTTACTCACACATCAAATTATAACATACTGATGTATCTTTAGATATGAATAAATCCATTTGTTAGTATTATTTAATGATTTGTGAGCACAGTAGCAAATATACATTTACATCTGTAAATTAAGCATTTTAAGAACATAACCATAAAATAGGATTGGAAATGGAATTATGGATCAGGTTTGCAATTCATTACTTGCCTTTAGTGGCAGAGAATAACATCAAATTTTCATCAGAGTATATACATTTTTGCCTAAAGCACATACATGTTAATATGGATACATTCGCCTAATAGTTATTGATTGATCTTGTTGTTAGTTTAAAAAAAAAAGAAATTCACAAACAGAAATGTGATTGAGAATTGTGTTCAGTTGTTTTGAAATGCACTTGGCTGTGGTTTTTCTTTTTCACTGGGACACATTGCACTTCCATGAGCAATTGTAATATGCAAAACTTAGTAACATAATATATTATTACGCATAATACATGGTGGTCATGAATTCTTGTTCTCCTGTGTACATTATGGGGCTCATTACGATGTCGGGCGGAAAGCCTCCTCCCGACAGTTGGAATCTCCTCAACCGCGTCAGAGCCCTTCCGACCAACTCGGTCGGTTTACATTCCGCCCGCCCAATTACGATGTTCGTGGTTGGAACGTAAACCGTGTGGTCATTCTGACTCAGCTCCGACCGACTCGTGGAGTATTCCTGTCGGTCAAGACCGCATCGTACACCCATATGGACAGCGTTTCCACCGTCGGGATTACTATGTCGATTTCCAACAGCCTTTCTGCGTCGGCCTGTCCGACACGGAAAGGCTGTCGGGAAGTGACTTTGGGGGGCCCTATGGTTGATGGCCGAGGGGGTACCTAAGGGACCCCCTGCAAAACCCTGCACTGTGTGGCAGGTACCGTGGGGTGCCTGAGACAGGGTGCAGGGTTTTCCGCACACACCCCATTTCCCATAGGAGCCTGTGTTACAGCCAGTTGTCGGGTGTAACACGAGCTCCCATAGAAAACAATGGGAATCCGACCTCGTAATTCGACAGTCGGAACCGTCCACCGCAAGTCGGTCGGTCCCGAATCCGAGTCGGTGTCGGGTGGAGGCTTTCCGCCTGAGATCGGTATGAGCCTCTAAATGTACCCACTCAATTCTTTTGACTGATACATTTCTTAATTCTTGTTCACAATATGTGTGTACAGTCATTTTGACTGATCAATGTTTAAATGATTCAAAGGAGACAAATGAGAACCCCTGTAAATTTAAAGTAGTGGTCGACAGGTACCCAGAGATTTAAAGGGCAGCTTTTAATTCACAATGTTCGCAGATGAATGACAGGGTTTGCTTGCATCTCATGGGCTGGGAGTAACACCTATTAGAATATATTATGCTAATATCCCCAATGTATGCAAAAAGAACAATTGATGGACAGAATACAGAACAATGTCATACATTCACCCCAGTACAGAGATCTGGGCCTAAATCCATCGTTTTTTTGCTCCCCATGACATTCCAGTTTGAACCCAGCCATATGCAAATCAGTCTTGACCCTGCGGCCAATGGGAACAGTCCAACCCGAACTGCCAGGCCAGGTTCTCCCTGGACTGGAAACAAGCATCCTAGGACTGGTTTCGGGGTTTCACCCCTCATCAGCCAGGATAGCTTAACTCCAGTGGCATGGAGAGCACGGGACAGTGGAAGTCGGGCTGGACTGTTCCCGGGCTCACTGTGCCACTGGATTCAAGCTATCCTGGCTGATGAGGGATGAAACACCGAAACCGGTCCTAGGATGCTTGTTTGCGGTCCAGGGAGGACCTGGCTTGGCAGTTCGGGCTGGACTGCTCCCATGAGGCACAGGGTCAAGACTGATTTGCATATGGCCAGGTCTAAACTGGGGTGGAATGGTGAGCAAAAGAAAGATGGATTTAACCCAGATCTCTTGACTTGGGGTGAATGTTTTGATTTGTTCTGCATTCCGTCCATCAATTGTGTGTCTTTTGCTTTCTCGCTCTAAGCGCGCTGTGTATGCCCAGACGTGGATCCCAGGCTCACTGTGCCACTGGATTCAAGCTATCCTGGCTGATGAGGGGTGAAACCCCGAAACCAGTCCTAGGATGCTTGTTTCCAGTCCAGGAAGGACCTGGCTTGGCAGTTCGGGCTGGACTATTCCCATGAGGCTCAGGGTCAAGACTAATTTGCATATGGCCAGTGTGAGAAGTTGGCCTGGCATATGCTGTCCACTAATTATAGTGGGCACCTTGCACCAGTCCAAACAACCCCTTATTGGAGATAGGTTAAAGACAACCTTATTGAAAGCTATCCTAGTGGTAGCTATGGAGAGCAGCCTTCAGGCTAAGTCTTGAAGGAATGTAAAGCAGCTTGTTTTACCAGTCTATAATCTCTTGAGTGATCAAATGAAAGAGCACCACACCAGGTATATATTCAAAATATATGTATTTATTGCTAAACACACCCCTCTAGTCTCTTTATGAGGCTAGAGTTCAAGTACATAAGTTATAAGTTATTTAAACACAGTAATAGCACAAATACACGTTTGGGCCCTAGGGGCGTACCAAACCATATACCAATAAAGTGGTATAAGAACCACGACTGAGCTAGACACTAGGCCTAGAGCCTCTAGAAGTGCTTGGACCACAAGGAACCACCCAAGGTAGTGACACAGGGGACCCACGGGGACGCGTGCAGTGTAATTACACAGCCGCGAAACGCCATTAACTTCTATGGAGAAAGTCGCGGTTTGGAAATTAAAGAAAAGGGACACTTAAAGAAGGACTTGGAGCAAACCCTTTGAGAACTAGGTCGTTCTAGAGTCTCTACCCACGGGAGCACCGGAGTACTCTTGTTACCTCACCCAGGGAAGCCGGGTGCATAGGTGCCTTTCGGGGTCGGGTTTCGTCGTCGATTTGAATGGCGATCTGCTGCAAAGTGCTGCTGGCGACCAAGTGGAAAGTGTCCGGGTGGATCCAAAGGTGGATCGGAGATCTGAAGAACCTGAAAGCAGAGGGGACAGAGTCTGGGTCACTAGCCAGTGACCAGGAAGGCGATGAGCAGATGCCCACCGATGTTGAGTGCTTCAGGTAGGTTGACAGTCATCTTGACTCTTCAGCCACGAGGTCCAGGAGGTATTGTCAGCAACCAGGAGCAGGATTCGGGCTGGTACATGATGTCTGTCGAGTGCTGAGGTGTCGGCGACCGGATTGGACCCAACAAGCCTTGGCAACGGCAAGTCTTGATGAAGTTGAAGATTGACGATGATGCAGACCAGCAAGGTCTGAAGAACTCACCCAGCAAGGGTAAGTGAGGGCAAGCCTGGAGCAACCAGGGAGCCCAAGAAGTAAAGGATTGGCCTTCCTGAAGGGCTACTAACCAACGGGCTAGCGACCGTGAAGGAGCCTCAAGACGGTGCACGTGGAGCTGGCTCACAGGACACTCGTGGAGTGGAGGCCAGTGATCTTTGGTGCAGTTGGTGCTGGAGGCTAGGGCTACTTGAAGCCCAAAGCACGACTTTGTGGGAGACCCAGAAGAGGATGCACTAGCAAATGCGTGCGGTGTCCAGGGGTCACGGTTCCACGTTACCCACGACAGCTACGGGCCTCAGCTTTGCTGGGGACTCAGGGCATCCTCGGGGAAGTCTGGAAATCCACCTCTGGTGATGCAAAGACTTCGGCGTCCGACGGGAGCTTAGGCGATGCAGACCGGACAATTGCTTCTTTGGTGCCTGCCAAGCAGGGGAGTCACTCCTTGACCCCAAGGGAGATTCTTCTGTCCTCTAATCTTGTAGTAGAGCATCGAAGGTCCAGGATTCTGTGTCAGAGTTTCGTCCAGGGATAATCTAAAGTCCTAAGGACTGGGTTCCTATACTTATACTAAGTTTAGGGGTTGGACTTACTCTGTGGCCCCACCTATGGGTGGGTCAGGGCAAAGGGGTGGCTACACCCCTTTCCCTTTGTCCAGTTCGCGCCAAAGCAGGGGCTGCAAGCCCCTGATCCGGTTTGAACTGGGGTATGCACAGGGACACCAAGGGTGCCCCCAGTGCAGGACTTCAAAGCACCTGAGAGTGCTCCCGCCCAGCCCCAATACACACTATCCTGTCTGGGGAGGTGGTCACACCTCCCTGGGACAGGAAACCTATTGTCCAGGCCTCCCCTGCCGGAGTTTCGGTCAGCAGCAGGAGGCCAGACTTGTGTCTGTGGCAGCAGCATCCATTTTGTGATGCCATGGCTTTAGAAAGAAGTTACCGGCCAAGCAAGGGTTAACATGTCTCTCCCTCTAGAAGGGTGGAATGCTATCCCCGCCGCCAGAATTGGCGGGGGGGTAGTATTCCAAGATGTTTGACACCAAACACGACATGTTTCGGTGCAGCCATTCCAAAGTTAGCATTTAACGCGAGGTTATAATGCGCTTAAGAGTATATGGTCAGGCTGCACTACAAACAGCATCAGAGAAGGGTCTCCAAACGCTGCAGAGGGGCCCTGCTCATGCAGGGGCACCCTCTCACATAGGAACCACGCACTCTGCCTTCAGGATTGATAAGGCCTGCCATAGGAGTGACTTATAGGTTTATATGTGTGTATGTATATAGTGATATAGGTAACCTATATCACAGTAAGAGGTGCATGCACCACCTTACCCAGGCTGCAGTAGCAGACCTGTGGTGTCAGTTTGGATGGCCTTCCAGGGGTGGCACAATACATGCTGCAGCCCCTGGTAGGCCTCTGAGGTACCTATGCCCTGGGTACATAGTATACCATATACTAGGGACTTATAAGGGGACTCCAGATTCCAATCAGAGATGTGCCTAAGGCACATGGAAACCTTTTTACAGAGAAAGCAGATAGACTGGGGCCCTGAATAGCAGGATCCCAGTCCAACTAAGTCATAAACCATAAAAACACCAGAAAAAAAGTGGGGGCAACCATATAGTCAGATTCCACCTTCCTACAGCCAGGTCTAAACTGGGGTGGCATGGTGAGCAAAAGAATGATGGATTTAACCCAGAGCTGTTGACTGGGGGTGAATGTTTTGATTTGTTTTGCATTCCGTCCATCAATTTTGTGTCTTTTACTTTCTCACCCTAAGTGTGCTGGGTATGCCCAGACGTGTGTCCCGGGCTCACTGTGCCACTGGATTCAAGCTATCCTGGCAGATGAGGGGTGAAACCACGAAACCAGTCCTAGGATGCTTGTTTCCGGTCCAGGGAGGACCTGGCTTGACAGTTTGGGCTGGACGGTTCCCATGAGGCACAGGGTCAAGACTGATTTTCATATGGCCAGGTCTAAACTGGGATGGCATAGTGAGCAAAAGAATGAGGGATTTACCCAGATCTCTTCACTGGGGGTGAATGTTTTGATTTGTTTTGCATTCCGTCCATCTATTATGTGTCTTTTAATATCCCTAATGTAAGCAATGGTAGTCTCAAAGTAGAAATGGACTAATGATAAAGAAGGCATCAGATTGCACCAGAAAATTGTCTTGTGAAGATGTAATTCATTCAGGAGGGCCGCCATCCTCACCAAAGCTTTGTGAGAGCTCATGCCTTTTAGCCTCACATGGAGTGCAAACATTTCTTGATTTATATTTCTGTCTGGCTTTTTTTCTGGCAAAGTGATATGGGAGGTTTCAAGCTGTGTATTAGACTCTGCTACATTCTTTGGAAAATCCACCACATTGGACGTTGCAGGGTTTTGTGTGAGTTTTGATTTTCATTAGTCATTGTCTAAGAACTGGAATGTGCGCACAGTATAGAGATTAGAGTGTGGTACCTTCTGTAGGACATAGAGGAATGCCTCTAATACCTCGATGGTTAACATTTCCTTCTTGACAAACTATCCTCTGACAAAGATCTGGACAAGAAATGGCTCTGCATCTGTCTTGTATCTGTCTTCAGAGGAACAGAGGAGATGTTTTCTTACCTCCTGTGTATATTTCTGCGTCAAAGACATTGTCCAGTAAACCATTTCCTGATTTATTCTCAAACAATAGTTAGGCCTGCGTCTGCAGTGGACAGTCTGCTTCTAGAGATTAGCTTCTGAAAACTGGTTGCTTGTTACTATGTAAATTTATACGGTGAGGCCAGCTACATGGAAGTACTGAAATCTTGAGTAGATTTACCATGGTTTGTTGGAAGAACTAACCTGCTTTGGACGCCTGGAGATGGCTTTGAAAACTACTGAATTTCTCAGAAAAGGATTCTGCCTTCACGGTTAGAAAACATGGTAAGTAAGGTGAGCGAGACCAATCTAGAAGCTGCATTTCAGAAGGGCTCAAGGATGTCTTTTCGAAATCCTCTGTGAATTTCAGATAGTCAGTTGAAAAAGCACGAGGCAGGATAAAGTGAGATAGTAAAAAAGACATAGAAATACATATGTTCGGCCTGAAACTGGTGGCTGGAGGAATTAGGATTCTAAAAATACATTTGCAGGACAATTCTGAAGAATGTATTTAAGCATAGCTCATGAGAGATGTGGTACCAGTTGGAGTATCAGCGGTAATATTTGAAAATCTTAATTGAAATCTCAAACCAGCACAAGGCACTAAACAATGTTGACCAACCCCACACATACAGAAGGCTAGCCTAAAAACAGTGCTTAATTTGTGCCGGTGCTTTCCGGTGCTCAGCACGGCACTTATTTTACAGAGCCGGGTCTATAAGATTGTTTTTCCCCTGGGCGGCAGGTCCGGTAATTATTAACAAAAATGTACCTGTCCTCCTTGGCCTCTGCTTGATATGTCTTTGCACGCTGGCCCACCCTGGTCCAGGCATGTTGAACGTGCATCATCATCACGTTCGTGAGGTCAGCAGTGCATGCGTGCCCTTCACATGCCATTTCTATTGGATAATCGTGGCTAAGGGCGGGTTCATGGCTGAGGTGGGTTGAGGCAGGCTGGGAAAGTTCAGAACAAACTTTCCACAATGTCGTAGAGCAGATTAGAAGTGCGTAGCAGCCTTTCTTTAACCCCTTGACCGCGATCGGAATTCCTCTCCTGTGCTGGACATTCCGATCGCGGGTGTGGTCGTGACGAGCTCAGCTCGTCATGCGCACAGCGCGACCGCGCAGCATGACGAGCTGAGCTCGTCACGAGCATCGAAGGGGTTAATGACCTCACACTGAACTGAAATCCTGCATTTGACGCGCTCGTGGTCTGGGCCACTACCAACTTCAGTCATTGTCAGATGCAGGTGTGGACGTGTTCCTCTGTACACTTTAAAAACTGCCAGCCCTCTAATAGCTGTGCTGCATGAGCGTGGCAGCATTATTGGGAGCAGCTGGGCCGGAGGCACTGCAGGGCATTCTGAACTGCAAACTCCCGCCTGGCATGCACAAGCTAATTGGGGCACCCATCCGGTGGCCCACTGTGACCAGTAATCACCCTCATGGATCAGGTAAGTGGAGGAAATCATTGTTGGCGCTGGGAGGAAGGGGGGTGGGGTGGATGTGTGTGTCATATGTATGCATGTGTTTTTGCCTTGGCCTTGAAAAAAAGGACTGTGCATTTTTGTAGTGTTTTTGTTTCTTCGCGCCTTTTACCAGTTCACACTGTCTGCTGACCTCATGTGGGGAAACAGGATTGCAAGGGTACAAGATCACATTTATTAGAAGAAATAGCCAAAAGGAATAGCAGAGATCTGTATGAGAAGGCCGTTTCTAATGTTCCAGTTGCTTTTAACTTTATTGAAGTGAAGAGAGGGACTGATGGGGGTGATGAGAACCAGAAAGAAAAAAAAGAGTTTTTAAAAACGGCCCCCACCATCCAGAAAGAAATGGAAACACTTTTTAATTTGAATGGGCTGAAGGAGGTTAGCTTATAGTAGTAAAGTATTTTTGCATATGAATTCCAAATAGTTGCTGCATTGTCTCTGCAGATTCAATTTTTGTTTAAAATATAAAAATCTATGTGAGCCACAACAGATGGATTTCCGAATAAATTCAACTTTCACAAACGTTTGTTATGGCAAAGGGGTCTGTATACTTTTTCTGCTTAAATTGTGCAAGGGTGTTTTTCTTCTTCATTTATTCAAAGCTCCAGTCACATGACCACACAAAACAAAGTGAGTTTTCAGGAGAGGTGATCACGTGGCCTAGTGACTGCAGCTGCCCACCATGAATCACAGTACACCCAGGAATCCCTGGGCTCAACACATTCTGAATCCGATAAATCTCCCTTTGCATGAAAACAAGTATAATGTACTCTAAATTGTTGAGCAGTGCTTTTCTGCCCTCATTCTGGGATCTCATCACACCATGTAAAGCTGCCAGAAATAAAATAAATCTTATCCGATATGAACTAAGGAAAAAGCATTAAGACTTGATGTCAGAAAGAGATACTAATCTAATCATTCTGACTTAATGGCACAGTGTGAAACCTGAGAGTCACCTGAGGTCAAATACAGCTACCTTGCTTGCCCAAATCATGTGATCATAGGTTAGCTTTATTTCACCACGCAACCTTTTTGCCGAAATTGTGCTATAAATGCACTTTTTGCTCTAATTTTTTCCCAAAATGTAATCAGGGTGAGAACCTCCTTTACTTTAGGAAGGATCACTAACAGAAATTCTGATCAGGTATTACACCTAGGGGCAGATTTACAAGCCCCTTGCGCCACTTTTGCGTCACTTTTCCCATGTTAAAAATGACGCAAAAGTGGCGCAAGGGCCTTGTAAATCTGCCCCCACCTGGTGTTCAGCCGTGCCAGTGGCAGATGTGGGTGGAGCCACTGGAGTAAATGGGTGGAGCCGGGGGAAGTGGGTGTGGCCTCCTAAGAAAAATTGTGAGCACCTGCACCTCTTATTTTACAAATTAAGCACTGCCTAAAAATGTTAGTTCCCCTCAGACACGTCTTCCAAATTGGGACTTTTATTTTAATCTGGAGCTTTCAGAAACAGCAGCAGGATGAATTTCCAGGCAATGACGTCTCCACAAAGCTGGTTTTACTTTGAAAGTTTGTTCGGCATATATTTTAATTTCGTGAGCTCAGTAAACGTTAAGGCACCTCCAGTGACTGTGCTTTGATGCTGGCTTGAAGGTTGCCATGAAAAGTTAAGATTCATTGAAGATGAGGTTTCTCATGCAAATTATTTTAAAATGGAATGTCAGAATCCCTTTCAGAGCTCCATGGGGCACACAGGGGGTTAAAGGGCCCCACCGTGGGGTTTGAGGACTTTTATGTCTGATAAATGGAATGAATAAATGAATGCTCTTTGAGCTATTCAGTTGGGTTATTCTTCTTCTTTCCATAATTTTAGCCATTACTCTTCATTTTTAGACTGTACATCTCATATCATTTTACTCTTTTGACTTAGACCTGGTGTGGCATTTAAGCATTGCATTTTTAAGTATTGTTGTAATTGTTATCAAAGTAAACTACAAGAGATGTGCTCAAGTTACCCTCATTTACACTTGTTTGCCTCTGGAGGTCCTCCTGCATGTGCAATGTGAGATCTCTGTTCACATCAGACTGTGGCCTCCCGCCTCCTTTATCAAACAGTCGAAAATCCTACAATACGATTTGACCTGGTCCCCAGAACAACATCAAAGTGTTTTCTTTGTATACATCATTACCACCCTGTCCATCCTCTCTGTCACATCACTTAAATATTGCGGTGAATCCTCTTGCTGAGAAAGGCAAACCATTTGACCCTTTAAAAAAGTAAAAATACATACCCCAAAAAACGTTTTTTTATTTTTCGCTACTCTTCCGGTTCTTATTAGAAGCCCAGGGAACTCACCAGACATCTTGCTTCTGCCATGGGGCCTGCTACAGCAGGGATTGTTTCAGTCAGGTTCATGACAGAGCTGGATCAAACTATGGGCTGTGCTCAGTCAAAGCGTGCTGCATGGTCAATGAACTAGGCTGCCTAAGAGCAGGTTGTGCTTACACAAACCATAGCTCCCAACCCCTGTCGGTGCCCTCCCAGCTCTCCCTCGGATGCTATGCTCGCCCCCACCCCCACACAAGTAGTGGCGCTGCAGAAATTAGCAGGTGACCTAAGGCTACTAGTGCGTTCCACAGGAGAGTATATGGATCTTCTGACCTCAGCATGGTGCTGGTTCCTTGTTTGCCTGCATTATCCCTGTGGCTATGAGGCACAACAAGGTGCATCTCTGCCGTTCAGCCGCTGATATTTTGATAATGCTCAGCATCTGCATTGGTTTTGGGAACACCCAGCCATGCTGCATCAGGATGCCCTCCCACCACGTTTAACATCTGTAGGTCTACGAGAGCACTAGGATACTAGAGGTTAAGATTTATCCCGCTGCAAATGAAGGTCGATGGTTCAAATCCCTTCAGATTGTTAAAAACGTATTCCAATTGCCATTTGTATTTGTTGAGTTAAGAAATATTTGAATAGCAAGATGTCGTTTTGTGTTTGAGCAGACAAGAGCAGCCGTTTCTTAGTCCTTCATTGTATTTTTGTGAGTCTGCTTGTTTTCATAATCGATGCAGCACCATCCTTTGAGGTGCACTTGCAGTTTTTTTTTGTTCTGTTACTCGATCCTGCCTCAGGTAAGGAATGGTCTTGGCTTCTCATAATCTTTTTTTTTTCTCTCAGCTGCTTGATTACTCGTTGTAAAGTACTGATAGGTTGAATGCTCGTCTCTTTTTAACTTCAGATCGATGACCTCCTCCTGTATGTGTGTACTATACGTGGTACGACTGTGAACTAATCATTTTCCCACACTTTCTATTTATGGTAATACCTGACTGGGTCAACATATTCTTTTTGGAAAAAGGGGATATCTTTTAATCTTGAATTGCACATCTGTGCACAGGTTACAGGTATTTAGCCAACAAGTTCCCCATGCACATATTTTTGAGTCAGACAGACGAAAGAGATGGGACAGAATAGCTGCATGTAGGCTGCTGGCTTTCAACAAGTTCATTTGCATTTTCTTTAGCATTCAGTTTGGTACCCATCTCATTGCATGCCGCAATGGGTTGGATGTGCCAATTGAGGCTGAATTAGTGGCCTCTGTTTTGGATTTGTGGGACAATTAATGTTTATGCCTGTGTCAGTAGTATCTGTGGACCTGAGGACTGGTGGTGGTTATCTTTTCTCCTTGTTTTAATGACAACGCTTCATGTTTCTGCTTCAGGGTTCTAAGTTATTCGTTCTGCATATTTCTATCCATGGGTTGGTGGAGTACATTTTCCTATGACCGCAGCTAGGCATTTTCTGGCTTTTTTCATTCCCAGTGGTGGCAGATGTGGTGGGTGAAATGGTAAAATTATCCCCCACCAAGCTTCCATTTAGTGAGAGCAATTTTATTCACCTTTTTCATGGTGTCTTTTTACTGGATTAGCATTCAAAGAACATACTAAATGGAGTAACCTGGGAACAACCAATAGAGAGCCAATCCCATAGAAAGACTACTGGCCAAATCAATTTGAAAAGCAATATTTCTAAGCCAAGGAGAAAAGACTGTGGGGGGGGGGGTGCTATTATGTCCCCAGTTTCATGACTCAGTTTTAAATCTTCCATACAACTCAGTTTCACCTTTCACTTTGACCCAGTCCCTAATAATATTATTACTAACACATCTGAGAGGCTTTGGGGGAGCAGGGTGCAACAATTGCCTTTGGAATCAGTCAGGCCTCAGAATGGGTTGATTAAGTTGCTGGATTTTCAAGTCAAATGTATTGTGATAAGGACCTCCAACAGAGGTCCACGTAACACAAAAACACCCAAAAAAACAGCAATACACAATACATTATAAGATCCATCATTGTAAAATATGGCTCACCCCAACCATTTCATACATATCAATTTATAAGAGCAGACAACCAAATACATTATTATATATTTAAAGAAAATCAAGAAATTTAAATAAAAACTGACCACAAATCATTTCAGTGAGAGGAATCAATAGACATCCCGAAACTCCAATACAGATCGATGAGCATCTAAAAAACCATGGCCATGAAAAGATACATTGTGCGTTAAACTTCACAACCCAGGTAAGTTATAGTACATATCTAATACTAAAAATCTCAAAAGCAATTCAGAGAGCTTATTTTAAGCCATTTCAAGAAATTGACACATTCAGCATTTGGTCGTATATTATATTTAGAGGAAAACAGAGGCCTTAAAAAGTGACACCATGCATAATGCAACAAAAGATGTACAAATATTGCACGTTTAAAGTCTTATATATGCAACGAAAAAAACAAATAAGACAAAATACATTATACTACACAGACCAGCTAAAACTACAACCTGAGTCACAATTTTTTTTTTTTTAAATCGTAGATCTTATTACATGTCATTTCATTAGGTGGAGACGTTAAACACTTGCAAGCCTCCAGAGTGGAGCGAATGTTATATTTGAGAAACAAATACTTTAAAAAGTGACGTTCTGTACTCTGACCACAGCACAAACAAAGATTACATGATTAAGATCTTGAATATATAGCTGGTAAAACTCACACATTCTCTCCTTTTTGGGAACTTTATTCCACTTGCCAGTGATGGAACATAAGGGGAGCAAATCCATTCTCAACAAAATGATCAATCTTTTAACCCCATGAGGCAAATTCCAGGTTAAATAGGGCTGAGGTTTGTTTCCCAAATTGCTCTCCAGAACCACCTGATTATGCTGTTTGGACTTGCATAAAGGAGTGTCTCTGTTCTGTCCAGAGTGTTTTATATATCTCTTTAAAGGGAATTTAGACATAAAAGAGTCTATGTTCAGATCAAGCAAAAATGTCTTTAGCCCACTTAAAAGACCTGAGGAGGAGGGGAAAAAAGTCAAACTTCAAGGCTGCATGTAATGTTCGGTCCTCACTGCACAAAAGCGATTTTCCCCACCTCAAGACAACGGCCGAAGAGAAAGTGAAGACAATAAACCAAACTCCAAACTCCAGGCGGAGAACATAAGGGGCTCCAAGTGTATTCAGATTACAAATCTGGTTAAAAATTTGACTTGACATGCAAATGTTTCAGTAGACTGAGGCGGTGTTTTAGAGGAATTTAAAAACCCTTGAGAATATGACACCTGAGGGCTGGTCATGTACTAGATGTATATTACTCTTGTTTGACCCATTACCTTTTATTACAGCCAGTCATCCATGTTGGTACGGCTGAGGAGGACAGTACACCTGCATAGCCATTCCTTACATGAGTGCTGGGGAGCAAATTGCATTGGCAGGTCATACAACAGTTTAAGCCCATATAAACATTATATATCAGGGTGATTTTGAAATGTGAGTGATTTCTGTAATAAATAGTGGTTGATAGCATCCCAGTCCATGTACTTTGCGGCCTCTTGGCATTTTGAATGCTCATAATTCTGGTTCAAGGAGACCCACTCACTACCTTCACACTCTCCACTATGGAATAAGTGGAAACTCAAGATAAATTCAAACTTGACGACAATTTATATCCAACAGAGACAGTTCTCCCTATTAGAGTAACAGGAATTGTTGAACTGCCTGAGATCGAGTCAGCATTGTAAAATATGGTGGTGAAATAGTCAAAATCTGTGCTGGTAAATAAGAAATCTTTTGCCATCAAAGCTCCATTTAGAGAGAGCAATTGTGCTAAATTTTTTCATGGCACTGTTTTAACAGGTTAGCATTCATGGAGTAACCTAAATACAAACAGAGAGCCAGTCCCATGGCAAATAGCACAGCCCGCATCCAAAAAGCAATTTCAAGATCACTACTGTTAAGCCAAGGAAAAAAGAATAAAAGAACCAAAAACCGTGGAAGGGCTAAAGTACAAACATGCCCTACTCAGCTTCACTTTTTCCATGCTACTTAAGTAAAACCTTCACTCTGACCTATTCACCATTAATATCGTGACTAAAATATATTGTTAGAAATTGGGTTTCTGATTGACAGAGGAATGCACCCTATCCAAGCAGGAACCACAACCCTAGTCAGGGTAAGTCAGATACATGGTCTAAATTAATCTGTGCTCACCCGCTAATAGTTTACCACAAAGCAGTCAGGCTTATCCTGAGAGGCAATGTGTAAAGTATTTGTGCAACACTTAAAAGAGTAAAACAGTGAAAACACCACAAAAAAGATACAGGCTAGAAAAATAAAGCTTAATTTGATGAACAAAATAAGACCAAAACAGCAAAAATCCAAGAAGTATACCTGGAGTTATACATTTTTAAACAATAAAATGAAATGTAGTGCTTAAAAGCATAAAGTGCAAACCAGGTCTATCTGGTCGCGCAAGACCGGGTCAAAGCCAAAAGTTCAGGCTGACTGTAATGAAGCACTTGTCAGATACAGGGACCAACCTTGCCCTCTGAAAAGTACCTTGTTGCATCGTTGATGAAGACCCGATGTGTGGGGCAGAGGAAGTGATGCAACGGCTTCGATCGCTTCGGATGTAGGCGATGCATCAGTTCGGAGCTGCTCAAGTCAGAGATATGTCAGCAGCGAACCCCAAGATGGAGGTGATGCTTTGTAATCGAGCCGCACAGGTCAAGGATGCATTGGGAACTGGAGGAGAGGCGCAATGCAGGCGGCAATGCGATGTCTTCATTCAATCCTTGCAGCAGTGTCGGCGTTGAGGGCGATGCACCGGTTCCTAGCCATGGAACAATGCTGATGCATGGATTTTGGAAGTCGCTGCACTTTAGACCCATTTCAAAGAGACCAGGACTGGATTGGCACCACTTGGCAGGGCAAGACTCTTAGATGGCAGAGTCCAGGTGCTGATGATGAGTGAAATGAAGTCTTTGATGTCCCTGAGACGTCTAACAAGAGGCACCCAGACACGCCCTTTGAGTCACTGTAGTTCTGAGGTGGAGAGATGCGGTCCAGTCCTTCTCGCTCCCAGCAAGAGGGCAGCAGGTCAGCACAGCAGAACAGGAGTCCAACAGAGTAGCATTCCAGCAGAGTGGCAGTCCTTGTAACAGCACAGCAGTCCTTCTTCCTGACAGAGTATCCACAGGTCCAGAAGTGTACTGAGTTGGTAGTGTCAGGGGACCATTACTTATACCCAGTTGTGCCTTTGAAGTGGAGGTGACTTCAAAGAGAAGCTTTTAAAGTGCACAGCATCCCTGCTCTTCCTTCCCTGGCTCTAGGCTCGCTACAGGGGTATGGAGATCTGTGTGTGGGCACAAAACACTGCCCTTTCAGGTATAAGTGTCAGCTCCTCCCTCCCATGCTGCCCAGGATGGCCCATCTGGATATGGATAGCCCATCCGTCACACCTAAGCTTCCTTTGTGTGTGGCTGTCTTGAGGGAATGTCCCAAGTCCAGCTGTCACCCACCCCAGATGTGTATTCAGAGACAGGAAGAAGGCACCAAATGGCCAAAGTAAGAAATTGCGATTCCAGAGACACCGAACTTGGGATTCCCATCTCATCTCAATTGGTAATTACACTTACAAGCTGTAATAAAGTAATCCCAATTATAACCTATGGGAAAGATAGGCCTTGCAGTAGCGAAAAACGAATGTAAGAGTTTTTCACTACCAGGACATGTAAAACTTAGAAGTATATGTCCTACATTTTAAGTACATTGCACCCTGCCCTTGGGCTGTCCATGGCCTACCATAGGGGTGACGTATATGTATTAAGAAGGAAGGTTTGGGCATGGCAAGAGGGGTAACTTGCCAGGTCAACATGGCAGCTTAAAACTGCACACACAGGCTCTGCAATGGCATGCCTGAGACATGTTTAAAGGGCTACTTAAGTGGGTGGTACAATGATTGTTGCAGGCCCACTAGTAGCATTTAATTTACCGACCCTGAGCACAGATAGTACACTTTACTAGGGACTAATAAGTAAATTAAATATGCCAATTTTGGATAAGCCAATGTTACCATATTTTACAGAGAGCACGTCCCCTTTAGCACTGGTTAGTAGTGGTAAAGTGCCCAGAGTGCTAAAGCCAGCAAAATCAAAATCAGCAAAACAGAAGGTCAAAAGGCAAACAAGTCAGGGTAAACCATGCCTAGAATGCCAGGTCTAACATATATATTAAAAAAATACTCAGTTAAATAGCTTTCAACTAAATCAATTAGAGTGCACGCTTAGAAGTGTATGTTTGCATGATTAAAAGTGAAATTCTTTGAAATTATTGTTCCCAGGTAGTAAAGACCAAACCAGTCATTGTTTCTAGTTATGCAATACAGTAAACCAAGTTATTACAAGCACCTCCAAAATGTTGGTAATTATGAAGATCAACTCCTGTAGATTCTTTAACTTCTATTTCCTATTTGTTTGTACTACTGAATATCGGCATGAAGAATATTGACATGCAAGAATATCAAGAACAGAATATCAAGGGAAAAAATATCGATGGTAAGTGCATATAGGGAAGAGTAGATTTACTTTACCTAACTCCACTCCAAGATATATTTAGCACATGTGTACATATATTTGTAGTTAGGTTTAGAAAATCTAGACTTACTTACCTGTCAACATTTTTTTCCGATATTTTGTTCTCAATGTTTAGTGCCATTGATATTCTGACTTTGATATTTAGTATGCACACCATCTATTTTATTAATTTAAATCCCAGACAGCGCCTATTTTTCCTGTTGCATTGTAATCGGCATGTCATGACCCTGGAATGATAAGCAGTATGTAAAGCAGAGGTAAAGTTGTTAAAAATGTCTTGTGAAAAGAAGGGAGTGGCATCACTATCTTTATAATCAATGGGTCGGAAAAGAGAGAGGCTGCCAGATCAGGACAGTGCCTAGCACCAGTAAAGATCTCCAGTTTTCATTTGAATACCAACTTCAAGCCATATCACAATGAGGAAGGAGTTAGTTGGCAAGAGGAATATTAAGGACTGGGCTAAAGTTAGCAAGCAGGAACGCCTTGTTCTCATCTCATCTTTGGGCCTTTAGTCCTATTAATAGATATCTTCAACCTACGATTGCCATCATTACATCATTATTGCCTAAGAATTCTTCTCAGCAGTTACAGATGCTAACTTTGAATGTCAGAATGTTGTATGCAGAAATATTGTCTGACATAAATATTGCAACCTAAATATTGTATTTAAAAAAAAATCGCTCTATTGGAATAAATTATACAATATCCACACCCAATGGGGCAGCACAATAGTTTTGTAAACAATATGTTCTGGTGCCATACCCATATCTCTGGTCTGACTGCAGAGTAATGTGCTAAACAGTGCAAAAAGGGCTTCTGAAACTGATCATAGGACATTTTTAAGATAGTACTCTGAACATGGCTACATAAAAAAACATCCAAGCATTGTATGCGTTGCCATCTGTTTGTACCTTTCCATTTACTAACATCGTAGATAGTATAGGAACAGCTGAACAAGCACTGAGGGGGGCTTTTGTACATTAAGCTTTATTGAAAACTGTGTCTTTTATAGTATTTGAAAACCCAGTGAGACAATAAATACCGGAAAAGGAACCCGTATGAGTTCAGCAAATTATAAATTGCACTTACAGCTAGAAAGCTTTCACTTTAGGCCTGCGAATACAGAAACCATACCGAGCCCACACTAGCTGCAGCAAGCAGATGTTCCAATGTTTCACGGAGCAATTACAGCTGGAAGAAAGAAGAACTCTTTAATATCCTATGAGCGCATGGTGCCATGTTTCACAAATATGTTTCGCATTACTTTGCAGACAAATGACTGTACAATTACACTCAAATATTGTCAGCTGCGGCTGCCTGGCACTTCCTGGATTGAGCAGATCTCCCGACGGAAAAGTCAGAATCATGCGAATGGCAATGGAAACAAATAGTGCCCACAGTTGTGTGTCAGCTGCACCCTCTCCGCTGCCCCCGCTAAGTGTTAGCAAAATAAATCAACGTCCTTCAAGAGAGAGGAGCTGATGTGCTTCAAATCCACTTCCATATGGGTCTAATATGGCCTCAGGATCATTTAAAGGCGTGTTTATTGTGGATTTTTGACCTCCTGTGACCTTAGTTCACTCCCAAATAAGTCCACGTTTACAGAAACCACTGTGTTTTGCACAGTATTATTTTCTGTTTTGGGGAAAATTTCACAGTGTAACTTACGCGCTTATATAACTTCCGTGATGATTAAAATGTACTGCCTGTGGGATAAAAATCATGTTTGGCTGGGGATGCTTTTCCTATCAGAAATGTAAAGGGGCATATTTACAAGCCCCTTGCGCCACTTTTGCGCCGCCGTTGCGTCATGCATGCGACGCAGCGGCGACGCAAACCATGCGCCGCGTTGCGCTATATTTACAACGTGACGCATCTAGGGAGATGCGTCACGTAGTAAACCCCTGCGCCACATGAAACCTGCGTCAGGTTTCATGTGGGCGTACCGGCGCAGGGGGCGTTCCGGCGCAGGAACGCCTCGGAAAAGTGACGCAGTGAAATCTACAAGATTTCACGCAGTCACTTTTCCGACGCTGAGTGTGTCAAATCCTTACGCCTGCTTCCAGCAGGCGTAAGGATTGACGCACCATGTTAGGGATAGGGAAGGTTGGAACAGTGCTGGAGTTGCGTTGCGCTTGCGACACGCTTCAGCACTGCGCCAACCTTCCGCCGGCAGATGCGTCACGCATCTGCTTATCCTAGCGCCACGATGCGCCGCATTGTAAATGCGGCGCATCGGACGTGGCGCAAGGAGTAAACTTGCGTGACGCATTTTCCTGGCGCATCCCTGCTGATATGCAGGGATGCGCCAGGAACGTAAATATGCCCCACAGTGTTTATTTCTTGAAGGAAGTGTTGAAACCATAAGCATCATTTAACATGTGCGTCGCAGGTGTCCACAGCAGGCTTGTGCGCCACATGGTTGCCAGATCACTTTCTTTGGACAGGACCCTAGGACTCTGGTTCTAAGTTTATTTTTAACAAACCAGTGCATTTTGTGAGTTGTAGCATTCATTTGTTTCAATTGAACAAGCACAAAAAACAAACGATAACTACGAATTGTGTCAGGAAATCCCTCTGCTTGAAATGCAGTGCTAAACAGACAAAATAGCTAATTTAGAGCTCCCTGACAACTTGAAAGGAGTTGCTATAGTGAAAATGTATCTTTTGGTGCAGTAGATGCACTTTTCTCGCACTTAACTAGCAAGTGTGCTGGCATATTTTTGGGCCACTTGAAATTCTGTTTACTTTTCTGCCTCATACCCTCTAAGCAGGGGGTTGTTGCTGAAAGACAAAAGACAAATGTCGCCGACACACACAGAGTTTCTCCCTGCCGGTGTGGAACAGTTAAGCTTTTTCCTTTCCGGGACCTCCATCCGCATATGGTGGTCCCAGTATGAAATAATTGTTGATGGTAGGCAGGACTACAAACTCTGTGATCCAGTTTTTTTTGGGGGGCTAAAAAAACGGAAGGGCAAGGTTTCCCACAGGCAATTGGCTGAGGCTCTGTTGATGGAAACTCTGTGGCTTCCTACCCCAAAATGGAGCATGGAAACTAAGGGGCTAATTTACAAACCCCTTGCTCCACTGGTGGATCACGTTGCGTGACGCACCGTCGGCGCACCCGGCTGCGTGATGTTTACAAGCACACGTAAAGCCACCCTGTGTGGCTTTATGTGTGATTGTAAATATCGCCCCTTTTCACGCAACACTTTGCGTGTTAGAGGCGTGAGATGGGTGTTGCTGTGGGTGTTCCCATGCAACACCCATGTCCACTGATGCATTTCCAGATTTACGAGCAATCGTAAACCTGGAAATGCATCAGGATGCTACTCCACCCCCAGGGGTGGTGTAGCGAGGCGCAACAAGGAGAAATGTGCACGAATGTTGCTTAGAGATGATCTATTGTGGGTTTTTTTAAACTCTAAAAGGGGCTTTTAGCCCACCCATTACGTACCATTCGTTGGCATCATTATCACTCTTCTTTGCTGCCTTTTAATTCGGCAGTGTGTGTGAGGTGTCACTTCCTGCACCCCTTCCCTTTCTTTGTGTGGAGCAAGAACCAAGCTAAGATTGATGTATCTTAATTAATGTCTGTCCACCTCTCTCACTTTGCTTGAGATTATGTTTCTTCTTTTTTTATTTTTGCATTTTTATAGAGCGCAAACTCGACCTGACCCAAAGGTTTTGGAGCACTTTATAGGACCACCAGTTACATTACACAAGTTCACATTCATTTTTTGAAGCATGAGGAAATTGTCATTTATCCAAAATCACAGGATGTTGGTATATCACCGGGGCTCAAACCTGGTTCATTAAAGGTTGTAAAGTGTAAAAAGTAGATCCTACGAAATGCTTGGCTTAAGAGCAGTTTTAGTTGTTCATGGAACATTTTATCATGCATGGCTATGTGGCTGCCCCCTATGGTTTTCTCATTCCCCACCTGAAGTCATGGGCAGTGGCCTGGCAGGATAAACTTGTTTACAGTTTGCCCATTGTTAATATTGTCTCTCCAGTATATTTACAGGGACGCATTGCCTTCGTGGGAGAAAACATTTGCACTTTTTGTTAGACAATACTTGAAGTGAAATTAAAATGGAGAGACCAAACAGATAACACCCAGTGTCTTCCAATTACCATACCCTTGTTGTCTGAAGGTCAAATCGGAACCAATTCTGATTGCATTAACTTTTTTGCAAAGGTCAAAGCAGATACTGTTCCATTCATGGCCCTTCTTACAGAGCAGATTGCCTTTATGCCCAGTAACCCTGAGTGAGAGACAAGAAGGTCTTTTCTTCCTGGAACCTTCTTAAATACCAAAGCTGTGTGTATCTCTGCAGAAACAGGAAAGTGGTCACTGTCCCTCTGCTCCAGTGCCCCCTACAAATTATAACTCTCATCCAAACCCAGACTCCTGTTTTCAATGGAATCTTCGAAACAGGAATGAATAGTACTGACACCATTGATGCTGCATCGCCATTCCAGTCGCAGGGTGTGCATCATAACAGCTGTAGCAGAACATGTCCTGCATAAACTCTTATGGATGTAGCTGACCTATTTTTCAAACTTTTAGCTATGCTGCACAGCACCAATGCTGCTGTGAAACATGGTTAAAAACATTGACAAAGTCAATAGCTCGCATAGGCGAGACCTATTGCCTTTGTCAATGCTTGTTTTGTTTAGGCAGCTGCTGTGCATTGATAAACCTTTAAAAGAGCCCAAAAACTTTAAATTCACAGAAGGTTACAAAGACAAAGACAAACTGCAAACAGAGTTTGCATGCAAGAAAGTGATCCTATCCTTGAAATAATGACAGCACATTAGGAAAAATCCCAAACAAATTTAGAAATATAGAGGTAGTTTTAATAAGTAAAACAAGACCAAAAGACAAAAATTCAATCAGTAGAACCAGTGTTATGGTTTTTTTAAAGTTTCAGGTGAAGACAGTACTAAAAAGCACAAACCACCACTCGCGGGTATCTGGTCACGCTGGACTGGGTCAAAGTCACAAGTTCAGGCCAACCCTGATGGAGCATGAGTCAAATACAGGGACTAGGTGTGCTCTGGTGAGGCAACTCTAGAGTCTAAGTCCACACAAAGAGATGCAGGTGGAGTTTTGTATTGACACGGGCTGTGAGGAGATCACTGTCAGAATGATGAGCAGATCAAGTGTCGTGGACGGTCGCAGTTGTGGTGCGAAGAACTGGTTGTACCTGGAGCTTTGCATTGGCGGTCAACATGGACTGTTGCTCATGACGTGGCCTGTCATGGCTGATGCGAAGAGTGGACATGGCTGGAGTTTAGCATCGTCTGGTGAAGTGCATGGTCATTGTTCACAGTGGGGACACTGTTCTCTGTCGTGAAGAGCCCAAAACTTCTGGATTTTCACCTGGAGTTCAGGTATAGTGCACTCTGATGCCAGCCAAAGGTCAGGACCAGGGAGGCACCTCTTGGAGATCACGGCTCACTCCAGTAGATGTCAGCAGCAGGGCTCAGGCAGGTCCAGTTGGTGTTGGAGGAAGGAAGGTCATGCGCCCCATTTCCCCTGAATATTTTTTTTATTATTTTGCCACAAATTCACTGATCTTTCGTGAATTTGGGGCAATTTTTTATTTTAAAAAACATTTTTTGCCCACGGCTAGGTCCCTGGGAACCCCACCACCAGGCCTAAGGGGTCATGGTTCTTCTACCCTGCCACCTTGTCTCTTTTTTGCATTTTTTTAGGACTTGGGACCGAGTCCCTAGTCCTAAGATGGCTGCCACCACTTACTGGTTGAGGTGGTGGCAGCCAATCAGCTCTCAGTTTGAGATCTGTCGGGATCCACGGAGCCTCCGTGTCCCTAGATATGAAACGTTTTTGAGCATTCATTGCTCAGAAACTACTGAACAGATTTACACCAAAACACAAAAAACACTCTTTCTGGCCCTAGATCTACGTTTCTGCCAAACTTGGTGCAAATCTGTTCAGTGGTTTAAGCTGTAGCTGTTTCTAAAGTTCCAATGGGAAAATGAATGGAGAAAGCGGGTTCTGGGACCCCCTTTTTTTCTCCTCCCCCACTTGATGGATCACCCCAAAACTTTTCATGTGCAAACCAGGCAAAAAAGAGCACATTTTTGGGAATGTTTTGTGTACATTCATCAAACAGCGTCAAAGTTATTAGCAACACAAAAAAATGTATTTCCTATGGAAACACGATCGCCACTGGGTAATTACTTAACATAAAATATATATAAGAATTTTAGAAAATAAACAATGATCCAATCTACAAAATTCATAAACAATGTAATAATTAATTTTGAATTAAAAAATAATGCTTGATCAATCATTAACTTAACTTTCCACCCTATACACCTGCAAACGTAGCATAACACATCTAACATATAATGAATATCAATAAGTATAATCCAATTTACATACTTTATAAATAATTGCATAATTAATTAGCCATTTATAATTAATTGTTAATTAATTGTTACTTTATTAACTTCCCACCCTACAAATCCAGCAGCCCACACCTAAAATATAACTAAAATATATTGTTACTATACAATTTACATAATTATTAATCAAATTAATTATATATTTTTAGTTATTATTTAATTAACTTCCCACTGTATACTCCTGCAAACCTAACAACCTGCAATTAAATATAAATAAAACAAATCAATGAACAGTTTGAGTCGGATGCATATGTGACTTTGGGTACTTGATGACAAAACCCAGGTCCTGGAGAGTCTTGAGAACCAGCTGGGCATCTTCTTAGGCCTTTAGAAAAGAGGGAGCAGATAAATCCAGAAATGCAACAAGGCTACTACTTGGGCTGGTATGTTTGTAAAAATCCTGGGAGACGTTGCCAGTTGAAAGGGCAAAGCCTGGAACTGAAAGTGCTGATGTCCAACAACAAACTGAAGAAAAACTTGACTTTGTGGTTGGATGAGGACAAGGCAGTAAGCATCCTGCAAATCCAAGGTGACCAGGAAATCATCCTTTGCCAATGGAGGAAGAATTGTCTGCACCAAAATACTTTTGAAATGTTCCACCATGATGAACTTGTTCAGTGCTTTAAGTTTAGGGACTGATTAAATGTTTGCCATCGTGTTCAAGAGAACTCAGAAAAACCCTTTTCCTTCTTGATCCTTTGGCTCCTGGATCACTCACCCTTGTCCAAAAGAGCTTAAATCCCTCAAATCATTGCCTGCAATCTGGAGCCGTCTCTTGGTAATGGCATAGCTAGGATCCAATCCTAAGGTGGGGGCCAAGAAAAGGAGAGTGTCATTCCTGTTTTTAATAATTTCTTTTCTACTGCAAGCAGCCAAAGGTTTCTTACACCGTCTTTTTTTTAAATTTATTTATTATATAAATCACAGATCATTCTATATGATCACAAAACTTTCTGGAGACAGAAAGAGAAAAGAGAGAAAAAGAAAAAGAAGAAAAAGGAAAAAGACATTACAAAAATAAAAAGAGTAATATCATGATAGTTCATAATTCCAATGCCATTAATAATAATCATTTAAAATGTTATTCATTAATATTTGGGGGTGGACATCTATACCTGCGTTTCACTGTAAGACTACAATAAATGGACCATAAGACCATACTGGGTAGGTGTGAATTCTTATAGTTACGACCCATTATCAATATCTATTTCTTTATTTATGCTATGTTATAGTACCCGTCGCTATTAGTTTATTCTGCTCCCCATATTTGTGCAAATTTCCGGATGGCCCCTATCTGGAGTGAATAAAGTTTTTCTCTTTCTTTATTGTTTCTCATTTTGATTGCCCATTGTGCATGTTTTGGTGGATCCCATGATTTCCAATTTTGTAAGATCAATGATCTAGCTATTAGTGAAGCATTGAACACAAATTGCTTTTGTCGCACCGTTAAGGTAGTGTTAGGGATCCCAAATAGAATTACCATAGGATTAGGGTCAATGCTGCATTCGAGTTTTTGGCTAATCGGCTAAAAGACCCTAGTCTAATAGACAGTTAGTTTCAGGCAGGAGCAGCACATATGCAGCCAGTCCCCTTTTGAGTGATTGCATCTCGGGCAATCTGATGATGTTTCTGGGAACAATTTGTGCAACTTGGCAGAGGTATAGTATAGTTGCCATTTAGAAAAAAATGCCATTCGCTTATAATTGGCCCCTCGAATGGCCTTGGTGGACCATTTATTATAGTCTTGCCATTGGTTTGCGTCTATGCGACAACCTGCAGTCTCCTGTATTTGTAACAGTGTTCTCGGGACTATGAGGTCATATATATTTTGCTGCAAGATATGGTACCAGTTTCCGATTCCTGCCATTTGTTTGATTTGCAACGCATAGGTGACGGCTTCGGAAAGGGGATCCGCCGGGAGTCGCAATTTCTAAACTAGGCTTGAGATTTGGAGATATGAGAATATTAGGGTAGGGAGTTCTTCTATTTTATCTTGCCTAATTTGTCCCCAAGATTTAATCTCTCCTTGTAGTACTCAATCTTTAATTTGATAGATACCCAGCCTTTCCCAGTTCTTCAATTTCTTTGTATAGATTGCAACTCCAAGTTCCCTACAATGTATCAATTTAGTTTCTGGATCTAGTGGTGTAAATTGGTATTCCTCTTTTAGTCGATTGAGTCTATCATGGATTATGCGGGGAGTCTTATATCGGTAATGTTTAGGTAGCTTAGGGATTTTAATAAAAGATCTTAAATCTATATTTTTTTCCGATAACATTTGATATAGATAGAAGTTAGGGGCATAACCTTCTGCTGATAATGCGTGTCCACACCAGTCCAAGAGAGCGGCTTGGAAATATTTTTGTATATGCGGTAACCCTAAATCACCTTCTTACGGTCGCAATTGCAGTGTTAGTTTTGTTCATGGTTTCTTCCCTCTCCAAATAAATTTTCAAACTAATTGATCTATTCCGGAAAAATAGGCGGGCGTAATTTTAATGAGAACGTTTGAGAAAACAAAAATAAATAATGGAAGTACCATCATTTTTATCAATGCCACCCTTCCAATTATAGATAAAGGCAAATTGTGGCAATTATTGAGAATCTTGGTAACTTTATTAAATGTTGTAATATAGTTAAGTGTGAAGAGTTGTGAAAAATCATTTGAAACCCAAATGCTCAGATAGCGAATAGGATTATGTGTTGCCACCCGACTTCGAAGGGCCTGAGGCAGAATCTGGTTGTGACAATTAAATAGTAGTATCTCTGATTTACTATCATTAATTTTATATCCCCCCAGCTTCGAGAATGCTTCAATCGTATCAAAAATGTGTTTAATATATACCGCACACTTATCAACAATACCCCTACTACATTGCACAAAGCCAGAGAGGCATGGCAGCAGGACTTGGGGACTTTGGAGGAGGATGACTGGGTGGAGGCTCTGGAATCCCCACGCAGAGCAGCAATCGCGGCCCACTTGCGTCTTATCCAATTCAAATACCTACACAGAGTCTACTATACCAGACAGAGGCTGTGGCGTGCTGGGCTCAATGCGTCCCCACATTGTTTACGCTGTAAATCTATGGAGGGTACTTTCCTACATACTGTCTGGTTCTGTTCAACACTATCAAAGTTCTGGAGGGGGGTATTCACATGTTTGTCTGAGGTTTTGGGGTGGGACGTCGCCCCCTCACCGAGGCTCGCCATGTTGCATATTACAGAGGATATAGGTGGGAATAGATATAAGCTTCATCTTTTATTCCTTGGTCTTACTCTGGCAAAACGAGATGTCACCCGTCTCTGGAAAGACGAGGCACCACCGTCACTAGGGGTGTGGAATAAAGGGCTTGACTTTTCTATGTGCCTGGAACTCCCGGTCTTTGTAGTGAGGGGATGCCCCCGTAAGCATTACAAAATCTGGAAAAGGTGGGCTGATTATCGGGGGTTATATCTAGAGCCTCCTCCCCCGTCAGACGCTGAGGAACCACTGCTATGACGTTAACAGATCGATATCTACGTAGTGTTATCATTCGATGTAATTTTGGGTGGCAAGTGCTCTCCCTATCTTTAGAATTGTGGTATCTGCTGAACGGAGGTAATGTGGCACTGTTGTTTTCTTTTTCTTTTTCTCTCCTTTTTCCTTCAGTTCTTATTTTTTCCTGCAATCTATTTACTATGTAATCAATCCTCTATTATTGCTGAAAATGTCGACTTTCATGTAACTCACCCTGTATACATACCTTGGGTGGCCCTACAAGGCCCTTGTGTTGTACTGGCTGTCAACAATAAAATTCTGTTATGAAAAAAAAAACGTTTGTTTAATGTTTTCCGTTTCTGCCTCAAGGTAGAGGATTAAATCATCAGCGAATAATTTCAAGTTAGGTGCCCCTATTATTGGAAGTGTGATTAGGGGGTTTTGTTGTATCGAATTTCCTAAAGGCTCAATATACAAGGCAAATAGGACCGGTGACATAGGACAACCTTGCCTGGTTCCCCTCTGAATCTCCACTGTACCAGCAGTATATGCATTAATAACTATTTTTGCCTGAGCCTTGTTATATAATTTCATAAGTAGGTCCACTAAAACTTGAGGAAAATCAAAAAATTTTAAATTGCGAAGAGAATATTACAGTTGACGATATCGAAGGCTTTTTCAGCGTCGATATTGAAGATTGCCGTTTTCGTGTTATTTTTGAAAAAAAGTCGATGGCCTGAGTTAGGAAATTGGTATTGTCAGTGATAAATCTTTCTGGTAAGAAGCCACATTGGTCCGTGTGGACCAAACTGTGGGCAACTGTGGTAATTCTTGTTGCCATTATTTTTGTGGAGACTTTATAATCATTATTTAGAAGACTGATGGGCCGATAAGATCCTGGTATATCTAGTGGCTTCCACTTCTTTACAAAGCTAACTACCACTGCTTTGGCAAAAGTCTTGGGAATACTACAACCTTTCAAGACTGCATTGTATAATGAAAGCAACATACTATTAAGCTGTGGAAAGAAGATTTTATAGAATTCGATGGGTATTCCATCCATGCCACAGGCTTTGCCACTAGGTATATTTTTTTGGTCGCATTAATCTCTGTTTCTGATATTTGTGTTACCAGTTGTGTTTTCTGAGAGGGACTTACATGTGGTAACGTGATTCTATTCAGGAAATTATCAATTTCTTCTAATGACTTTGATGTCGGAGCTGTATATAGTCTTTCATAACGTGTGAGAAAGACCTTATTGATCTTGTCAGCCTGATGGACATTTTTACCTTTTGCATCATCAAAGATGGATTTGATCATTGCATTGGTACGATATTTTCTAGCCGACCATGCTAAAAATTTGCCTGCATGCTCACTTTCCTCATACCAATTTTTAAGGCAAGTCTTTTAATTTACTATTTCCTGCTGTTCATAAATGTTTCTAATATATACTCTAGCCTCTTTAAGATTGAATGCTGTTTTATCGGAATGAAATATCAGATTGATTCAACTTGTCTCATTAAAATTGTGTTGAAGATGTCTGGCTAATTCTTTTTTTTCTTTGATGATTCTAGCTTTATATGAAATTGCCTCCCCTCTGATAAAAGCCTTGCAAGAATCCCATACCACAAAGGGTGAGGCAGATCCCAAATTTCTGATGTCAAACTCAGCAAGCAGTGACTGCATCTTTTTAATCCAGCCCTTGTCAGTTAGCAGGGTTTTATCCAATGTCCATCTGGGTGGCTCCCCTGGACTGATTTTTTTCATGATCCTAACTACAGGGACCGAATGGTCCGAAAAAGGATTAGGAATAATCCAAGATTCTCCTTTTTTGCACTGATGGGAAATTAAGTAAAAGTCGATTCTAGATGGGGTATTATATTTTTTTGAAAAGCATGTGAATTCCTTACTAGCGGGATACTATAGCCGCCATGGATCGACTAGCGCAAAGTCCCGCATCATACTATTCAAGTATCTGGCAGTTGACAGTTTATTTTGGGATTTGTTCTTTCGAGAGGTGTTTAGACCTAAATTCTGAATGAAATTGAAATCCCCTCCAATGATTATGATTCCTTGTAAAGGGAGTAAAAGTTCTGTCATTTTTTCTAATGCAAGAGTGTCATCGTGTATGGGGCCGTAATAGCTAATTAGAAAGATAGATTGCTCCCCCAATTTCAAATTCCCCATCAGCCATCTGGCTAGGGGATCACTCATACTCTCTATAACTTCCCCTTGATAATGACAGGTGATAAGAATTGCAACCCCCCTTACGGCGGCATCAGCTGAAGACACAAGAGCCTGTTTTACAAATTTCGGCCATTTGGATAAAGGCATTTTTTTTTTTAAATGCGCTTCTTGGAGAAGAATAACATGGGGTCGATTTACCATTAACCATTCAAGTGTAGCTCTTAATTTTGTTAAATTATTGCCCCAATTCAAATTTCATGAAACAATACGTAACACCTCATGTTCAGCCATTCATGTCGGTTAGTTTTATCTGACTCCTCTCCGTTATATATATTATATTCCTTATTCTATTTAGAAGGTAAATTCCATTATGTCCATTATTTCCTGCCCCATACTTCTGAAAATTGCTCCTATTTTGATCTGTGATTGTGTTTTTCTCCTTTTCCCGCCACCCATCCTGGAGTAACCCCCGCCCTTTTCCCTCCTTGCGAGTTGGTCCTTTGCCCGCCATGGACCCTTACACCCCATGCGCCCTGGATCCCTCTCCATCGTGACCCCCCTTACTCCTACCAGAGTACCTTGGCATGGTACTAAAAGCTTCGGCCCCGGAGGAGAAGGCTGCCTGAAGAGCCGAATAATAGGGAATGGAGGATTACGTCGCTGGGTTATACCAAGAGTGATAGGCATACCTGACACATCATTATAATTATGATCTTGTATAATTTCCCCTCCCTCTATTTCTCTTTTATTGACCTTCTGTATTGACCCAAATAATACTTGCTATTTCCTCTCTCTATCCTTTCCTTAATTGAATGGAGGAGATCACGGGCCCGCTATACTGACTTAAATATATATGACCTCCCTTTGAACAACACTTTGAGCTTGGATTGCTGTATTATCCCTGATCGTACATTATAGAATTTGAATTCGTCAATCATTCCCACAAACTCTTTGTGCCTTCGCGCAGCTAAAATGGACATATCGGAATAAATTCTGAAAGTGAAATTCTCGGGGGAAGTGAATGTTTTTTTAGAAACGCTTGTGATAGAATCTGTTCTTTGATTCGGCAGTCGGCAAAGTTAACCAGAATTGTTCTTGGAAACTTGGAGTTGGAAGGGCTATTTCCTGGTACTCAATGGGCCCTATTGATGGTCAAGTCCCCAATGTCTTTGGCGCTTTCCGGAAGAACCACTTTCTGTATCAATTCATTTATGAATTGGACTGGCGATTTGCCCACTTCTCGGTCTTCAGGAATCCCAGTGAACCTTAAATTTGTACGCCTGGGTCGATTTTCCAGATCATCTAACTTCAGTTGCATGTCCTTGAGTTCTGTCTGCAATTTACTCAAATTGCTTCCATAATCATTATGTTTAGACTCTAGTGAAGAAACCTTCTGCTCAGCCTGAGCCAAAAGTTGAAGGCTGATGAAAATTTTCATTGAGCTGACCTAGTTGTTCATTGGTCTTCTGATGGGCTATTTCCTGGGAGAGCTTCATGTCACGAAGCTCGCATAATATCTGATTTAGGGTAACTTCAATAGTTGAGGATGGAGGAGTAATCGCTTCCGTTTCTCCCTCTGGCATGGTGGATTGTACTGGATCCACTGGAGCTGCCGCCGCCACTGCTTGTTCCTTGGATATGTCTTGTTCTGCTGTCACACCGTTGGAATCAGCCCCTATGAGTATCGAGTGAGGGGGGCTCGGTAATAGGAGATTAGATTTAGCCATTGTTTTTTGCCCTCCCAAAGAGAAGAGAGGGTACGTTGATGTCCCCATTTCTTTATTTTCTATTTTCTAGGGATACCCCTGGAGTTCCAAAAGTCTTCATATCTTTAGATGTGGTGCCTGAATCAGCTCCTACTGAGTGCGTCGTATCCATTGTAAGGCTATCCTTATCAATGTTTTTAACCAGATCCATTTTGATCTTTCTAACCCGCAGAGCTCTGTGCCTCGCACGATCGGGAGATGGAGAGGGAGTGGAATGGTTGGAGGAGCGTGAATCAAAGTCTGCGGTGTTTTGTTTGGAATTGGATTTTCTCCTCCTCCTAGTGATGTCTTTCTTTTTTGCTGCCGAAGGATCTCTTGATATGCGCTTCATTGAGTGTGCGCTGCACGTATTATTGCTATTTATCGTAGCTTTCACAATGCGTGACTAATTGATAATGGGGGAGAGAATGTGGAGTTAGCACAAGTCGGTCCCAAGCCGCATCCGCAGTAGGCAAACCGCTTCCGCGACCAGCTTGCCCTTTTCCACTCAGGGGAGCCTACAGCTCGCTCTCTGAGTTGTCTGACATGCCATATTATTTGTTCCACTTTCCAATTTCTCGGTCCCCTTTATCTTCCAATCAACTGTTGTACTGTGTACCAAACTCATTTGTGATTGATTATTGATCAGATATTATTGGACCAGCCACCCTAGCCCCCATGAAGATTCCCTCCTCTTTCCTCACCCTCTCCTCCTTCTACTTCCTTCTACTTGCCCCTTGCTCCCCTCTCTTTTTGCCATTAGACCGGTTGTGTCTCTATGTGCATGTTGTGTATATGTAATAAAACAGAGCCAAGGCCCAGAGTACTAGGCACTGATTACAGATGCCTCAAAAGAGAAAAGAGTAATAGAATAATAAGGGGAGGGAAGGGGGAGGGTAGGAGAGAGTATAATAGTGTAGAAATAATGTGCAAATCAAATCAAATTTACTCTCCCTTGATCAAAGACTCAGCGAAAGCCATCACATCGGCTTCGTCAATCTGGCACACAGCCTGGTCTCTTGATTGCTGACTACTCGTTGCTGGTTGCTAGCTTGTTACTGGTTCAAGGCTCAAGGAGGTATCCGGGTGGCTTAGTAGCGGAGGACAGAGAGGAATCCACACCTAGACCTACACCTGTACGTACATCTGTTTTTCAGTCACCTCTCACCATGAGTCGCATTACCAAAGCCCAAGAAAAAGCAGGTTAGAGATGGTTGTATCTTAGTTTTGACCAGACGTCATACTCCTCCACTCCCTTTATTTCCTTTCTATAACTCCCTCACAGCTCCCTCGAAACCGTCATCAGGTGACAGTGAGGGTGGAGACTTCAGTACCTTTTCCTTTCTTTTCGTCCACGTTGTCAATACCCTCTATCCTTTAATCGTGGTGTTGGTTTCTTTTAAGATTTTAGTTTCCCCACTTTCTCTGCCGTAACCGCTCTGCTCTCAGAGGCTGACCGGGCCGTTTTAGAAAGGCAAGACAGCCGGCGCCATTTTCCTCCCTACGTTTTGCAGACGCCGCGTTCGTGTTTGTGCTGGTGTCCCAGCGCTAGAGCCCGCAATCATCAGCTCCTCCTCCACCTCCTCCGGCGGTGAAACCTAGCCGCTGAGCATGACGGGAGCTCTACGCGACTTTCTTACACAGTCGCTTGCTCAAGAAAAGGAAAGTGATTGCCAAACATGATGACTTGAATGATCCATCTGTCTGCAATACACTTCTCCCATTGAAGGTAAAACTGTGTCAACCTTGCCACATCCTTCAGGTAGTCATTTGTTTGTATGGTCTTGACCAGATAGATTGTTTGGCCATTTTTAGTGGATAAACATGGCTCCCAAACCCGTGCCCTGCCCCCAAAGGGATGTTCCTTAAATCCTAAGTCCTCTCTGATACACTTAAGTTGGTCTTTTAACTGTGAACCATGTGGTTCAGAGTCAACATCGTCATCACCATGATCCACCTTTTGTTTCTTAGATGCAGATTCTTCCAAAGTGGAGTCAACAGCCTCCTTAATAAGAGATTGGAGAAATGTGCGTGAAATCAACTGCACCTCCTTTTCAAAAGCTCCTTTCTAGCAGTCTTTCCATGATGCTCATCAGGGAGGAATGCGCTAAAGCAGCATTCATCCTGTTTTTAAAATGTTAATGGTGACAAAATCTCCCACCACACGAACATAACGCACTAAAATCCACATGACTGCATGATACAGGTAAAACCTGTCAAAATTGAACAAAGGATCAGGTGTTTAACACATCCATTAAGTGACTTTTCTGCTAATATTTAGACAGGTTTGACTTGCCAAAATGTAATGAAGGTTGAAGTATTTATAGCATCCGATAACTATTGGATGCGTTAAATAACACAACTTGTGATCCTGACCCTTGCGTAAACAGGAGTTTACATATGTGTCATAGAAAACAACTGTCTCGTAATCAGGCCCTTAGAGTTTTAATAATTGTTTGGGGGGTTTGAAGCAAGCTTAGTCGGCTGAGTTCTGTTTGTAATTTCACTTGCAAGCTCTCGACATGTTCTACTGGCAAGTGCAAAAGTAACACCTTTTTCCTGTAAATATATCCTTTTGCCGTTTTCTGGTTATGTTGAGTTCCTTGCTACGTGGTGATAAGTGTTTGCTTCTGAAGGCACATTATATTACTACCTCCTCTAAAGTACCATGTAGCTTCGACGATGAACATTGCACGTAAGAAGTTTTGTGATCAAGAGTGGCTTTTTCCCAAATTACATGTTGTTCCTCAGTTAAGTAGAGTTATTCACACATAGTCTTGAGAAAATGTTATGTGAATTTGCTTCTTTGGATTTTTGTGTTTGGAAGGTGTTCTCCTCCATGTCTTTACTGGTATAGAGCTGAATTGGTGCCTATGCAGTATTTATTTTAGATCATGCCATCTCATTGTGTTGGAGCCCGGGCCGGGGAAGGCAAAGCCGGACCCAATGGAGGTTCGGGCCAAACGCCGCCCGGGTGTGGGAAGCCTCCCCCCCCCGGAGCGCAAGCCCGGGAAAAAGGGGCGACCGTGATTGGTCGCCCCAAGTGGAACTCGGCCTCCCCTAATCAGAAGCCCCATCGAGTATTCAATCCCCTCCGGCGGCAAGAAGAAAGGAATCAGCAGATCGAGCAGGACCAGAGCAGCAGGAGCAGGTGGCATCGCGGCGGCAACGAGGGACTACGCCTCCGGACCTACCTTCGACCAAGATCCGGATTTCTTCACCGAGTTTGGGGCAGCCATACGGTGTCCAGGAGCAGCAGCAGACAAAGGAGGCGGCGGGCACTCGAAGTGCAACGAGCAAAGTCACCTGCTGCAGTGTCCCGACCCAGCTCGTCTGCAGCGACGCCTCTTGCCTCGGCTCCCTGCGGCAGGAGCGGTTTCCCCACCCTCGGGCCTTCTGATTCGGCCTCGGGGGATCCGGCCTGCTCGCCGAGCCATCCGCAACCCGGCTTTGCTTTTTCTGGGACTCAACTTTGGTGGTCCCGGCCTGCCCTCCTCACCTCCCGCCTTTCCCGCTTCGCCGTGGGCGGCTCAAGGAGGACCTGCGGTGCGGTGCAGCAGGGAGCTCCAGGAACCGGTGCAAACCGCCGCTCACCCTCTGCAACAGCGTGCGGGGACTGCCAGGCCGAGCCCACACCACGCGGCATTAAAGGGTGCAGGACCCGGGCTGCAGCGCGAGCACAACCAGGCGTCTTAAAGGGGCAGGAGCCCTCAAGACACCGTCTGGATACAGGGAATAAGAGGATTTTGCGCTGTGGAGCATTGAGAGGGATCTTCATTGTTGATGTAGGTGATAAGTGGCAAGGACTAAATCCACTACGTTGGGCACCACGCACAGCCCTCACAGTTGGGACAAGCACCACAAACAAGCATGTGGGCCAGAGCACTCAGGACTGTTGTACCACAGCCCCCGATCCACCATCTCAGCAACAGGCTACAGCCGGCCAGATCACAGCAGAATGGCCAGCAAGCGTGGGGCAGCTGGGAGGGCAACACGGCTTCCCGCTCGCTTCAGGGACACGGAAGGCAATGCAGAAACCCCCCAGAAGGGGCAGAAGAGGCAAAGGGGGGCAACGGCCCGGAGCTGGATGAGGATCTACAAGCGATGCTGGACAGAGCCAGGGCATTGGTGGCTCTAAAAGGAAAATCATGGGTGGACCAACAGATCAAGGATGGAGCCCAAGGGAGAGGGAAGAAACAGCAACATGCATCCCCGCCAGCACCACCCACCAAGAGACCCAGCGTGAAGGGGCATGCAGCTAGAATGGCGGCCCCCGCAAAGAACCCCGAGACAAGGGCCATGGTCCTGGCGGCCAGGAAGGCGGTGCAAGGCGGGCACATGGGTGCACGAGCCAAGAGCAGGAGGGTGGCATCCCCCGAGCTGGTGTCCAGCTCCGATGCCGAGGGGAGCAGCGAGGATGAGGGGTCTGTAGCCAGCACGGCGGCCTCTCAGGACTCGCGCGGCCGTCGGATCAGCATGGACAAGGGTAAGCACCGCAAGAGAAGCAGCAGGGGGGCGCATGGACAGCGCGATAGCCTAGCAGAAAGGGGCCCAGGGCAAATAGTAAACCTGGGCACGCAACAGGGCGTGAATATTTTGGCAATGCAAGGGCCCTGGCCCAATCAGCCCCCTTGGCAGCTAGGGCAAAGGAGGGACCAGCAGGTTTCCCAAGGGGATGCTTGGGGTCCACCGGCTTGGATGCCATGGTGGCAGTGGCTGGGGGCAGGTTCCTCTTTTGGGGTGGGTCCACCATGGTCCTCAGGAGGACAGGGAGACAGCAAGGAGCCAGGGCGAGAGCCAGACATAGGGGGAGGCATGAAAAGGGCAGCAGGCAAAAGGAAACAGAACTCCCAACTAGCACAACAGGGCGAGGTGGAATCACCAGAGGAGGCCGCACAAGGGGGGCCAGCAGCCCCCGGGGCCAGCAAGGCAAGCGAAGGCGGGGCAACAGGTGAGGGCACAGACCCTAAAGGGAAGCCGGCCAGTGCATACCTGCGCCCTTCCCCGAGCGATCCTCCCACAACCACAAAGCTCCTAGATTTGGCCAATCTCATCTCGCCAGCCGTGAAAGAAAGGATATGGAGGAAGGAGTTTATAGACATCTTCTCCCTGCTAGAGGTACACCAGGCAGACTTAGACCTGACAGTACAGGACAAGAAAGACGATGATAGGAGGGAGAGGCGCAAACCCAGGGTAGAGAGAACAATAGAGAATTGGCTAAAAGCATTCAGGACTCTGGCTTGCGTTCTTGTAGAGAAATTCCCCCAGAGCGCGGCAGCACTCATTTTGTACGAGCAGAAGGTGCACGAGGCACAGCTGAAGTATCAGGGGGAGGCATGGTTGAAATACGACAAGGGTTTCAGGGAGAAGATGCAAACATGGCCAGTGATTGAATGGGACTGGCAGGACATGGAGGGTTTCTCAACACACATGGTGGCGGCCAGGGAAGGTGTCCGCTCCAGGGACTATAATTTTCGCCCCTATGGGAGTAAGGGCAAATATGAAGGCCAAGGGTTCAAGGGTAAGAGCCAGGGAACCACCAAATCCGGGAAACCATGCTGGAAATTTAACAAAGATGATTGTAAATGGGGTGCAGAATGCAGGTTCAAACACGCGTGTGGGTCTTGCGGGGGAAACCACCCCGCTGTCCGCTGCAAGCAAGGCCAGGGACCAGGAGCGGGCAAAGAAATAACCGGCACAAAGAAGTAACGAGCGGGCCCCTGCGGTCGGGGGGGCAAGGGTCCAAGGGCAGGGGGCAGCTGCTACCAAGCCCAATTAAGACCAGCAGGCTGGTTTATCTGTTAGGTCAATATCCTAAGGCAACGGACAGGCAAAAGCTGGCAGAGGGTTTCACACACGGTTTCATCATACCCTACAAAGGTCCCAAAGGGGCACGGGAGAGCCGGACCTGACATCTGTAAGGGAAAACACAAGCATAGCACGAGACAAGGTAGGCAAGGAAATCTAGATGGGGCGGGTGGCCGGCCCTTTCAACTCTCCCCCGCTGGAGAACTTGATGGTCTCCCCTCTAGGAGTGGTACCCAAAAAGGAGGAAGGGAAATTCAGGCTGATACACCATCTGTCCCACCCACAAGGGCAGTCCGTCAACGACTGGCTAGAACAGGATGATTGCGCAGTAGCCTATGTATCAGTAGACGGCGGAGTAGGCCTGATATGGAAGGAAGTAAGGGGAGCCCTACTAGCCAAAACAGACATTGAGTCGGCTTTCCGGCTCCTGCCGTTCCACCCAGACAGCTACCATTTGCTATGTTTCCAGCTAGACGGAAAATATTACTACAACAAATGCTTGCCAATGGGGTGCTCAATATCATGTGCATATTTCGAGGCATTTAGCAGTTTCCTGGAGTGGGAAGTAAGGAGACGGGCCCCGCAAGGGGGTCGGGTCCATTACTTAGACGATTTCCTTTTTGTCTGCAAGGCAAGCACAGGCGATTGATTGCGCCCTGCTCCTGCAGAGCTTCACAGCACTGGCACAGGAACTAGGGATACCGCTAGCACAAGACAAAACAGAGGGCCCGACCACAAAACTGTCCTTCCTAGGGATAGAACTAGACACAATTGCAGGGACATGCAGATTACCACCCAACAAGGTAGCGGAGCTCCAGGAGATCATGGGTAGGCTGAGGCTACAAAAGCAGGCCACGCTAGGCGAGATGCAACAGTTGCTGGGGAAACTGAACTTCGCCACAAGGGTGATCCCGGCAGGGCGGGCATTTGCAAGAAGGCTGGCATGGTTGACCAGGGGCTTGAAGCAAAAACACCACAGGGTCCGCTAAACGCAAGGGGTAAAAGCAGATCTAGAACGGTGGGAATCCTTCCTGTCCGATTTCAATGGCACCCTCATGTGGCGCGAGCCATGGGTACCAGCGAATCAGCTCGAGCTGTACACGGACACAGCAGGGGGCCTCGGTTTCAGGGCCATCCTAGGGACTGCTTGGACGGCAGGGTCATGTCCAGAGGCCTGGAAACAAGCTGGGGCCACAGCGAACATTTCATGGCTGGAGCTATTCCCCATAGTAGTGGCTTTTCACATTTGGGCAGAGCGACTAGCAAACAGGCAGATAACTCTGTGGTCTGACAACCAAGCAGTAGTGCAGGCAATCAACACAGGGACGGCGAAATGCGCATCTGTGGTTGGCCTGTTACGAAGGTTGGTCCAATGCCAACTGAGGGCAAATATAGCGCTTAGGGCACGACACGTCCCAGGAATAGACAACTCAGTTGCGGATGCCATTTCTCGTTTTCAGTGGGCAAGATTCCGAGACCTCGCTCCAAATGCGGACCAAGGGATGACCCCGGTGCCGGAGGAAGTATGGGCATGGATAGAGCTGGCTTAGAAGTGATGCTGGAACATGCACTGGCCCCAAAGACAATGCAACGATACCATAAGTGCTGGGCGACATTTACTGCAGCTACTGGGCTAACGAATGACCAGCCGGTGGGGCAGAGCAAGGTCCTGGACTTCATAGATTGGGCTTTTAGAGCGGGTAGGACGAAATCATGGGCCCAGATCCATTTGAGCACAGTGGCATACTACACAAAGATGGCGTCGGGGCAGGACCCCACCAGGAGTTTTCACTGCAGGATGGCGTTAAAAGGGTGGGGCAGAATGCAGAAGGCAAGTCGAGATGCAAGAAGGCCCATTCATTTCCAACAACTGCAGCAAATAATAGGGGCTATTGGGGAGTTATGCTCAGCAGAGAGCGAGGCCATACTTTTCAGGGCAGCTTTTGCACTAGCTTTCTTTGGGGCATACAGAGTGAGCGAGCTGGTGGCTCCAGCAGCAAGGGACGCAGGAACGGCATGCATACACCAAACTGACCTTAGGATCGGGGAGGGCCACATGGACATCCTGCTGTGGAGGTCGAAGACAGACCAAGCGGGCAAAGGGAGGTGGACCAGACTACATTGCATAAGGGAGAAATCATGCTGCCCGGTATGCCTGGTAAGGAACCCGAGAAGGGCCGCTATTCAGACACAAGGATGGGGCATTTATTAGCCGTTTCCAATTTATACCAGTGATGAGGAAGGCCTTGGGGGCGGCAGGGCTCCAACCCAGGGCATTCGGATCCCATTCATTTAGGATAGGGGCTGTAACGACGGCGGCTGGGCTGGGCATGGGCAGCAATCAAATCAAGGGGATTGGGCGTTGGGCATCTGGCACGTTTAAACGGTACATACGCCCCACCTCATACTGAGCCTGGATTTTCTCCCCCCCCGTATAGGTCCGACCACGCGGCGCAGGACAGTGTGGTTCGTGGGACATTCTTACGTCCAGCGGGCACAGCAGTGGGCAGCGGCCAGACGCGAATTCGGCGGGATTTGGCTGCAGGACACTGAGGTGGTCTGGATGGGTCGGTCCGGGATGAAATGGGGCCAACTGCTACCTGCAGTGCAAGAAGCACTAGGGAGAGGTGGCAAACCGGACGCGGTAATAGTCCACCTGGGGGGCAACGACCTTGCCTCACTGGGCAGGAGGGCCCTGCTAATGACAATGCAGGCGGGCTTAGCTACATTGGCAAAGCCGGTGCGCCCCGCAGCAATAATCTTCTCGGAGGTAATAGTGCGGAAGTCCTGGAGGGGGGCGATAGACCTTGGGGCGGTGGAGAGATCCAGACGCAAGCTAAACATTGCTATGGCAAAGGTATGTAGGGCCAACCGCTGGGGATTCGTAAGGCACGGCTTCATAAATCTTAGGTCGCCAGGCTACCACCTGGGGGACGGCGTGCACCTCACAGGGGTGGGATGGATATGTTCCTGCTAAACATTGTGGGGGTGTTAGAGCAAATGGGTTTCTCATAAGCGGTGGGAGGGCATAGGGGAGCAAGAGGGGAGCTCCCACCGATCGGCGAGACCGTAGGTAGCGTAGCGGAAGACAACCTAGAAGGATAGGAAAGGAAGAAAAATTGATATAAATAGATGGAGGGCTCACGCAGTGTCCTTGGGATGCCTCACGGCAGGGGCACTGAGGGAGCAAACAGTGGCCAGTAGCCACGGAGAGAGTAGATGGAAGGCTCCCGCAGGGCCCTCTGGATGCCTCACGGCAGGGGTACCAAAGGAGCGAGAGGTAGAACTCAGCCGCAGGCTGGATAGACGAGGTGCTCACATGGGGTCCTTGGGATGACACACGGCAGGGACCCGGAGGAGCAGGGAGGGGCCAAGATGACAGTGAAGGCAAGCAGGACGGCACTTGCGGCCCGGGCAAGTCCAGACGGACACCCACCAAGTCGGTAGCAAGTTGAAGCCTAACCCATTGGCAACGGTGGCCGTGGTATTGGGGCCCCCTCCAGAAGGTGATCTGTCTGGAAGCAGATAACAACCAAAAATGGAGTGAATGAGCCACAATGGCAAATCATTAAATGAGGCAACAAATGTTGTGTGACTATGAGAAACAAATGTATAAATGTGTAAGTATTTAATAAACTGCAACCTTTTTTGGCACAAAGCACTTTGTCCATGATGTGTTAAAGGTCAAAAAGGGTGCAGTTGGAAAATGACTAAGGGAGGGGGAGGCAACTCACCGCCTGGGAGGGGTTTTATTTATTACAGTAGACATTTTCAAAAGCTCACGTTAAGCTCAAGAGTAGCCTGGTGCTGTGCAAAAATACAAAATCCGATAAATAATGAACACATTGCCTCGGGCAGAGAAAAGATAACAAAAAGCAATGAGTAAATAAATAAAATAGAACAAACTAGAATCAATAGGGAGAAAATGCTGACAGCTAAAATAAAAAAGCACTATGTCACAAGAGTTCACAACTGGTCATGATGTCTGTTTGGCAGCTCCTGCCGCCTGAAATTCTTCAGCAAGATAAACCAGCTGATCCTGGGCAGGATGAGTGCTTTGAAGGCGATCCAAGACGTTTTAAAGGGCGGCCTAACACGTAAAGGAAGCCATCACAAAGTAAAGGAAATGGGAGTCGCTTGATGATAATATTTCTTGGAACTGATCCCAACTTTAGGGACAGAGGAGGATATTTACAACAGAAGTGGTGGAGCGTATCGTTAGCCTCCTTGGCTTAACGACACGCTCCGCCACTTCAGAAACGCAGGGCTGCACCATATTTACAAGAATATGGTGCAGCCATGCGTTTCCCCCTGCGCTGGCGCTACACTTAGCAGTGTTGCGCCAACGCATGCACCCTTGCACCATAGTGCAAGGGTGTCTGCGTGCAGGGGAGGATTGTCTATGTGTAGGAAGGCGTCCCTTCCTGCACATAAACAATATTGAAATGCCGTTGTGTCACTTCTATGTGTGCTGCTTAGTGCAGCACACATGGAAGTTACAAAATGTCATTTTTTTTTAAAGATTGTTTATGTGCAGGAAGGATCACCTTCCTGAACACAAACAATCCAAGGCATTTTGCTTTTTCCATGTGTGCTGCACAAGGCAGCACACATGGAAAAAGCAAAAACTAGGAGAAATAATGCATTTCTCCTCGTTTCGCCATCTTAAGACCAGTTTTTACCTGGTCTTAATTTTGGCGTTGCCTCCTATTTACACTGCCCTTGTAAATAGGGGGCAGCGTCAAAATCAATGGGTGTTGCGGTGGAACACCCACCGCAACACCCACTCCCTCCCCTTTCACGCTAAGCATAGCGTGAAAGGGGGCCTTATTTACAAGGCAGCGTTAACGTTGCCTTGTAAATAAGGCGAAGCCCGTATCGCCACAGGAACAACGCAAAAAGTGACGTTCCCGTGGCGATAGGGGCTTGTAAATATGCCCCACAGTTTTAGGCAGATTTGCAATGCGCTAAGCGATGAAAAAAATCATGAACTCCATTCCTTCATGATACTACCAACGCGTAGACAATGGATAGAATGAAAGTCACAAGTGATGTAAAATATATTGTTTCGTTTGCTGTAAATGTGCCAAATGATAAAACTAGAATGAATGGCAGCACGGAGATCTGGCAACACCTACTAAAGTTGTGAATCGAGCCTTCCTGGGCATCTATTTAGACCCTTCTGGGAGGCAGTATTTACCGCCCTCTCCCAGGGCCACTTTACCGGTCTAGTTTACCTGCAGGGTTTACCAGGATCTAGGCTGATGTTGCCCCTGGTTCTACTCCGCCTCCAATTTGCTCCTTCCTGCCACCTCAAAACCAGGCAATAGAGATTGAAGCCTTATTTCCGGATTGGCTGGGGAGCTGGAACTACTCACCTCTTACATGTCTCCACAGATTCAGAAATAATGCACGTGGAGAGATGGGCCTAATGTGGTCTTCGTTTGTTTCCTAGAGCCTAGTTGGTGGCCATTGAGAGGCCAGCCTACATGCGCGAGTAGATCGGTATGGCAGAAGCACTTCCGCCTGGCTGATTCTTAACTCTGGGCTGCCGATGGCTGCTGCACACCTGAATGAGGCCGGGCCCTGCGGGCGTTTAGCAGTACTTTCACCAGGTGCCGTTATGAAGGGCCATAACGGACTTTATAAAGTTATTTTCATCCTTGACGGTATTTTTAGCACTATTCACATGTTAATATTGTCCATGGCACATTTTTAGCTACTGGCGTATTCGTGCCACTATTTTCAAAGCTGCAGCTTTCGCTCAGAGTGCGTTTCCGTCTGCGGCACATTTTGCATTGTGAATTGCGCTCCAAACTAGCCTGCCTGCATTTAAATAAAATAGGGCATCCACCAGGCAGATGTTACGATCTTCATTTGTATGTGTGCGCAGGTCCTTTTACTCATCAAAATGTTTGATTTCTAATGCAATTGGCATATTCATAGAAACCATATAAAATGTTTCAATGGAGTGCTGCGCTTCTACAAGCTTCCAATATTAACATAGTGTGCATTTGGTATTCAGAAATTAATCATTTTCAGCGCAGACCAGGGCTCCGTTGCTCCAAGCCACATGTCTGTACTTTATTACATGATAAAGGTGCTGAGACGCAAATATTAATACCCTGAAATGTATACTGTTTTAGAGCGTTGAATGATTTCAGACACATGTTCAGTAACATCGTGAAAGGTGTCCTTGATATGAATGTTTCTAGGTCTGTATTCGTGGCAGAAACACCTATTTACCGTGCGACTGTTTGTACGATTTTATGGCACTGTCGTTCACCATCATCATTTTTATTTCAAACATGAAATAAAATAAAAATTGTTAATTACAATAATCTAAACAAGGTGGAAAGTGGAAATAAATCATGTAGGGCAAGAATCAACGAAAGAAACCGAAAATATGCGCTTAATCTGAATATTCATTCACCTTTGAATGTGGAAAGCAGCAGACGGGGAACTGCCATCAATCAATACTTGAAAATACTCCTATAACTAAGGTTGGGTTCAACAAAAGAAATCCTTTGTTATCGAAATAGTGTGAGTGTTTTGCCAGCATTCGTGACTTCTAGAATGACAAAAACTATGCCTGGTTTTATTGTCTATCAAGTACAACTTGGCTAAAATATCAAGTCAGTGCAGTTTCCTGAAAATGACTGCAGGATGACTAAGGGGCTTATTTACAAGCCTCTTGCGCCACCTGTAGGTCACTTTTTCCCATATTAAAAGTGACGCACCGGCGGCACAAGGGGCTTGTAAATAAGCCCCTTAATGCACTAATCAGCCATGCTATGATGAAGACTTTGGGACTGTGCAGGGGTATTTGGAAACCCAAGTAATAATATCTTGGATTCCAAACAGTGGCGTAGCTGGGGAAGGGGAGGGGGGGGGGGAGTAGGCGGTCACCCCGGTGGCACTGCTTTCGAGGCGGCGGGAGTCGTGCCTGTAGACCAGTGAGAACAAGTTGTCTGTCGTCCATCACCCCCCCAACAAGTCGTCCATCGACAAATAATGTGCCCCCCGCTCTTACCTGCGCCCCGGCGACAACCTTAGGGGCCGCCCCAGGTGGCAGTACGGCTAGCTACGCCACTGTTTCCAAAGGCAATTTAGTACTGCTTTGCTGGTGGTATCTTAGGCAATTGCCATATACAGGCACATGCATCAAGCTAGGATTTTGCGAGTCCTTAATAGCGAATATTAACGATTCGCAATTAAGGACTCGCAAAATCTTATGCATGGTAGGGAATCGCTATAATAATAGCGATTCCTTCACATTCCTTATTTGCGACTCGCAAATTGCGAGTCGTAATGGCTTCCCATTCATTCCTATGGGCCTACAGGCCCATAGGAATGAATGGGAATATGCTGAAGGCTATTTGCGAGTACCAATAGGTACTCGCAAATTGCGCATGCAATTTCAGGGTGCAGGGGTGTCAAAAGGACACCCTGTTGCACCCCTGAAATTGTTCCGTGCACATATGTTGCGCACACACATGTCCCAAGGACATGTGTGTGCACAACCTACAACTTTGAAAATGCACTTTAGTGCATTCTCAAAGTTTTGTAAATTACCATGAAGTTCAACTTCATGGTAAATTGCGTCCTAGTAGCGAAATCGCTAATTTTTTTACTTTGTTGCATTGCATTTAAGGAATCTCAATTGGCGATTCCTTAAATGCAATCGCAATCTTAAGTAATCGCAATTTAGAGATTACTTAAATTGCGATTTTTGCATTTGGGATGATGCATCCCAAATGCAAAAATACCGGTCGCAAAGGGGCAGATTCTGAGAATCTGCCCGTTTGCGACCGGTTTTTCTTTTGATGCATGTGGCAGATAGTTCCTTAATGATCAGTTCAGTGTAAGACTTGTGCCTGCACGTTCCTCACCAAGGTCTGTAATGAACCTAAGCCACTTTGGTCACTTCTGTTCCAATTTTTTTAGTTTAAACTTTTGATTGCAGAACTAAGCACCGATTCTGATAAAAAAGCTATTTGTCAAGGAAAAACTAAGCATGGTTCTGCACTCTGTAACTGTGCAGCCATGGCTTTCTAGCATATTTCTAAGAGTACCTAATCATATAGCCTAGCTATAGAGGAGGGCTGAACGATGGGTATGCCATGCAAAGGCAGTACTGTAGTACATCACTGTTTTGTATACGGAATGCAAAGGCAGTAGGCAAGCAAAGTGTGGGCCTAAAAATGAATCAAGTTGTATTGATTACAGTCTAATTTTGCTGCTGGTGAAATGTGTCATGTAGTTGTCTCTTCAACAACAACGTCTTAATGAGGTTGTGTACCTTACGGGTAACATAGCACTTATACAGAAAAGAAAGCCTGACAGTAAATGTAGGGGAAAACAGCACTTACAACGACGGCCGAACCACACGTTGCTTTTGCAACACAGTCAGAACAACAAATGCTTGTTAACCATGCATTCCTTTACTACACATGTCTCTACAACGACATGTCTTAGGTAAAGCGGCGTTGGACTTTAAAGTCCAATGCTTTTCCTACTGTTCCGCAGACTGGAGTTGAAATTGTAAATTATATTGTTCCAAAGTCCAGTGCTTTCCCTTAGGCAAGTCATTGCAAAGACTTGCATGGTAAAAGAATGAGTGGTTGAGACTCATTCTGTTGAAAAAAGACGCTGGGTCATTTTGACTCTTGAAGGAAAACCATTCTCACTACTGATGCTTGTCTTAGAGGGTTGGGAGCAGTTCTCTCTCAAGTGTAATGGGGAGAAGAGAAAATGGTAGTGTTTGCTTCCCGGGCCCTCAAGAACGTTGAGGAGCATTGCTCTTGCATTGCGAGAGAGGCCCTAGCTATAGTATGGGCAATTAGACACTTCAAGTTTTATTTGTGGGGTACTCCTTTCTTGGTGAGGACTGATCATTAACCACTAGTTTAAGTTTTCTCCTGTGGTCAAAGTGGAAGGGTGACTCCCAGACTTAGATGAAAGAATTCAATTTCCAAGTACAGTACCTTCCAAGATCCTTAATAAGACTGCCAACTGTTTGTCACGTCTTCCCTTGGAGGATATGAAGGAAGGGTGCATTGATGATTCTGATTGGGTGATTTGGGTGAGAGAGCCCATGATCATGAGAGATGAATGAATGAAGAGTAGTAAAGAAGGTGAATGCTTTCCAACCATTAAAACCTATCTTGTGAAACGCTGGCCTGACTATAAAAGCCTGGATCCAGAATTACAACCTTTTTGGTCAGTAACGGACGAGGTCACTATATGCCAAGGTGACCTAATGAGAGGTTAAAGGGTGATTCCCCCCAAGAGCATGATGCCTATTTTGATCAATCTAGGTCATGAGGGGCACTTGGGCAGAAGTTTGACAAAAGCCAGAGTCAGTGAGAAGTAGTGGTGGCCGGCTATGGATCATCAGGTGGAACAGGTGGTGAAGAAATGCTGGGTGTGTGCTTCCAATGACAAATCTCACAGGGCAAGTAGGACTCTTTTATACCCGGTCACGTTGCCAGATAAGCCATGGACGAAATTGGGTCTGGACATCATGGGACCTTTTGAGATTTTGGGGCCAACTGAAAGGTTTGTTATATTATTAGTGGGCTACACGTCCAAGTGGGTGTCAACTATGTGCATAGGTACTGTATGCACTAGAATATTATTGGAGTTCCTCAGAGATGACTTTGCGTGTGAGGGCATACCTAAATATCTAGTGATGGACAATAGGGTGCAGTTTACTTCGCAGGAAATGCAAGAGTCCTTGAATCGATTTGGATTAATACATCAGAAAACAGCTTTGTATGCCCCACAAGCCAGTGGTGCATTGAATAGGTTGGTGAAGGCTTGTGTGCAGGCAGCGATGGAAACAAGAGTGTCCTTCAAAGGGGCGTTGAGGGACATGTGGTGGGTACATCACAGCACAGCCAATCGCATAACTCAAAAATCACCTTTTGAGTCCTTAAGGGGCAGACTAGCCACTTTCAAACTCAACCCAGGGTGGTTGCCCACTATTAATTTCTCGAGATTCAACAAGGAAGTTATTCAGAATAAAACATCTTCTTACCAACAGAAGAACAAGAGTAGGTATGATGGGAATATCTCTGTGAGGGAGAGAAAGTGGAATGTGGGGGGATCAAGTTCTGATAAAGAAACCCAGATGGGGGAGGAAGAGGTTAACTGAGTACATGGGCCCTTCAACCATTGTCTCCATTAACCCCTTCACCGCTGGGGCTTTCCTTCCCCCTTCTCCCCCCCCCGTGCTAAATCCTTTTTTTGGCTATTTGGGGTAGTTCGCGCTTAGGCCCCTGTAACTTTTTGACCACATAAGGTATCCATGCCAAATTTGCGTCCTTTTCTTCCAACATCAAGGAGAATATAAATGTACCCAGGGTTTGTTGATTCCCCTGGAGGGGACCCATAAATTAGCCAAAATACAGCTACACTTTTTTTTTGGGGGGGGGGGGAATGGGAAAAAAGTGCTGCATATGAAAGCGTCTGGTTTTTTCCCTGCAAATGATATCAACAAAGGGTTTGTGGTGCTTAAATCACCATCTTCCCAAATTTCAGGGACTGGCAGACTTTTGTCAGAAAACCAACATTTTTTACACAGTTTTGGCATTTTACTGGGACGTAGCCTATTTTTGCTATTTTTTGTTTCCAGTTAATGGTAGAAATGGGTATGAAAGCAAAAATGGATCTTTGAAAGCTATGCATTTAAAAAAAAGTAGATCCAATTCTGAATTCAGCAAGGGGTCATTTGTGTAGATACTTTAAGGTTTTTTTATAGAAACTAACAGTTGAAAATAGGAAAAATTGAAAATGAGTTAAAAAAACAGCCATTTTGAAAGCAATATACCGTTACACCCGCTGGACCCTTCTGGTTCTGGGGATATATAGGACTTGTAGGTTCACCAAGAACCAGACGAACACAGAGCCAATAACTGAGCAGCCTCTTGCAATGGTTTTTTATTGTTTATCGGGTATATAGCAATTTATTTGGGAAAATATAAACAGTGAAAAATCGGTATGAAAGACACATATGTATTTCTGAAATGGGAACAAAATATAGAGTTTAGAAATAGTAGCTATTTGCACATCTCCGAAATTGTGGGTACCCATACTAGCATGTGAATTATAGGACATTTTTCAAAGTGACTTCTTTTTTACACATTGTCTTACATTTGGAAGGCAGAAATGCATCGAAAGTCAATAGGTAATAACAGTTGCTCTACAATTCTGTATTCCCCTAAGTCTTCCGATAAAAATGGTACCTCACTTGTGGGGGTAGGCCTAGTGCCCGCGACAGGAATCGGCCCAAAATGCAACATGGACACTCCATATTTTTACAGTGAAAACAGACCCCTTTTTTGCAAAGTGCATAGCTGTGGATTTTGAACTCTAGCTCTGCCGGCACCTAGGGAAACCTAGCAAACCTATATATTTTTAAAAACTAGACACCCAGAAAAATCTAGGATGGAGTGACTTGTGCGGCTCTCACCAGGTTCTGTTACCCAGAATCCCTTGCAAACCTCAAAGATTTAAAAAAAAAAAACATTTTCCTCACATTTCTGTGATGGAAAGCTCTGGAATCTGCGTGGATCCACAAAATTCCTCCCACCCCGCATTCTCCAAAGTCTTCTGAGCAAAATGGTACCTTACTTGTTTTGGTAGGCCTAGTGCCTGCGACAGGAAACGGCCCAAAATGCAACATGGACACACCACATTTTTACAGTGAAAACTGACCCTTTTTTCAAAGTGCCTAGCTGTGGATTTTAAACCGTAGCTCTGCCGGCACCTTGAGAAACCTAGCAAACCTATACATTTCTGAAAACTAGACACCCAGGGGAATCCAGAATGGGATAATTTGTCTGGGTCTCACCAGGTTCTGTTTCCCAGAAACCCCTGCAAACCTCAAACTTTGTAAAAAAACAAAAACAAATCTTCCTCACATTTCTGTGATGGAAAGTTCTGGAATATACGTGGGTCCTCAAACTTCCATGCACCCCGCATTCTCCAAAGTCTCCCAATAAAAATGGTACCTCACTTGTGTGGGTGGGCCAAGTGCCCGCAGGAGGGAAGGGCCCAAAACATATTGTGAACACATCAAAATTACCTATCAAAAAACGGCCTGGTTTTGTAAACGGGCTCACCTGGGTTTTTGGCGGCCATCTAGGGAAACCTACCAAACCTAGGATCATATGCGTAACTACATTCTCCCCAGTCAGTAACAAACTAAGAGTATCTAGAAACACTGGAACAGCTTAGCTACCTCTTGCATTTTATCGGAAGCACCCTTATTCTCTTTTAAAAGGGGCCGCAACATTAGAGATAACCTGGTGAGAGATCACACAAGCCCAAACACACTGACAACAAGATCCATTCTCTTCTAGGACTTCCCCCATTCAGGGACACTACAGGGGCAATTGTTTGGACTGCATTTTAACAACTAACACTAAAATGTTTGAACATGGTAACATTAAACAAATCCTTGGTTTTTACTCAAATTGCAGCTCATACAATGTCATCTACTGTGTACTTTGCCCATACAATCTAGGGTAAATAGGTCAAACGATGCAGAAAATAAAGTCAAGGATCTCATAACACAAGAGCAGAATCCAGAGTTAAGTAATCACAGCCCAATGGCCGAACATTTTTTGAGCAATGGACATTCAGAAAATGACTTTAAATGGCAAGTAATTGACGTCCTGAGACTGCAACCAAGAGGAGGAAACAATCTAATGCTTCTTAACAGACTGGAATGTAAATGGATTTTCAAATGCCAGTCAATTGCCAATATGCTGAACACACAGGAAGAATCAAATGTGCTTCTATGAGTTTTCCTTTTCTCTCCTTTTCTGAAACTCTAGTGATAAAACTGGAACCATCCACATTGAGTTATTGCAACTAACTACTTGTCATAACCCACATGGTTCACCTAATGTACATGTTATATGTTTCATGTTTTGACTCACATTGTCCTTGTGCATCTGTAATTTTGTAACTTCGTTTTTGTGTATTTGTAAATACTTTCTTTTTAATTATGTGTACATTTTCCATGAGAATCTAAATCTTACTTTTTATATGCACTGACTGCTTAAATTTCTATAATTATGCTGTACCTGAGGTTTTTTGAGAAACCTTTCCATCTTAACTATGGTTTTCCCCATTGCCAGTGGGGCTTTTTTCTAAGCGAATAGTGGCTATATTACACTGAATATGTCAGTCATAAACGATTCTGATTTAGCCACAGGCTGCAATTAGCCTCTTCAGGCTCAACCAATTTTCCAGAGGCCTTAACTTGAAAACGTGCCTGCGCTTAGTCCCTCAATTTTAAATCATTCAGCCTGGTACCAACGTTAACTTTCCCACTGCACATGTACAATGGATCCCCAGTCAGCGCTCTAGTGCTCACTTCGGCCCTAGCCACTGCACGCATGCGCTCCATAATGAATTCAGACGCAATTTTGCATTCAGCCCACAGTGCGGCTACCGGCAGGCACCAGAGCTCCCGCTCGGCATCCTGATTAATTCGAGGAACGATCGCCCTTCAACTAAGTTCTCCCCATACTCTCTGTTGGCCTTAGCTCCGGGTCACTCCAACCACGGATGCTTATTACCGGTCTCTCTTCATCTTACATTCCCGGTACACTGACCACCAAGGCAGCATAAATTGAATGGAATTTTCATCCCACTATTGGTTCAGTAATCCACTAAAAACAGCGGCCTCGGTCGCAGACTCAGTAAGTTTATAAACTTTTCTTCTGAGAACTTTTCTTCCCAAATAAAACAGAACACTAGTTGCCTTCATTAACACATGACAAGGCTGGCACTAACTCCTGGTCTCTTTCCATTTTAGAATTCCAACTTGCCAGCTCCTGCAGCAGCTATGATAAAGACCTTCCCTTTATTGGAACTCCTGAGACACGGCGATCTTAGCCGTGCATTAAATGAGTTACATTTGCTCATAATATCTAAATAGAACTTAACGTTGCCTTTGCTGGCATGATGTGAGAGTCTCAATGAACTCCGTTTAGGTTTAAAAAACAAATTGTGTTTCAATCAGAGGATATGGATTACGTCCTTTCCTCCTGGGCAATTTCCTTACCCCTCCTTCGTTCCAAAACCACTCCCTTTTTGCTCTTTAAAATCAATAAAACTGAATGTCTTTGTAAATCTTTTATTCACTGACTAGTCAAGTCCCTAAAGGATAAAGTGTATAATTATGCAGGTCCTACCAGGTTCCTAATTCTGACCTCTGTGCTTTTGATTTTATCTTGTGGATATTAGGTGCTCGCACACCTTGGCCTGTTGATGATCTCAATTCAATGAGATCGAAACGCCATCGACCACAGATCAATCTAGAAACTAGAGTCTAGCATCTTGTTGTTGATGCATTGTTTAATGTTTTTTACTTAGCACAGCACATTTCTTCACTTATTTGTGAGCACTAGATCATGATATATGAAAAAAGTGATGCAATATTATGCATTGAATAAATTAATTGCATTATAATGCTAATTAGGGTCCTGTCTTATACTTGTCTCTGATATATTGTGTGCTGTTAGATCCTCAAAATTACACAGGTCATTCTGTGTTTTCTAAACTTTCTTGAGACCTAGTGGATTGAGTGAACTACTGTTTTTCTAAACGACCCATCATACAGGAATAGCACTGGTCCTTTGTGTGTTCAAAATATTTTATTGAATTTTATAATAAAAAAAGAAGACAATTCAAAAATAGCACCAAACGAGGTACTCATAGAAGAAGCTTTAGCTTGAGCATTAATATAAAAACTATACCTATGCAATAACAATTCTAAAATGATATGATACGTAGCAGAAAATTTAATCAAAGGGAGGAGAAAAAATACCTATTATCATTAATATAAATATCAAAAGTCATAGCAACTTACAGTAACCATAAATTGTTTACACAGCAAAGAATAAATAACTCTTTACAAAAAAACTTATTTATAAATGTAAAGCTATATAACAATTAATTGTATTCCAAAATAAATGATAAGTAGAATTGTTATGAACCACACCTAATAATGACAGATTTGCACCTCTTCTACTGAAAATTATCCATGACCACCATGTATGAAGTGATATTAAAAAAACATATTTCCAACTTGCAGTAATAGATTTTAAGGCTGCTGATAATTACAAATCTAAGAGTTTACATTTCAAATCCAACATATTTGTGGAAGGAGCAACAGATTTACAAATCGACATGTTATACGAAAGAGTATCGAAGAAATTGAATATTCTTTTAATGACATCCCAAACCTCCTTCCAAAACTTAGAGACAAAATTACATTTATAAAGCATGTGCTTTAACAAACTTGGATTTAGATTACGATGTCGACAATTAGGAGAAGATAAAAGTTTAGCATGAAATAACTTTAAGGGAGTCAATAGGCATTTAAATAGAATGAACAAATTTGTTTGATACAAGGACCACCCTGAAATAATTTTTAACCATATTTTCTTCAATATATGACAAGGTAACGATCGGGATAATTCATTATTCCAAAACTTGGATATCAAATTAATATTGCTCGTTGTAAAATAGTTACATTTTTTTATAATTTAATGATACAGCATGAAATGAAGTAGCTACAGTTTGAAGATAAATTTCTAAATGAGAAGTAAGATTTGAAGAAAAATTATTAGGAAAAGAACCTAGAATAGAATTACATAACAGTTCATATTGGGAAAAATCAGAAGGAGGTACACAAAATTCTGTTGCAGATCATGAAATGATAAAAAAAGTGTTATGATATATAACTTTTTTATTTGATGAGTTTTATATAGCGCTGGTAGACCCGGAGGTATCAGAGCGCTTTACATACATAACAGCGAGTTGCAAACTTTAAAATAAAATATAGCAGCTTTAATCCAGTATTGCCAACATTTTGTTTTTTGAGAAAATTTTAACAGAGGATTATACCATAATGATATATTTAAGGAATGTGATATAGTAGACTGAAAAACAAATCTGTATCATGTAATATTAACTTTGTAGATTTCAAAATAATAGATTTGGTAAATAATGTTGAAGCATGAGACATAGTTAATAACGAAGTTAAAGGATATGGCGCTATCAACTATTTTTCTATGATAAGCCATGTAGGAGGATTATTTAGTTGAGTATGATTAAACCAAAGGGGACTTTGCTTTAATATAAATGCCTTATGATAATTAAATAAATCTGATAAACCGAAACCTCCATTACATTTAGACATTTTTTTTTTTTTTATAAGTTATACGAGGAGTTTTGTTATTCCAGATAAACTTAGAAAAGAGTTTATCAACATTTTTACAAAACTGAACAGGGAATTGAATAGGAATCATAGCAAGGAGTTAAAATATTTTTGGTGTTAATACCATTTTTATTGTATCCATTTCCCCCTCCATGAGAGATGCAGTACTGACTATTTGCAAAATTCTCTTTAATATACTATCAAAATTTAATGTGATTGATTTTTTTATGGTATGAGAAAATAATATACCAAGATACTTAAGTTTTTCCTTTTGCCAATTGATTTCCTTTATGGGTAAGATATCAGGGGTGCAATGAACATTTTGAGGGAAAAATTCTCTTTTGTTAGTATTATACATATTACCAGAAATCTATGAATATGAGGAAATTAGATCAAATACAAGAGGAAGGGAAGATTCAGGGTTATTAATAAACAAAAGTGCATCATCAGTGTAGGCTAACGTTTTTATAATAACATTGTTAATAGTAATTCAATAAGGGCCCGATTATAAGATTTTGCCGGAGTGGTGGCACGGCAGTGCAAACCACCGCACCACCACTCTGACAAAGCTGGCGCCCCCACCCGCCAGATTACAACCTTTCAGTGGTCTGTCGGCCGGGCAGCATGGTGGTTCCCCCAACGGTGCCCACTGAAAGGCGGCAGTGCCTTTTAAAAAGGTACCACAGTGGGAACCCCTCACAAGGCTCAGGCATGGCATGGACTCGTAAGTCCATGCAGTGCAGGAACCTATGTGCATGCACACAGGGGGGCACATGTTATGCCCTCCTGTGTGCATCCACATATGCTTGAAGCATAGGGGGCCCTGTAGGTCCCCCTTAGTTTCCTCTCAGCCAGGCTTTCCATGGCAGTGGAACTGCCATGAAAAGCCTGGCGGAGAGGAAACTCTTAACATGCATGGTGGGGCTGTAACGGTCACACCATGCATATTGCTGCCTCTCACCACTGCTCCTATGCCAGGGAACAGCGGTTCCCTGACGGCACAGGCAGTCACAAGGTGGTCCGGCTGCCCGACTTGTAATCATTCGGCTGGATCTGCCACAGCCACGCCACCACGGGTCTGGCGGTCCTCAGATTCAATAACAAGAAGGAAAAGTAGAGGAAACAAGGATCAACCTTGTCCAGTATCCCTAAAAAGAAAAAAATTAATAGAGATTTGACCATTAATGAAAAGTCGAGTAGATGGGCTAGAATAAAATGCTGATGTCATACGAATGAATGAATCCGCAAAATTAAACGCAAATAAATTACAAAATAAGTATTGCCAAGGAACTTTGTCAAAAACATTTTCAGCAACTAATGCCAATACTCTAGAAGGTAGGGATAAGAAAGACCATTTTTCAATAGCATGTAATAACAGTCTAGTATTGTTTACAGAGTATCTATGTTTCATGAAACCAGATTGATCAGTATGTACAAGGGAATCAAACACAGAGGTCAACCTGGTTGCAAGAATGTTAGCATAGAGTTTTCAATCTTGATTTATTAAGGAGATAGGGTGATAATTCACAAAAATAGTAGGATCTTTGTTAGGTTTTGGAAGAACTATAAACAATGCTTCAGGAAAAGACCCAGAAGTTCTTCCTGAGGAAGATTTATGGAATTCAAGGGAATTGATAGCTACATCAATCTCTCCTACTGTAGTCGGAGACTCTAAAACATCTTTAGCTGTTTGTGATATTTTTGGTACACAACAACTGTGCAAGAAACAATAAGTGACAAATTGCAAGAATGAGGATTATTGTATAAGTTTGAATATTAATTCAAAAATTCACTAACTATACCTATTTGGGATCATGCAACCTTTCCATTCAAACCATGAATTGCAATAATTTGAGTTTCATCATTTTTAATATGCAAATCTTCCAGATCTATTGGCATTAAAACAGAATTTGGTTTTATTACTAGAAAGTTGCATACCAGCCCTTCTGCTCAATATTGAATTTAACTCATAATGAAGTTTTTGTAAATGTATTTTATATTTGAAACCATTGAATGTTATAAAGAGTCTCTCATTTTTTGCGATCTATTTGTCCAAACCTTTAAGTTTAGAGTTAAAAGATTTTTTTCATGTGCCATAAGAGAAATGGCTACCCCTCTCATATATGTCTTAAATGTATCACATCGAGGTACAATAGATGTAGAGCCTTCTGTATTAAAAGTAAGATAATCATGAAGTGCTGACAAAAGCTGTGGTTTATTATTTTCATTAAGGACAATATTTGTATTCATACGCCGTCTGGATTGAGCATGTTGAGTAGAGCTAAGTTGTACAACAACTGAAATGAATGCATGATCCAAAATATCGATGTTATGGATAATCAGAGAAAAAGTGAATGAATTAATTGACTGGAAACTAAGAATCTAATCTTGAATAAAATGTAAAATATTTATCTTCTGGGTGCTGTAACCACCAAATATCAACCTACTTAGTTGTTTTAAAAAAAGACTTTAAAGTGAAAAAAGCTTTGGGTGGACGATATTTATGTTCTCTTCAATAAAGGATAACATATGAGGTTAAAATCTCCCCCAGTGATAATTGGAACATTACCTAGCTTGAGCACCTCAGAAGTAAAAAGAGACCAAAAATGAGTTTAATCATTGGTAGGACCATATACATTAATTAAATGAAGAACTCAGTTATCAATTTTGATCTTGACTATAATATAACAACATTCTGCATCAGAGCATTTGTTCAATGTATGAAGAGGTAATAGTTTTGCAAAAAGAATTGCCACACCATTTTTTATTAGCTGTAGGGGAAGAAATAAAATGATCTACCCACTTTTTCTTCAAATAAGCCAAAAATGTAGCAACAATATGAGTCTGCTGCAGTAAAGAAATGTCTGCTTTAAGTCTAGTTAAGTAATCTAAAACTTGAATATGCTTAGCAGGATGCCTTAAACCTTTAACATTCAAAGAAACAATGTTAATATGATTTATATTAGCCATATTTAAAGATGAAAGTAGAGGAAAGAAAAAGAATAAAGATGAAGGTGTAGAAGAATAAAAAGTAGCTGTAAAAATAAATGTCAGAACAAAAGGAAAGGCAAGGACAAACATTAATATGACAACATAAAAAAACAAATAATACAGCAAAATCAATGCACACATAGGCAAGAATGACCGGCCTAGATTATGCCCTCATAGAGAAGTATTAGAAGAAAGGCAATTTATACGGAAAAATAATAGCAAAGGAATCAAGTATCAGGTCCATTCATTTCTATAAAAAATGGAGATTGTTGTTCTAAGAAAGCACAAAGATCTTCCGGATGTTGAAATGACTTGGAAAAACTATCTTTCCAGATTCGCATCGTAGACGGGTCAAAAAGACCATATCAAAAACCGGAACTCTTTAGTCATGGTCTGAGCTCAGTAAATTCTTTGCGTATTTTAACAGTTTCCTTAGCAAAGTCTTGATGAATAAAGATTTTATTACCATTCAGCATTAAAGATGGAATTTTCCTTCCTGCTTTCCTGATCATCCCTAAGGGCCCGATTATGACTTTTGGCAGTGCAGGAGCATGTGGCCTGCCACCACCCAGTGCCCCGCACCACAAAAAGTCACTCCGCCCGCCATGTTTCAAGTAAATTTGTGGTCTGGCGGGCAGCATGGCTGATGGCCCGGCGGTGCCTCTTTCAAAGACACCGCAATGGGAACGACACACAGGTTCCTGCACAGCATGGACTGTAAAGTCCATGATGGGCAGGAACTGGGACGCATGCACACAGGGTGGCACATGCTGTGCCCCCCCTGATTGCATCCCCAGTCTGACGGGGCAGTGTGGGCCCTGTAGGGCCCCCTTTTTTTTCAGCACTGCAAGCCTTTTTATAGGAGGAAAGTCCTCCATGAAAACTCTGGGGATCCTCAAACTTGTAATGTGCATGTCGGTGCTGCAGCGGCACAACCTGCATCTTGCAATGGCCCTGACTGCCACGGCTCCCTGGCTGAGACAGCGGTCCAATTCCAGTCAAACCATCCAAATTGTAAAAGGGCAGTTGGGCCATCGGTGCAGCGCTAGTTGGACCACCCTCATTGCACCACCATGAGTCTGGTGGTTCTCAGACCACCATACTCGTAATTATGCTGTAAATGATGATGGCGCAAAACATCAAAAATCATTTGTCGCAGTTTGCCATGACGAGAATTATTCTGAGAAGACTTCTATGTGCCTTGTCAATTTCGAATTTTTCTAAAAACTTTAAATCAAAAACTTTTCTAAATACTGTCTGCAGTCATTTCCTTCTACCTCTTCTGGTAAATTAAAGATGCAAAGGATATATTGTCAATTACGATTTTCTAAATCCAATAGTATCTAGCTCATTGGCAACATTTTTGCTGCCACGGATGTTAGACTTTCAATTTTCAATTTACTATCTTGAATTTTAAGTGCACTATCAGAAACTTTCATTGAAAGACTAGCCATGTCTTTGCAAATATTTTTATTTCTGATGCAATAGAATCAGTATCTAAACGCACAGCCTGTAATACCTCCAATAATTTAGATAATGAAGGCTCATCTGAATCAACATTTTTTTATTTTACTGAGCGGAGAAGATGTAGTCTGTTTAAGCTTATTATTTCTACTAGGAACATTTTGTCCTTCCATTTTGGCTTAATTAATTATATTTAAATCAAGCCCAGTTTGAATTAGAAATATATAAGAAAATAAATGTATTCATCACTTAAGAAGAATGTGCAGAAGCTAAAACCAGTTGTGGGAGTGTTTTAGGCCTCAGCCGAGCCCTTTACTGAAGCTAACCCCGCCTTTCTGACAGAAACTGCAGCAGAACTGGAACTGAGAGACGGGAGAAGAGCAGCTGAAGAGAAACAGCCCCAAAACCTCATAGAATACTTCCCAAACCACACCAAAATGAATCGCTGGGGATGCCAAGCTGCCACACGATAAATAGTGAAGGTAAAACAAGCCTTAGTCATAACAATGCTCATTGTCAAAACAGGCTATTCGCAGCATTAGCGGGGGCGGCCATCTTGTATCGCGCACTCGTCCCAGCTCCTCACATTCCTCATATGCCAACCCCTCAATCTCTATATTCTATCATATTGCAGTGGTGGGTTTTTCTCGCCTCTGCAGTGTGGACACCATTTTGGATCAAGCCCTCTCAATGCAATCCAGAGCTCTGTCTGCCGCTGTTGCTGTCCTGTAGCACTGTCAGTGTGCTCAACAATTGTCTCCGCTTCTAGGAGGTGATTCAGCACTTTGAATCACAGGGAAAGGCAAGAATCATGTAGGATAATGTAGCAAGTGATAAGGAAAGCCAAGAGCTATCACAGGCATGTCCATAGGTTTCGGCTACAAACCACACCCGCAGGTTCCCAGATTTACTATTGGTTAGCAAAGACACTCACACAATGCTAAGGTTTTTTTCATGACACAAAGCAGAGAAAACTACAGCACTTAAAAATGTTCACACACAGAAGTTCTTTTGATCTGAAAGTTGATGTGAGGGAAGCACCAGAAATTCTTTATATCACAGAGCGCAACTCCCTAAAAATCTATGCAAAGAGATTTTAACAGGTAAGAAAGAGCACAGACACCCTTAGGATTCCAAGAAGGGCTAGATCTGCTAGACTGGTGTGACCCAGTTTTGTGTCAAAAATCCAGCTTCCAATAAAACCAGGTAGGAACATTGGTAAAACAGAATATAGTGAGACATACCCATGTGTAACATATGTAATTTCTGCAAATTTGCAAATTTTACATGGTTTAACAGGGGCTGGTTGTAATTTCTTTGTATTAAAGGGTATACCTCAAATTCAGATCTCTGGAAGACACCACTGACTATTGCATCATTGATGCAAATGTTTTGTAAACATGATGCTCCACAATTTTTGCAGTTCATGCAGTGCTGCAGGTTTTCACACTGCACTCTGCTACTTGCCTTTTAATAATTCTGGCCTGGAATCTCTGACAATCACAAAGAAACCAACCATAATGGAAGAGTGCAAAAAACCGTTTGTAGCTACAAATCGTGATATAAAATTATAGTGACCTCAAATCAATTATCAAGGCATTTTGATCTGGTTGACTTATTTTTGAAACATAACATTTCTATGTCTCTGGCAACGTTCCAATATGGTGGACCCTCGTTAGCTGCCGAGCACACCTGGGGGCATATTAGCAAGAACGGCGTTAAATTTATCGCCGCTTTAGCGGCAGGAAACTGCCGCTAAAGCGGCGATAATGGGCTTGATAATATGCCCTTGAGAATTCCAATAGAAGCCCAGGATCACAGCAGAACATGGGCTTCTATTGGTATTTTCAAGGGCATATTATCAAGCCCATTATCGCCGCTTTAGCGGCAGTTTCCTGCCGCTAAAGCGGCGATAATTTTAACGCCGTTCTTGCTAATATGCCCCTCAATTCTTTCCAATATGGCAACCATACACAGCACTGTTTAGATAGGGTGGCTTGAAAGTCATGTTGCCATTGATTGATTCTTGAAGAAGCGGACAGTCAGAGTACTCGATGCTGCTTTCCTGTAAGTGGATACCATTACACTGTTGCCGCAGTACTGAGTAGGATGTTGGTATATTTCTAATGGTTAATGATGTATTGGCTTCCTTTCTCCTCCTCAGTGAGAATATGTATACATTTGTCTTCAAATAATTGTAAGTACAGCTCCTATAGATGTATTATCATCAGCACACAGTGATTTGAGGATTTATACTTCAGGAGCTATGTATCACTGAGTTGCGCTGTCTTGTGCCACGCAAAGGGGCGCAAGGGTGATGCAGCTACCAAGTCAGATTTATCAAGCCACACAAGGCCACTATGCATGGCCCTGAGTGGCTTGATAAATTTACAGTAATGCAATGCAAGGCAAAGGGCTGTATTGCAGCACTCTGCCCCAGGGAGGTGTTCTAAGGGTGCAGCGTGGGTGTTCCCACACATCCACCTATGGATTTTGGCGCATTCCCAGAGTTACCATTACTGGTAGACCTGGGTATGCATCAAAATGCTAGACTTCCCCAGGTGAGGTGTAATGAGGAAAAATATCTTTATTTCTCCTCATTCTTTCTTTCCTCTTTCTATGTGTGATTCATGCTGCAGCACACATAGAAAGAGGAAAATGCCTCAGATTATTGTTTTTGTGAAGGATGGTGTCCCTTCCTGCACAAAAAATCCTGCTTACAAAGTAGGCACCCTTCCACCATGGTGCAAGGGTGCCTGCATTTGTGCTAGGCAGCACATTGTGCACCACCACAAGGAAAGGACAGGAATGCGACATGTAATGTTAAATACAGCACATTCCTGCCCTTTCCCTTTCAAACAGTGCAGCATGGTGGCTTGCTGCTTGAAAGTTTGATAAATTCCTCCCTTTATGTTTTCTGCACAGTTTAGGTTTTGGATTGATAGAAGTGAGCTATCCTATATTATTAGGTATGCCTTTTTACATTTAACTACCAATCTTTAATATCTTCTTTATCCCTGAATTATGGCGTTGGTTCACATATTCACAATGACGTTTGGTTTGGCCTTGGTTTTAACATGTGGCTTAAAGTGATTGGTCCACAGCCTGCGTTCACATGAGGTGTATTTCCATGTTTTCTATACAGATAGGATTTCTGGTTAATGCTTTACATTTTCAAATTATATTTTGACAATTTGGGTTCTCTCCGAATACTCTGTGCTGGAGACGGTCTCATGTACTATATGGTGACGCCAGAGACAGAAAGGTCAAAATCATTCCACTACAATTATTTCTGGATGGGCTAATTGGAATACAATCTAAAGCCTATTGAATGTTGATTACAAAGAACTGTTTCTGGAGCTGGCTGAGTGGGTTCATACTCTGACTATAGTCAACATTATACCCCAAGTTTCTTTCGGTGTCTATTGGATCAGTCAAACTGTGTCTCCTAGGTGACCCATGTATAAAACCTTTTCTTACTGTGTCTAAAAAAACAATGTTATGAATTAATTATTTATGGTTATTTACCTTTGAATATACCTCATTTCCATTTACATATGATCATAAATTACAAATAATTAACAGAATTGTGTAAAAAATATTTTTAGAAATAACTACATGTAATTTTGTGATTTGATACTTGTGGTTCCACTCAATGTAAACAATCACTTTTTCTGATGGTGAATAATTCCTTCAGGGGGTATTGTGTGTTTCTATTATAGGTCTTAACTCATGCACACCTGAAAAGCAAAAGCCAGAGCCTATCATCTTCCCAGGTGAAGTCACAAAATTGGACACCTAGGGGGAAATATACTTAGAAGTCACACAAAGTTTGCTGCTCTGCATTGCGTGAAAGGGCGAGAGCAGGACAGTGTCATATAAATGAAGATATAGTGCTATTTCTCTATCCTCTAGCACTGAAGCACTGGTGCTCCTGAGGGTGCCTTGTGCCAAGCACACACCTCTACACCATGGTTCAAGGGTGTCTGTGTGATGTCTAGCATAGTGTTTTAGGACTGGAAGGCTATCCTTTCAGTACAAAAAACTAGGCTTAGGAATAGCATAACCCTTTTTCAACTAACTAAATGTGCTGTACAGTACACATGAAAAGTTTCAAGAATTTGGAGAAAAAACCTTTCTCCAACTTTACATCTGCCTCAAGGAAGCAAACATTTTTGACACAAAGCCCTAACTAGAAGTCAGGCTCTGCGTCAGAATCCATGGGTGGTTACTATGGGTGTGTGCAAAATTTGCATAATTTGCTTTTGTGTATTTCTCCAATATTATGGTAGAATTACGCAAAATTGCATGTAACTACGCAAATTGCAAATTCCTCATTTCACGCTACATTTGAGTTTGACGCAATGATGCATTTAAACAAAGTTTCTGTGAAAAACAGCTGTTTCAGTTCTGTTGCTCCTGTGCATTCACTATCAAGACCCAGATTCTGAAAACTGTCACGGAACTTAGCACAGCCCCCAAAGAAGCTGCGCTGGTTTGTGTGACATTGGAGAGAGTAGGAGAGTGCCATATTCACAAAAATATGGCACTTTCCTCCCATCGCCCTAGCGCTGGTGCTGATTTCAGCTGCTGTGCTCCAGGTAAACACCTTAGCGCCATAGTGCTAGTGTGTGTGCCTAAGTCTAGCATAGGTTTTGTACAGGAAGGGGATACGTTCTGTAAAAAATACTATGCCTAGACACACTTCAAAGCGTTTCCTACTTTGTATGTGTTCTGCACAGTGCAGCGTGAATGCAAAGTCAGAGAAGAAAGGAGAAATGAAAACATTTCTTCTTTTACAGCAGCGTTAATTTTTGGCGCTAAACTCTGTCTACTAAGGTTAGTAGATAGGGTTTAGTATCAAAAAGCATTGGTGATTGCATGGGGACACCCATCTACCAACCATGTAATGCCCCCTGAAGCAAAGTAATGCAAAGTAGCATTTGGTGCTGCTTGTCATTACTTTTTTCTACAAACCAACGCTAATACCAATTAACGTTTGTTTGTTACTCTCCAAATAGGTTTTTCATCGGTTTAGCGTTACAAAAGTAAGGCTAACCCGGCCTATACCTTTGTGAATCTGGGCCTAAGTTTCTAGCATGAATTGCCGCAAATTGCACCATTCGCAGTAAATTTTACCAAGAAAGTTGATGAATTTTGCAAAGTTGTGTAATGACACAATTTCAGGAATTTTACGTAAAAAGCTTAACACAAAATTACGCAAATTATACCGGTGCAATTTAAAGTTCACCCAGGCCTAGTGAACACATGGAAACCCATGTCCCACCCCTGAGATGCCCCTTTAACGCAAAGTAGTGCAAAGTAGTTCATAGTGTTAATTAATGTTCCTTTAAGGTTACTTTCCAGTGTAATTTCCAGTGCAAAACAAGTCGAAGCTGGAAAGTAAATCCCAAATCCGAAACACCGGGAGTATCGGAGATTTCCAAGCGATATAGAAATCAATATACCCAACTCAGTTTTTGGGAGGGTTCCCTGGGTGGGGGGGGCAGTTGTTTGGATAAATGTTCACTGGGTGGGGAGAATTTGAGGAACAAATAAAAAAAATATGAGTCCTCTTTTGCAGAAAGATAGGGCAAAGAGAAGGAGGAATAAGGAACGTTTTTCAGGATTCAGTATCTCCTAGAACAAAATGTCAGATTTAGTAAACTATATACTGCTGAAGGTTTTAACATGGAATGTAAATGGCCATAAGGTAAACAATAGGAGGTGAAGGATTTTTCAATACTTGAGACAATCATATAGTGATATTATAATGTTACAAGAGAGTCATCTATTACAAGATCATGGTGTATGAAGGGAGTGGCTATCCTGATTAAAAAGTCTATTAAAGCTGTACTAGGCGAATGTATGGTGGATTTGGGGGGCAATGGCTGACAGCCAAAATAAAATTGCATAGTCTATGGCAGCTTTTGTGGGGTTGTGCAGACCAAATATAGATGGCCCAGCACCCCTTCAGGCCCTTTACTCCCAGCTCTTGGTGATTAAAATTCCTATAATAATTGGAGGAGACTTTAATGTGTTATTGAATCCAGCTCTTTATAAATCCTCCAAAGGGAACATAATAAACTCTCCTAAAATGAGAAGGAACATTAAGATGATAATGGAAGATTTAGGCTTGATAGATGTTTGTAGAAAAAAGGCTAAAGGAGCTAAAGGAAACCAATGCTTTACTTTCTTTAATAAAAATATGGGCACACCTCCAGAATTGACTTTTTTGTGGTGGACATTAGATTAGGCAAAAGAGTTAGGATAGTGGAGCATATTCCCGGAGCATCTCTCTGACCACTCTGCTGTGAAGCTAGAACTGCTTCTGGACAAGGTGACAGCCCCTAATCGATAAACACTTAATAGAACATTAGTCCTGGATACAATAATAATAGAGCAGCTAAAAAAAGATACATTGAAATTTTTCTAACTAAATAATAACTCGGCCTCTAAACATATAAGACACATATAAGGATTGCATTAGGGGCAGTATAATACGTTTGGCAGCACAAAACCATGAGGAGACCAAAAGTAGATTTAAAGATTTAGAAGCTAGAATTTCAAGACTCCAGAATGAGTTAGGATTACAACAAAATGCCCAAGATCAGACTGCTAAGGATAATGAGATTAGAAACGCAAGAGCTGATTCAGCAGACTATCTCAATGGAATGTTACAAAGTAAATGGGAGGCTAGTATACTAGCACACTACCAATGTGGAGAAGGATGTGGGAAGTTACTGCCCTGGAAGTCAAGGGCAAGGCACTCTAAAAATGTCATCAGAGAAATAGTGTCTAAAGAAATAGGTAGGCAATATATGGAGGATTCAGATTTAGAGCTAGCATTTACTAGCTTTTTTCAAGAATCATACACAGAAGATTAGTGGTACCACTTTGCCCACTCTGAAATCTGAAATAAAGCAGACCCTTAACCAGATAATTAGCTTGGAGGAAGTAAGAGGGGGTGATAAAAAAGCGACAGAGAGGCAATGCTGCTGGCTTGAATGGTCTCCCGAATCAATTGTATATGGTTCTGATGAATTAATTGACCCCAGTTTTGGCAGAACTGTTAAGTGGGATTTTCTCTGAGGGTCATGGGTCACTACAATCTTGGGTTTCAGGCTTCGATTAGCTTAATTCTGAAACCAAATAAAGACATCAAGAATTGTGAGTCATGTAGATCGATTTCTCTACTCAATAGCGATTATAAAATTCTATGAGCAGGTCCTAGCAAAGAGGTTAGAGAAAGTGTCTGGCTCGCTGGTTCAAGAAGATCAAAAAGACTTCATCAAAGGACGTCAACTGCATGAGTTAACACACAACTTGATGGGTGCCATAGATATGGCTATAGAGAGCAAACTGCCACTAACAGTCCTAACATTTGACGCTCCAAAGACCTTTGATAGAGTAAGCTGACCCTTTTTACATCAAGTAATCCACTATTATGATCTGGGTGAGAACTTTGCTAGAGCAATCAGCTTAATTTATAAAAAAAAAAAAAACCTACAGCCAGGATAATTGTGAACAGGAACTTGACCAAACAGATCAATTTACAGAGTAGGACGAGGCAGGGGTATCCTCTATCACCCCTGCTCTTTGACCTATATATTGAACCAATTGCAAATGAAATACTGGCAAATCGGTATATTAGCCCTTTTGAATGTAATGGTTGACTGAAATAAGTAGCAGTATATGCAGGCGTCTTGCTGGTTTACACACAGGAATTTGGATGCAACACTTTTACACAAAGTACCTTGGATGCGTCGAAAAAGGCCAGCAAAAAGGGTCGCAGGGAAGGTGATGCGTCGGTTCCTTACACTCAGGGAAGGTGATGCGTTGGTTCCTTGTTCCGGGGGAGGTGATGCGTCGGTTCCTTACAGCTGCGCAGGGGAGGTGATGCATCGGTTCCTTACTGGAGAGGAGGTGATGCGTTGGTGTCTTACTGCGTGGGGAGGTGATGCGTCGGTTTCTTAATGCGTCCCCCGGTGATGCGACAGACTTGATGCTTCGATGCGAGGCGTGACTATCCGGTACGATGCGATGCGATGCATGAAGACCCGGGATCCGCTGCGATGATTTCAGCCGAGTCCCCTCGATGCATCGGTTCTTCCCCAACATGGCCTGCGTCAGAATCGGTGCAGTGATCTTGGACGTAGGAGATCATGCACAGGACTCGTAGCACGGCAGACACTTCAGCCTCGAGCAGGCACTGCGTCAATTCTTCGGCGGTGGCGATCCGTCGGAAAATTCTTCTCGCACTGCTGCGATGTGGCGTAAGCAGGCGATGCGTCGATTTTCACAGTTCTTGCAGTTTCCAGTCCCAAAACAACCTCCAGAGGTCCAGAGCACTGGCAGGCACCTCTCAGCAGGTCATAACTGCCAGCAAAGAAGTTCAGGGGGGACTTGGGGTGAAGTCTTTGTGTCCCTAAGACTTCAGAACAGGAGGCAAGCTCTATTTCATGCCCTTGGAGATCTTCCTCAAGCAGGGGACACAGCACACAGCAAAGTCCGTCTCCTTTCCCTGGCAGAAACAGCCACTGCAAGCCAACCCCAGACAGCAAACAGCACAGGGGCAGTACTCCTTCTCAGTTTCTCCTGCTCTTCTCCTTGGCAAAGGTTCCTCTTGATTCCCAGAAGTGATCTAAAAGTCTGGGGTCTGGGGCCCTCTTTTTATAATACAAAATCCTTTGTTCTCTGTGGCAGAGAAGTGCCTTGCCCAGACAAAACCAGTTCTGTCCTCTTTGGTGCAGCTTCCTGGCAGGAGGTGCAGACAGCATTGTCAAAGGCAGACCAGGCCCATGCAGGTGTGAAAGAAATCTCCTCCCCTACTCTAGGTCTATTCAGCCCAGCCATGACTCACCCTGGAAAGGCAGGACACACCTAACCCCCCCAAATGGCTGTCTGAACAGAATACACATCCCCCGCCCCTGTCACTCCAAAGCCAGACAGTCAATACACAACCTAGCAGAGGCACACTGGATGGTTAGTCAAGAAAATACCTACTTTCTAAAAGTGGTATTTTCAAACCCAGAATGTAAAAATCACCCTCACTAAAAGATGCATCTTAACATTCTGAGTTCAGGCATATCAAACTTTATTTTCCTATCTGGTTCCCATGGGCAGTAGAACTCATAAGAGGTTATTAGTAAACTCTCCATTCTATCCTATGGGACAGATAGCCTTACAGTAGTGAAAAACATAATTGGCATTATTTCACTATCAGAACATGCCACACACATCAGGGCATGTCCTACCTTTCACATACACTGCACCATGCCCACAGGGGTACCATGGGCCTACCTTAGGGGTGACTAACATGTAAGAAAAGTGAAGGTTAGTGCACTTGCCAGGTCGACAATGGCAGTACCAAACTGAGCACAGACACTGCAGTGGCAGGTCTGAGTTACGTTAACAGACTGCTTATGTGGGTGGCACAATCAGTGCTGCAGGCCCACCAGCAGCATTTGATTTATAGGCCCCGGGCACACACAGTGCATGGAACTAGGAACGGACTAGTAAATCAAATATGTCAATCATGGAATCACCAATCCATAACAACAATTTACAGGGAGCACTTGCACTTTGGCACTGAACAACGGTGGGAAAGTGCCCAAACCACCTAGACCAGCAAAATCGAAGTCCAACACACAGCAAAAACACAGGACTCAAAGGCAAAAAATGCAGGGAAAACCCACTCCAAGTCTGCCAGGTCTAACACATATCCCCTCCAGCTGAAATGTGGGGAGAACTACCCACCCTCTTGGGAGTTCTCTTCACTAAGGCGGAAAAATCTGGACAGACCATCAGCATTGACTTGTTCTGTACCAGGGCGGTGTTCCACGGTGAAGACCATCCCCCGCAGGGAAATGGACCACCTCAACAACTTTGGGTTCTCACCCCTCATCTGCATTAACCATCTGAGGGGCCTGTGATCGGTCTGAATCCGGAAGTGAGTCCCAAACAAGTAGGGCCGCAGTGCACATGGCATATTTCAGGGCATCAAAAGTTTTCTGACAGATGTCAGTCCAGTTCACTTTCCTGGGCTGCTTCCTGGAAGTCAGCTCAGTCAAGGGGGCAACAATGGAGCCATAGCCCTCGACAAATCTCCCGTAATACCCAGTGAGTCCTAAGAAGGCTCTCACCTCTGTCTGGGTCTTGGGGGTTCCCAAGCCAGAATGGTATCAATCTTGGGCTGTAGGAACGCCACCTGGCTGCTCCCTACCTGGTGTCCCAAGTACACCACCGAACCCTGCCCAATCTGGCACTTGCTGGCCTTGATCATGAGGCCTGCCCTCTGCAGAGCCTTCAACACTTCCCAGAGGGGATGCAGGTGCTCCTCCCAAGTGGCACTGAACACTGCAATGTCATCCAGGTAGGCGGCACTGAAATTCTCCAGTCCAGCCAAAATCTGGTTGAACAGTCTCTGAAAGGTGACAGGGGTATTCTTCAACCCAAAGGGCATCACCCGGAATTGGTAGTGCCCCTCTGGCATTGAAAATGCTGACCTCTCCTTTGCCCCATCAGTTAAGACAATCTGGCAGTACCCAGACGTTAAGTAAAACGTACTGAGGTACTTGGCAGCTCCCAACCGATCTATGAGCTCATCAGCTCTGGGCATGGGGTTTGCGTCAGTCCTGGTGACTGTATTGAGCCCTCAATAGTCCACACAGAACCGAAGTTCTGGCGTGGCACCGGGTGCGGCAACGTTTGGAACCAAGACTACTGGGCTGGACCTAGGGATGTTAGAGGGCTCAATTACCCCTAGCACCAACATCTTGGAGACCTCCTCCTTGATGCTAGCCTTGACCCTGTCAGTCAGCCTGTACATTTTGTGCTTTACAGGAGGACTATTCCCAGTGTCCACATCATGGACACACCACTGAGTGACACCAGGGGTCAGGGAGAACAGAGCAGCAAACTGCCCCAACAGTTGGCGGCAGTCACTCTGCTGTTCAGGAGTCAGGGCGGGGGAGAGGTTCACCCCGTCCACTGACCCATCGTGCTCCTTAGCAGACAGGAGGTCAGGGAGAGGTTCAGTCTCCTCTTCCATCCCATCATCTGTCACTAGGATCATTCCCACTTCGAACCTCTCAGAGTGGGGCCTGAGGTGGTTCACATGTAGGACCCGCAAAGGTAACTGGGAGACTGTAAGTCCACCAAGTAGGTGATTTTACTCTTGCGCTCCACCACCTCAAATGGCCCACTCCATTTATCCTGGAGCGCACAAGGCTCCACTGGCGCCATGACCCACACTTTCTGACAAGGCTGAAACTCGATCAGAGAGGCATTCTGATCGTACCACTGCTTAATTTCTTCTTGGCTGGCTTCCAGATTGGCCTGAGCAAGTTGCCTGAAGCGCTTTGTCTGGTTCCTGAAGGCCAGCATGTAGCTATATACATCCTGGGGAGGTTTACTGGGAGCTTTTTCCCAGCCTTCTTTGACCAGACTTAGAGGCCCTCTTACAGGATGCCCATACAGGAGCTCAAAGGGACTGAACCCTAAAGACTTCTGCGGTACCTCTCTGTAAGCAACTAGCAGATATGGTAAAAGGATGTCCCACTTATGCCACATGGGTTCACCAAGACCCATAATCATGCCCTTCAGGGTCCGGCTGAATCTCTCTTCCAGCCCATTTCCTTAGGGGTGGTAAGGAGTGGTGAACTTATATGTTACACCGCACTCCTGCCACAGGGACTTCATATACCTAGATATGAAGTTGGTCCCCTGGTAAGACACCACCTCTCTGGGGAACCCCACATTGGAGAAAATCCCCTTCAACGCACTACCCACCACAGGGGCCGTCACAGTCTGGAGAGGGATGGCTTCCGACGTACCGGGTGCCATGGTCTACCAAGACCAGGATGAACCTGTTGCCCATGGCTGTCTTGGGGTCCAGAGACCCCACAATGTTGATGCCCACCTTCTCATAATGGGTGCTAACAACAGGTAAGGGTTGGAGAGGAGCCTTACACGTCCTCCCACTCTCACCACTTGCCTGGTGAGTCTGGCAAGTCCGACATTGAATGTCAGAATCCTTGCTCATCTGGGGCCAGTAAAAGTGGGTGACAAGCCTTTCAAAGGTCTTGACTTGCCCAATGTGTCCTGCTAAAGGCACATCATGTGGCAGACCCAGTAGGAAGGCTCTGAAGTGCTGGGGTACCACCAGCACACTGCCTGACCCAGGCTCAGCAAGCTTAGGCTCACTATACATGAGACCATTCTCCCAGTAAATCCAATGTAACCCAGACTGATCACCTGCTTCCTGGCTTGGAGCCTGCTGAAGCAAGCCAACAAGAGAGGGGCATTCCTGCTGCTCCTTGCAGAAATCTACCCTGGAGGGGCCTCCTTCCTGCTGCCAATGGGTCAGCTCTGGAAGGTCCCCCAGTTCAGCCACTTGTTCCCCTGTAGGCTCCAGGGAATCCCCCTCAAAGTCTGCCTCCTCCTGGACCATGGGAACCTCGGGGGCCAGTTTTCTCCACCCCCTGCATCCTCTCTTTCAGGCAGGCACCTGGGCCATCTTTCAGGCTCTAGGTCCTCTTGATCGCCCCTACTGGCTGCCATAGACCGAATGGTCACACACTCACACTCAGGCAGACCCAACATCTCCAAATGAGACTTCCATTCCACCTTCTCCCAAGGGGGAATCTCCAGATCATTTCCAAGCAGACAGTCAACAGGCATGGCTGGCCTCACAACTACTTTTAAGGTACCTGAGATCCCCCCACCCAAAGGGAACCTCTGCCCCTTTGCAGAGGCACTCCGAGTTGTCATCAGCTGCAACTATTGGATAGAATGTGTTGGGGACCACCTGCTCCTCAGACACTAGCCAACAACTGACAGCTGTCACACTGGCTCCAGTGTCTCTCAGAGCTTCCACACTATGGCCACTTATGGTCACCCACTGCCTGTCCTCTTAGTGTTATCAGGCAGATGAGCCTTTTGGACCATCCCACTGTCTCCTAAAGAAACCACGGTCATTTCTGCAGGCTCCCACCCCCCTTGGGCACCCAACTCCTCCCCCAAGGCTATACCACCAATCTCCCAGGGCGGTGCACCAGTGGGTGCAGTGGTAATCTTTTTGGGGCACGTAGGGTCCCCCTGGAAGTGACCCACCTGACCACAAGCATAACATGTGTGGGGGGCCTTATGGGCCTGCATACCTGCAGGGATCCATAGCTTCTTTTCAGTGGGAGGCTGGGAACCTTTCCCTTGGTTCCCTTGGAAATTACTTTGGGGCCCTTTTTGGAACCCCTTCTGTTTACCTTTGTCCCCCCCACTCTTCTGCTGGGGACCCTGCCCACCCTTGGCGGACTCTCCCACATGACCTTTTTTGACCCTGGTTCTGACCCAACGGTCCGCCTCCACAGCAAGCTTCCTGGGGTCAGTCAGCCTTCTGTCAATCAAGTGCTGGCGTAGCTCTGGAAAACAATTATCTGACAAGTGCTCCCATGCAACCAATCATAGAGCCCCTGAAAATCATTCACCTGGCTACCCTTCACCCATCCATCCAGTGCTCTGCAGAAGTAGGAGACATACTCCACCCAAGTGCTTGACTCTAGCTTCCTACAACCCCTCAACTTTTGCCTGTATAGCTCTGGGGTCAAACCATACCTGCTTACCAAGGCTTCCTTTATGGGGGCATAAGACATCTGATCTTCAGTGGGCAATGCTGGCAACGTATCCCTCCCCTCAGTTAGGAAGCAGCTCCACAACGCCGCTCCCCAGTCTCTCTCAGGGAATCTGTAGGACCTCATTGCTACCTCACATGCTTTGAACCACTGACCAATGTCCTCATGCTTCATAAAATCCTTAATAACCTCCTTGGGGATGTAGACCTTCCCTTCTCCAGACACTGATGGTGCGCTGCCACCATTGGGATTGGACTCTATACTTTTTTGCTTTTTGATCCAGTTCCCTCAAACCTCTTTCATGCTCTGAGAGCATCTTTTTCTCTTCCAGGCCTAATTTCTCCCTCTGAAATGCCAACTCTGTATCCTCTTTCCCCAGCCTGAGCTTCGTGAGCTCCAATTCATATATTCTGTTTTCCTCCCTTTCCTCCATCTCTTCTGCTGGAGACAGCCCCTTTGAAGATACACTGCTGCCCCCCCCCGGGAAGGTAACCTCCCCCCAGGCAGACCCAATAGCTTATCCGGCTGTCCATCTAAATTATCCACCTCTTCCATAGGTTGCTCGTCATGCTCGCTGGCATCCCTTGACTCCAACCAGGCCCTCAGTGCCTTTTGGAATTCCTCCTTTCAGGAGAGGCCTCTTACAGAGATTTTAAACTTTTTGCAAATAGCTTTCAATTGTGACACAGTGTAGTTTTCAACCTTATCCTCTTCAAACTTAATATCCACATATGCAAGTGATGCTGGTTTTGTCATGATGAAGATTGGCAGTTCTCAGTTGCTTAAGAAAAATAGTCCCAAAGAAAAAGTTCCACCAATTGTATGTGGTTGCGTGATGGTCTGCACTCTACTAGTAGTGTACACCAATCGCTGTATGTAAGACACAAATGCAAGTCCAGATCCTCACCGCTGACCACCAATGTTAGAAATGGGGGTCTCTAGTTGGCAAGGGTTTGTACCGTTGTCCAAGTAAGGACCCTTCTTTCTAGTCAGGGTAAGGGGGATACACTTCTAAAATAACCCTTGCTCACCCCCATGGTAGCTTGGCATGAGCAGACAGGCTTATCTCAGAGGCAGTGTGTAAAGCATTTGTGGACACAAACAGTAATACAGTGAAAACACTACAAATGGACACCACACCAGTTTAGAAAAATAAGTAATCTTTTTCTAAACCGAAAACAAGACCAAAACGACAAAAATCCACAATACAAAAATAAAATGGTGGTGGCTCACCTCCAATGATCCTACGATTGCGCACATAGAAAGTCAAACAGAGCAGGAGGGGTTGTGGGAGCCTGGATACTGGTGACGGGATGAGGTGGCCTCAATGTTGCTTTGAGGAGGGTGCAAAAGGGGAGTCAGGCTGTTGGTGCCTCCTAAAAGGAACTGAATCCCTCACCGGTGGAGCCGGCGGGCCGGGCTCTGCTTGTTCACATGCATCCTGCCCCAGCTAGTTCTCTGCTGCTTTGCCAGAGCCCCACCTCTGACAGTGCTGCAGGAACACTGGGGAGAGTGGCTGGAACTAGAGATGGCAAGTGTGGGCCTACTACTGGAGTGGTTGCTACATACACTGTCTGAAGGAGCAGGACAACTACAAGGGTTACAGTAATGTCCTCTGTCAGGCCCCTTCCTCTGAAAGGCCTGAGGCAGAGTCTGCCCCCCAGAAGCCTGAAGGGCTGGGATGGGGTCTGCCCCGTGTCAAGCATCTGCCTCTGTGTCGGACCTCTGAGGTAAGTGCAGGTGCACTCTTTTTGGACCTGACATGAGAGCGATAAGGCAATGCTAATGCTAGGGGTATGGCGGCTCTTCTTATCTCTCCATTCAGTTTGAGGAACCTGATGGTGCTTCTGAAGGGGATAAATATATTTCAACAAACTCTCAGCCTTCCGCACCATGCATTAAGCCTCTTACTGTCTTTCCACTTCATGCTAACCGCATTGTCGGAGTTTCAGACCTAAGTACGCCCCTTTGTCAACACTTAGTGCTTTGATTTTGCTTACCTATTCCTAAATACGTAGTTGTCTCTTATTAGCCCTCAACCACAAGGAGAAGATGAAAAGTGCCCAACTTTATATGCACTGATAATCTGGTAATTGTAGCAGGGTAACTAAGCCATGAATGCTACCACCTAATGGTCACACCAAATGGCAGCATTGTATTGTACAGCACAGGAGTTAAGCAATAGGGGGAATCAAATTCTGTGTGTCGAGCCTCATATGCAGTCTCCTGGGGCATTTTTGTACAAATCTCACTTCTTTTTATTCCTCATGGATAATGTTGAACAAGGGGTAAAATACATATCCATAGACATGATACCTAGATGGCAGGAGCCTTACTCCGCTCGCTCGCTGTACTCTGTGGAATTACACTGATGTTTTCAGTAACTCAGTGGAATTCCACAGAGTGAAACTCCACCCAGGCCTAATAAGGGCCAAAAAAAACCCAACAACTAAAATAATCTGCCCTCTCCTAAGGTCAGTAATTCTTTAACTTGGGAAACTTACATTGAATTTTCTATGGCTTACTCACTCCTTTGCACATTGTTCTCAGAAGAAAGTAAGATGGACATGCTTGGCTAATTGTTGTAGCACACCTCTCCTCCTATCCATACTCCACCTACTCAATTCAAGTTTCTTAACAACAAGCTTTGAAGAAACTTCACTGCAGTGTCTGGTGCTAGAGGGCTGCCAGTCCCTCCTTTCCTGCATAAAAACATCCTGCAAGCGATTAACTGGGAGTTGCTGCTAATATGCTTACCATAATTCCACTCCACTCTCTTCTTCTGTCAGGAGAAGTATATCAAAGAATTGGCCTAATGTTCCAGGGTAGCACTGAACTGCCAACTGGCCAACAAAGTAATTAATTTGCCTAAAAGGTTAGTTTTAAAAAAAGTATTCAATTAGGACTGGTTTGTGAAAATATTCCCTATTTCATCAATAGATGATCAAACTCATAAAGTGAATCTGACTCTTAAATTTGAGTCCTGATCTAGGAATTGACAGAAAAAGACACTACAATAACCATCATACCTCATGCCAATCCAAAGTTACATTTTAGGCACACATTATCCAAAGTGAAAACATTGTACAGGTTTACACTTCAGCCTTATAGAAAGAGAATCTTAAATTAACTATAGAGACTTGACATGACATAACCAATTTATTCTGGACGGCAGCTGTGACAGTGCTATTTGTGTACAGATACCAGGCAACAGTCATCCTCGCTTAGCTGGGTTTCATATAAAGAAGCAGGTGCACTTGTATTCCACACCTATCCTATACCCTACCTCTTAAAAAAGCTCTGCAGTAGCAGACCATATTTTAAATGGTGAGAGTTAGAGATTAAAGCTCAAATCAATTTTATCATAGACTTTATAGGAGTGAAATGCCATCCAGGGGACTTAAGTTACAGCAGAGTTTCAAAACATAGGGTATCCAAAAGTGATCAAAACTGGTAGTTTTCATGGCTTTTAAACCATTCTCCTACACTATTCTAAAATTAATATTTAACGTGAACACCACATTTTGCCAAAAATGTGTTCATAAATACAAACTACTGATTATCAGTTTCTTAGTAATAATGTATATATATCGGAGACAGAATGCTTTTAAAACTTCAGGCAAGCTATTTATGGGTGATTTCCATTTTGATCCAATTAGTTAGTAGAATGAAGATCCTCTAATCCATTTCTTCAATATGTCACATATTCTCTTGCTACTCTATTTGTGTTGGAATTTTAAAAAGTCATTAAAACTTCTTTCAAATAGAACTGGCTAAAATCCAAAGTATCCAGCACAAAGCTAGTTTTGCTTTACATAAATGGTACCTCTGAGAGTGAAGAGTTACCTCAGAATGTCACAAAAGGCTTGGTCAGTTGAGTGCAGATTAGGCCAAAATGAAGGTTTTGTCTACAACCCCAGAGTAAAGTGATATCTCTGATGTAGTCACTTCAGTGAATTGAGTAAAACATCTCAACATTGGGGGAATTGATGGTAAACCCACCAAGCCAACTTGATTTCCAGATTTCCATATGCAGGATAAAGCCTGGGCAAAGCATCCTAAATCAGAAAATGTTGATAGTGGCCATTACAACCCTTCATATGCAGTTGCAGGATGCAAGAAGTGGAGAGTGAAGCGAACAGTATAAGGAAGTATCATGGGCTGCCCAACAGGCATGGGACAGCTCAGGCCATGGCATTGGGGGCAGCAGGGAAAGGGGAAGTCACAGCAGGCAGAGAACAATGTAGGGGCTAAGATATGTTATTGCCTGCAGATGCATGTTTGAAATAACATGACTTTGCAACTTCATTCACCTCCACCACAGTGTTGCAAACATTTCATGGAGCCACTTTCACATAATAATTCTTCCTGTCCTTTTTCAGTGTCTGTTTAGTGAAAGTAGATACCTTATTTTCACTGATATCACAAATGTGCACTCATCTTTCATCCAAGAAATCTGATAGATGTCATTAGTTAAAGACGAAGGGTCTGATTTAGATTTCGGCGGACAGGTTACTCTGTCACAACTGTGACAGATATCCCATCTGCCAAAATATAAATCCCATATTATCCTATGGGATTTATATTTTGGGATATCCATCACAGTTGTAACAGAGTAACCCATCCTCTGAAATCTAAATCAGACCCTAAAATACAAATTCGGCAACTGTACCATCACTTTCATACTCTTACACAACATTAACTCCACAAATTCAAATTTTCTCTTATTCTTTGGTGTCCAGAGCACTTTCAATGAAAATGTTTGTTTTCTTTCTCTGACGCTGCAAACAGGCTCAAAAGAATGCATATACACATTGAGGGCCCTTTATTATCCAGACAGATGCAATTAAAAATGAATTGATATCTAGGAAATCCACGAATTGTGTTGGTATCAGTCCTTATTTTTCACATCAAATCTCTAGTAATATGCTACAGAATTTCTTTCAATTTTAAAATAAGATCTACACCTATTATTAATTGAAGTTGGTGGAAACCAAGATTTTCCCAGAATCCACTGGTGTCCCGGGTTCTAGGTTCCCCAGCAATACAGGGCAGCCCAGATAGGAACCAAAACCAATGTTCTCTTTTAGATGCATCCAGTCTCTAAAAGATCGCCTTGTACACACACATCCAAGAAAAAGTATCCCTGATGCCCCAATAAGAATACTATGGAATCTTCCGTCTGTCACAATGATGTGTATGATCATTAAGAACCACATAAACTGCACAACAACGAATTTGCTATATATGTTTACCTGCAGCTGTAACCTAAAATATATAGTAATGACGACTGGGAAGGTGAAAATAAGAATAAATAAACACCATAGAACCTTCTGATGCAAAACAAAAACAACAAAACTGATGAAACACTTTGTGGAGAACAGGCACACAGAAGATTAATTCAAGTGGCTTATAATTGACAAAGTAAACCAGCCTGGGATAAATGCAAATTGCTCCATTTTGAGCAACAATGGATTTACCAGCTCACAAGGACTCAATAATGAGTTGAACCAATTATGCATCTGATAAGACAATACTTGTCTGAATAAACCACACAACTGATAAATATGTACTACTTAGGCAACACAGGTTTTAGGAACTAGTATCAAAATTTACACTAGTAGAAAAACACTCGGGGGGTATATTCACAAGAACGTGTGATAACTACCACAAGAGTAGCGTAACGCAACTTTCAATAACGCAGCCTATCACGGGAAAATAACCCCGTGTCAACGTGGAATTCACAACAAGGCGGTAGCATGCGATAGCCTGCGGAAACAGCGGACAAAGTCCGCGATACAACCACCACAATGGAGATAAAAACACAAACCACAACACCAAAAAACACGCGTTGGGCCAAAGCGCAATGAGGAAACCAGCGACAAGCAGTGCCAGGCCTGCAACACACACCTAACAGGCATCAGAAAGCTCCATAAAAGCAGGAAAAAAAACCCACACACAAACTGACCAACACACAAGCACCATGGAGGCAGCCGGAGCAGGCGCAGAGGACCAGCGCAACCCCACAAGCACCCAGGACGACCAGCCTGGGACCTCGGGGACAGGGAAGGGCAAGGACAAGAAGACCAGGAAGACCAAGTTCAGTCTGCAGGCGAACAGGATCATAGTCACGGAGGTGATGGAACACCATCAACAACTCTTCGTCACCTCCAACGTGTCATTGGGCACCAAAACTGGAATATGGCGGGACATCGTCGACAAGGTGAATGCCGTCGGAGAGCACAAAAGGTCAATGGACGAGGTCAAGAGGCGATGGAATGACATCAAGCGGAAGACCAAGGAGAAACTCTCCGCCAACCTGAAGGCAGCAACGCAGACCGGATGTGGGGGCCCAGCACCACAGCTGGAGCTGGATGACATGGAGGAGCTGGTGTTGACAGTCATCAGTGTGGAGACTGTGGCCGGAGTCGGGGGACCGGAAACTGCTCGACAGGACACAACACAACCACAACAGGGAGAGTGACCACCAGGTGCTGGGGGGACGGGGGGAGATGGCCACAATGGCACACATGCACAAGCAAGCAGGGCACAGTGCACACCCACAATCACTCTGGGTCCTTGCCCAGACCCACAGACTGTCACAATGTACAATGCCATGCTGTCTGAATGTCAACCTGTACCATGCGGCTACATACATGTGGACACATTGTAATACACCATCTCCCCTTCACATCACAGGGGCATCGTCAACACCTCCTGCAAAGCAGTCACAGCCACTCTTCACTGATGACGAGGAGGAGGACAACACCAGCATCGACACCCAAACCATCCAAGACCTCATTGTCCTCATCCGCAACTCACCTCCAGGATCAGGGCAGCCCAGCTACATCCATGAGACCCCACCCACCACCCAAACCACCCAGCAGGAGGCACCCACAGCCCCGGCACCCTCCCAAGTCCCCCAGGAACAACAAATGGCCTTCCAACGCCGTGTGCTGGAGGGCCAGAGGTAGACGGCCGAGCAGGTGAGGGTGGGGTTCGAGCTCATGGCTACCAAACTGGACACCATCCTTGGGTGTCTATGTCCGCCCCATGGACTCCAGCGAACCCTGACTGACATCTCTGGAGTCATGACGCGGAGGGAAGAATACCTGTCCGCTCAGAGTGGCCCCAGCGATGCCAGCCGTGAACTGGCACACATTTGGAGGATCATGGAGGACATGGTGCGGATGGAGGTGGAAAGGATGGCAGCCTCCGCTGCACATCAGCGAAGTGTAGCTGGGATCTACCGTGCCCTGCATGTCCTCGTCATGGCATTGCTGCCACAAGGCGTGGCGATGATGAATGCTGCTTCCCCCACGCCATCCACATCTCCGGGCCCTGGTGTGTCAGTGCCTCCCAGTGCGGCAGGCGTATCCACTCTGGCACCTGATGTGTCACTGCCACACAGTGCGGCTGACAATCCTCCTCCGGCCCCTGATGAGTCAGTGGCACACAGTGCCGCAGCCGGCACTGCAACACCCACAGGTGGGGCAGGGCACACACCCGGGGATGAGGACGTGGATGGGACTGTGGTCAGGAGGGCCAGGCACTAGCATCCATTACCGCCACCTTGCCTGTTTCTGCTTGGTGCCGCACATGGCCTCAAGACCTACCACTGACCCCCGATATGCTCCGAGGCACTCACCTTGGACAGCGACATGGACTGCCACATCCTGTTTAACGACCAATGACATGGCGGACAGACTGCGGACTGTACCCTTCCTCTTCCGCAGTACAGGTCATCCCGGGATGGACAATGGCTGGCCCTCCACATGCCCATATTGTGTAGTGTGCTCGGCATTGCCCTGTACCGCTCCAGCTGCATGACTGCACTGGATGTGCAAATAAACATCCTGTGACGCTCTGCTGTGTAATGTCTTACGTCATTCATGTATGGATGTGTGGATGAATGTGGGGACAGTGCCTTCCCTTGCGTCAATGATGTTCATCCTGTGGGATGCCAGTAAGAGGGTGCGGCATTGCATTTTGTGTAGCGGGTTCCGTGAACACTACAGCAGGGACACACGCATCAGTCACTTCCTTGTCTGGACATGGACTGGACCATGCCCAGAGCCCACGAGTCATTGTTGCAAGCCCTGCACTGCTCGGGCGTAAGGCAGGCTAGACCACTGCTAACGCCCCGAGGGGGGGGCCCTCATTGCTACCCGTCGCAGCCGTACTCGCTGGTGGTGTGCAGGTCACTGGTCTAGTTGTCAGCATATCACAGCCACTCCCTGAGGGCAGGTTTTACTTTTCACACACACCACACCCATCCGGCACAGGCGTCACAGGCCATGTGACTGCCAACATAAGGGGCCGACGATGTCACATTTCCCTCTTCCGGTGGTGACTGGATGATGGCCGCTCCACGGTTCTCACTCATGTGGGGCCCATGAGTTGTTGTGCACAGGGTTAGTGGCAGCTGAGGCCTTGCGGACGGCACGGGCCTACCACCACGTGGCGCAGACTGGGGTTGCACAGGGTTAGTGGCACACGAGGCCTTGCGGACGGCACGGGCCTACCACCACGTGGCACAGACTGGGGTTGCCCATGGTTAGTGGCACACGAGGCCTTGCGGATGGCACAGGCACCCAGCCACAGGACTGTGACTTGGGGTGCACTGTGTCAGTGGCACCTTGAGCTGCCGAGTGGGTGTGCAGCCTGCGATGATGCCCCGTCCAGGCAGTCCGGACAGCTCAGGTTCTGTGTGCCCTGCTGGACCGCAGTGCAGGCCAGAGCCAGCGGGCAGCGCGGGCCTACCGCCATGTGGCGTTGCTTCCGGGGTCCCAGTGTTGGTGGCACCCATTGGGCTGAGCGGGTGTGCAGCCTGTGATGGTGCCGTGTGCACTGGTATGTCCACTGCCATGGAGTAATCAAGACCCAGCACCAAACGTGTGACCTGGTGGCCTGCAGAGCGGGGCTGCATGATGTGGAGGGTGCTATGTCCGCGGGCCCTAGGCTTGTGGCTTGCAGCGGCACGTGGTGGGACCTCCTGTCTACGCGCTGGTGGTGGAAGGTGAGCATTGAGGCCTGGGTGTGCATGGGCGGGCATGCTCTGATGGGCGGCGGGTGAGGTTGGGGTGCCTCTGCCTGGGTGTGCATGGGCGGGCAGGCGATGTTGTCTTGTGCAAGTGTGTGTACTGTGCCAGTCATGTATCTGGGCTCTGTTTCAGCTGATGGCTCTGAATCAGATGTGTGACCTGGTGAACTGCCCTACATACCGGCACGTGGTTGGAGACACACAGGTGGCAGCAGGTGAGCAGTGTGGCCTGGGTGCGCAGGGGCGGCGCTCTCTCTCTCTCTCCCTCTTCCTCTCTCTCTCCTCTTCTCTTTCTCTCTCTCTCCCTCTCTTCCTCTCTCTCTCCTCTTCTCTCTCTCTCCCTCTCTCCCTCTCTTCCTCTCTCTCTCCCTCCCTCTCTTCCTCTCTCTCCTTCGCTCTCTCTCTGTCCTCTGATGTGCGCAGGACACACCTTCTTATCATGTTTTTTGTCTTACAGGCTGTGACCTACGTATTGTCCCGAAGGGAGCGGCCATGTGTCTTCATTTTATTTCGTTGTTCATTTTAATAAAGTTTCATTTGTTGCTTCGAAAGTGGATGTGTGCTGCTCATTTCTGTGTTAACACATGCATGTCACCAGTTGTGATTGTGAGGCATCAAGCGGAATATTCTGTACATGTTTAGGTGTGGCTGATGTGGCATGTCTTTGGTCGGGGGTGCCAGGGAGGGGTGGTCCTAGGGGTGGTGGCGGTGGAGTGTTGTGGCCCTCTTGGGTGTCCGGGCCGCATGATGGGTGGCTCCATGGCATCTGTTGCCCTTCCGATGTGGCCCTGGGCTGTGCTCCCTTTTGTGGTGCTGGCTGCCGTCCGACTTTACACCAGGTCAGAGCAGGTGTAGATTTCCTGGTGCTAACACACCTTATCGCCTGTTTTGTGTTTTTATCGCGGATGTGGCTGGTCGTTGTGAATGTTGAGGTGTGCTGTTGTCTCAGCTTTTGTCACGGGAACGCCTACTCTGCATCTCATTAGCGATATTTGCGAGGGTCCTCTGTGGCGATGTTTTTTGCGGCTGCTATCGCGGGTAAACTGGTGCTGTGGGCTGTTAACACCGGTTTGTGAATTGGGGGGTAAATTTATCACGACTTTGGCTGCGATAAAGTGCTGTTAATTCGGCGATGGCTCCTTGTGAATATGCCCCTCAGTTTTGCAGATGGTCAGTGATGGGTGAATTTCAAGTCCTGGGGGTGTATTTACAAGGCCATTGCGCACCCGGTGCTTCACAGTTTTTGATGCACCGGCGGCACAATGGGCGTGCCCATTCTTACAAGGCCACATAAAGTCACCCTGCATGACTTTTCATGGCCTTGTAAATATGGGCCCCTTTCACGCACTAATCTGCGTGAAAGGGGCATTCCATGGGTGTTGCTGTGGGTGTTCCACACAACATCCATGGAACTTGATGCATTCCCAGATTTACAGTATTTTGTAAAACTGGGAATCTGCAAAGGGAGGCATGGGAATGGCACAAAGAGGAGAAATACTTTTATTCTGCCTCATTTTTTCCTCTTTCTATGTGTGCTGCATTCTGCAGCAGGCATAGAAAGAGGGAAATTTGCACTAATGATTGTTTTTGTGCAGGAAAGTGTCCCTTCCCGCACAAAAGCAATCCTCCCCGCAGCACAGGCCCCCTTGCAAAATGGTGCAAAGGTGCCTGCGCTGGCGCAAGCCAGACAATTGTGCCAGCACAGGGTAAAGCACAGGGATGTGTTGTATTGTTATTAATACAACGCATCCTTGTGCTTTTAAAATTATGCAGCACCACTCAGCTAAATGCAGTGCCACGCTGCATCATATTCTTGTAGATGAGGCCCCTAGTCTTTGCCTAGCTAGATGGACAATTTTTGGCCTGACACTATGGGGCCGATTCCGATTCGGGCCGGAAATCTCTCCGACCGAGCCGGACTCGGAGAGATTTCCGACCGAATCGGACTCTGGCAGCCCGACCGAACGAGTACGATGCGCACGTATGCCATCGGACTCGAGTCGGTCGGACTCCCATTGAAGTCAATGGGAGCCCGTCGTACAACGCATACGCGGGCTCCCATTGACTCAATGGGCGCGAGGCGGTCAAGGGCGCCCCCTACAGCGGGTACGCGTCGAAGCGACTCGCGCCGTACACGCACAGGTAGGGGGGACCCATGGGTCCCCCCTGTGTGCGACTCGCGTGGCTACGCGTACAGGGGGGTCCGACATGGACCCCCAAAGTACGTCTCCGACTGCTCTTTTGAGCCGGAGTGCGCAGCTCAGTCGGACTGCTCGCGGCGCGCATCGTACTTACCCGGCCGGGGAACGTCTCCATTGCGCGGTGCGAGTCGAGTCCGAGCGAGTCGGTCGGTGCGGTTCGACCCGGGAACGAGTCGGTCGGAGCGGTTGGGACGCCCGGACGAGTCGGTCGGCGAATTCGCATCGTACTCGCTCGGACGCGCATACGAATCGGTCGGGAAATAGGGCTCCGAATCGGATCAGGTTAAGCTGAATCCGATTCGGAGCCCTTCCGGCCGAGATCGGAATCGGCCCCTCTGTGAAGTACCACCAATATATTATGCAAATCAGTTGAGATGGTGTCTTCCTCCAGTTGTGTTCTGCGCAGTTTTGAGCCTCTTTCTCTTCTTCAGCTCATCTCCGGATTCTCTGCTCCAGCTTTGCTGCTGTTCCAGTCAGAAAGGCAGAGTTTACTTCAGGAAAGGGTGTGGCTGAGGCCTCAACCACTCCTACAGCTGGCTTTAGCTGCTGCACTTATATCTTCTGTGGTGACTGTCAGTTCTTTTTGCTTATTTATTTCTAATTCCAATTTTACTTGAATTAAATATAATTATTAAGCCAAAATAAAAGGGAAAAATGCTCTTATTGGAAATGATAAGCATAAACTATTTCTCCTCCACCTGTAAAATCTAAAATTGCTGATTTTAATGAACCTTCATTAACTACATTGTTGGAAGAATTGCAAACTCTGCATTTAAATACAGATTCTATTGCATCACAAATTAAAAATACTCGCAAAGACGGCTAGTGTTTCTATGAAAATTTCTGATAACACAAATAAAATTCAAGATAATAAATCCAAAATTGATAGCCTCTCACCTATGGTGGCAAAGTTTACCAATGAGCAAGTTACTGTTGGACTTAGAAAATCGTAATCGTCCTTACACTTTACGCAGCTTTAATTTACCAGAAGGCATCGAAGGAAATAACTGCAGGCTGTACTTAGAAACATTATTGTCTGGTCTTCTACATGTAAAATTCTCAGAAAAATTTGAAGTTGACAAGGCTCATAGAATTCCTTCTCACTGCAGTCCTCGTAATGACAAACGACAACAAATGATTTTTTAAAGTTTTGTGCCATAGCCATTTAGGGCTCGATTACAATGACGATCAGAGTTGCCTTCGACCAACACCGTCGTAATCTCAGGACTGACTGGCCTCTGGTCAGTAGTCCTGACACTGCAATCACAATGCGACCGCACATGGTGTGTTCACATATTCCCATTTCTCTATGGGAGCTTTTCCTGCAGCCGTAACCCAGCTGTAGCACAAGCTCCCATTGAAAAATGAAAGATTGTGTCAATCCCTGCACCGGCCATAAGTGCCCCCGGCCCCCAACCGAAGGCCGCAGGGAGAGAGGGGCCATGCTAGGGACCCCCAACCTCGCTTTCTGACAGGCTTTCTATGTCGGAAAGCCCGGCATGGAAAGCCTGTCAGAAATTGAGCATCGTAATCCCAATAGCGGAAGCGCCATCCATTGGGATTACGTGCCGGTCTCCCACTGGCCAACGGACACCTTGAGCCAGTCAGAATCCAGCCGGAATGACCAGACAATTTCAGTTTCGACCACCTGCATTGTAATGCAGTGGTCGGAACTGAACCTGCAATGAGACTCGAAAAGCGAGCCTCATCCTAATAAGGCCCTCAGTGTTGATAAGGAAGGCAGCCAGAGAAATCCCATCTTTAATGGTCAGTAGTAATAAAATCTATATACATCAGGATTTAGCTAAAGAATCTGTTAAAAGACACAAAGAATTTACGGAGTTGCGACCACAATTGCAAAGTTCTGGTTTTAAATATGGTCTATTTGAGCCATCTACAATGCGAATCTGGAAAGATTGCTTCTCTAAAATCATTTCATCCTCCAGAAGATCTGCGTACTTTCTTAGATCAACAATATCCATTGTCAATGGAAATGAATGTGACTCATACAAGACTCTTTCAGCCTTAATTTTTCATTTTAACTTTTTTTCCAAAGATTTGCTATGAGGGCTTTCTTGAGGAAGTTCATTCTTGCGTATGCGTGTGTGTGCTTCAGAAGTACTATCTATGTATCTTTGCTGTCATATTTATGTTTGTCTGTGTCTTTACTTTTATTCCTATCATTCATTTCTAGGGCTACTTTTTATTCATTTATATTTTTATTTTCATTATTTTCTTTTCCTCTGTACCTTTCTCTTTATATATGGATAATTTCAATAATATAAAAATTGTATCTTTGAATGTTAAAGGTTTAGAAAATCCTGTTAAGCGCACATAAATTTTAGATTATTTGGGAAGTCATAAAGCAGATATGTTTATTACAGGAAACACATATTGATGACACAGTTTTAGCTATTTGCAGAAAAAATAGGGTTAGTACCGTTATAACTTCCCCTACAGTTCATAAGAAAAATGGTGTTGCTATCCTTTTGCAAAAAGATTTCATTTTCAAATATTGAGAAAATGTTTGGATACAGAAGGTTGTTACATTACAATAAAAATTCTAATTCAAAACACAGTTATGTTTTTAATGAATGTACATGGCCCGACTACTGACGATCCTAATTTTTGGTGTATTTTTACTACTGAAGTGCTCAAGTTAGGCAATGTTCCACTCATTATTGGAGGAGATTTTAATTTCATTTGTGATCCTTTCTTAGATAGATCATCACAAACTAAATATCATCCACCTGGAGCTTTTTTAACTCTAAAGTCGTTCTTTAAAACAACTAAGTTGGTTGATATTTGGCGGTTACATCACCCAACAGAAAAATGTTTTAAATTTTTTTCAAATCCTCATAATTCTTATTCAGATTAGATTATTTATCAGTTTCTCAGAAATTAAGTCACTGAGTTTCTGTACCAAGTATCCATAATATAGATATTTCTGACCATGCTCCTATTTCTGTTGTTTTACAATATAGCTCATCTCATCAGGCTCATTCTAGATGGCATATGAATACACATATTGCCCTTAACCAAAATAATAAACCGAATCTTTTATCAGCACTTCAGGATTATTTTACTTTTAACCCAGAGGGCTATACGTTTATGGTGACTTGATGGGATGCATTTAAGGCTTATATTAGAGGGTAGCCATTTCTCTTATGGCTCATGAAAGAAAATCTTTCAATTCCAAAATTAAGGATGTGGACAAAAAAGTTGCAAAATTTGAGAGACTCTTTATACCTTCTAATGATCTCAAATATAAAATACAATTGCAATAACTTTGTTATGAATTTAATTCAATATTGAGTATAAGAGTTGGTGGTATAGCTTTCTAATACTAAAGCCAAATTCTGTTTTAATGCTAATAGATCTGGAAGACTCTTGGCAAATAATTTGAGTATTAAAAAAGATAAAACTCAAATAAATACAATTTATGGTTGCAATGGAAAGATTGCCTTATCCCAAAAGGATATTGTTCATGAATTTTTTAATTATTATTCAACCTTGTACAATAAACCTCATTCGTGGGATCCTTCCCTGATTGACCATTATTTACATAAATGTGGATTACCAAAAGTGTCACAGTCAACCAAAGATAACTTAGATTCGCCAATTACTATGGAAGAGTTTGAATTGGCTATTAAATCCCTTATGCAATGCAAATCTCTGGGTCCTGATGGAATTCCACCTGAATTTGCAAAGAATTTGCTTTGCAGCTCATTCCTCATTTGTATAAGCTTTTCACCTTTTTTAGTTCCTCGGGTATAACTCCTGGATTTTTGCTGAAGCATTGATTATAGTTCTTCCAAAACCTAATAAAGACGCAGCTATTATATCGATTTATTACCCTACTTCCTTAATAAATCAAGATTGTAAATACTATGCTAAAATTCTTGCAACCAGGTTGACCTCTGTGCTGGAGTCCCTTATACATCCTGATCAATCTGGTATCATGAAACAGAGATGCTCTGTTTACAATACTAGAGTCGTATTACATGCCATTGAACAAGGGTCTTCCTTAGCCTTACCATCTGAATTATTGGCATTGGATGCTGAAAAAGCTTTTGACAAAGTTCAGTGGCAATATTTATTCCATACCTTATCAGCATTTAATTTTGGTGACTCATTGGTTTGCATGATGTTGGCTCTTTATTCGAGCCCTTCTGCTCGACGTTTCATTAATGGTCACATTTCTAATCAATTTTCTCTTTTTAGAGGTACCAGACAAGGTTGTCCATTGTCTCATTTACTTTTCTTCTTGTTATTGAGCCTTTACTCACTACTATTAGAAATTGTATAGATATTACTGGTATTAATATTAATGATATTATAAAAACATTAGCTTATGCAGATGATATACTTTTGTTCATTAGTTATCCTGAATCCTCCTTTCCTGTATTATTTGATATAATCTCATTATACTCCCAGATTTCAGGTTATAAGTTAAATACTAACAAAACTGAATTTTTTTCCTCTCAATCGTCATTGTACACCGGATATCCTTACCCATAAAAGAAATAATTTGACAAAGGGATAAACTTAAACATCTTGGTATACGATTTTCCAATTTCACAAAAAAATCAATCACATTAACGGGCTCGTTACGATGTTGGGCGGAATACGTCCGCCCAACACCGACTCAGAATCAGGACCGACCGACTTGCGGTCGGAGGTTCCGACTGCCAGGTTACGATGCGATCGAACACTGTTCGGTCGGAGTCCCCTTGTTCTCTATGGGAGTTTGTGTTCTGCCAGACAACCGGCCTTAACACTGGCTCCTATTGGGAAATGTGGTTTTGCGGAAAACCCTGCACCCTGTTGCAGGCACCCCACAGTGCCTGACACAGTGCAGGGTTTTACAGGGGGGTCCCATAGGTCCCCCCTTGTCCATCAACCGTAGGCCACGGGCCGGGGGGCCCTGCCAAAGTCCGACAGCCTTTCTGTGACGAACAGGCTAACATGGAATGGCTGTTGGAAATCGACATCGTAATCCAGAGGGTGGAAAACGCTGTCCATAGGGGTGTACGATGCAGTTCCGAATGACACGGATACTCCGATAGTCGTTCAGAACTGATTCAGAATAACTGCGCGACTTCCGCTCCGACCGCGAACATCGTAATCGGGCGAACGGAATGTAAATGTAAACTGACAGAGCTGGTCGGAATGGCTCCGACACGGTCGAGGAGATTCCGACTGTCGGGAGGAAGCTTTTTGCCCGACATCCTAAATTGTGAAACTATTATAAATGATCTATTAAAGACAAAGTTTCCAAATGGTCTGCATTACATCTTTCATGGTGGGGGAAAATGGATTCAATAAAAATGGTAATAGCTCCTAATTTGTTTTATTCCCCGTCTATGATTCCTAGTCAATTTCCTATGCAGTTTTATAAAAATGTTGGTAAACTCTTTTCTAAGTTCCTTTGGAATAATAAATCTCCCTGTATAAGTTATAAAAAATTAAAAGTTAAAAATGTAATGCAGGTTTTGGTTTACCAGATTTTTTAGTTATCATAAAGCATTTATATTAAAACAAAGTTCCCTTTGGTTTAATCATTCCCATCTTTATAATCCTCTTAGATGGCTTCTCGTAGAAAAAGATTTGATAGCACAATTTCCTTTACCTGCTTTACTAACTATGTCAAATACTTCAACATTACTTACTTAATAAATCTATTATTTTGAAATCCACAAAGGAAATATTTCATGATTTAAATTCATTTGTTCTGTCGACTACTTCACATACCTTAGATATGTTGTTATTGCACAATCCATATTAAAACTTTTTCGAACTGTAAATTTTGGCACTCTTAGATTAAAGCTGGTATTTTTTATTTTAAAGATATATACCATAATAACACTTTTTTATCATTTGATGATTGCAACAAAATTTTCATTTACCTTCTCCTGACTTTTCTAAATATGAGCTTTGATGTAATTCTGTACTAGATTCATTTCCTAATAATATTCCCTCAATCATTAAATCCGATTTAGAAATTTACATTCAAGGAGTGCCTCCTTCATCTCACGCTGTATCATTAATTGATAAAAAATTGAATATTTTTAAGGTAATATTATTAAGGTGATTTCTACGTTTTGGAATAATGAACTATCATAATTATCTAAGGATATATGGAAGAAAATTTGGTTAAATAATATTTCAGGATGGTTATCTGTGTCATTGTATCAAACAAGCTCTTTCATTCTTTTTAACTGCTTATAGACTCCTTTAAAGTTATTTCAAGCTAAGCTTTTATCTACTTCTAATTGTTGGCATTGTATCCTGCATTCAGGTTTGTTAAAGCACATGCTTTTTTAATGCAATTTCGTCTTTAAGCTTTGGAGGGAAGTTTGGCATGTAATTAAAACAATATTCAATTTCTCTGAAACGCTTTCATTTAATATCTTGATTTGCAAGTCTATTGCTCTTTCTATGAATTTGTCTGATTTGAACTAGAAACTCTTAGATTCTTTGCTATCAGCAGCCTTAAAATCTATTACTGAATGTTGGAAAGATGTGTCTTTATTATCAATTCATACTTGGTGGTCATGGAAAATTTTTACTAGAAGAGGCAAAAATCTCTCTTTATCTGGTGTTATTCATAACAACTTTTCCTATCATTCATTGTGGAAACTGTTTGATAATTATATGGCTTTATATTTATAATGTTTTTAATATGTTATTTATTTCTAGATCTGCAATAAATATATGGCAGTTATAAGTAGCTCTGTTAAGGATTTCCACATTGATGACAGTATGTATTTGTTCGTCTTCCTTTTTAATTTGTTATACATCATATTATATCTATTTTTTTATATAGGTACTGTTATTATTGTATTACTCATGTTAGAGACACTTTTATGGGTACTTAGTTCGGTGCCCTTTTTTGTATTGTCCTTGTTTTATTATAAAATTCTATAAAATATTTTAAACACAAAAAAAATAATTAACCATAGTGGCCCATTATTATAGTTTTTGACCATGAAATCCACTTTGTTTATTTATTTATTTCCTTTTGGTTTACAGAGGAAGTGCCATGTAGAGTGCGGTTAATGTATGTACAGTATCAACATCATCTTCCTATCCTAAAGACTCCTCCCAGTTCTTTGTCCAGCACTTGGCCATTTTGGATTTGAATTTTGAAGGGAAGCAGCACTCTTTCTTAGTCACAATCTCTGCTGCATCATCCACTTTTCCAATATTTACTTTAATTTTTTTAATTGTATTTATTTGCTACTGATGGCCTGTAGATAGGATGCAGGCAGGCCCATTAAGGGATCATGGACATTTTAGGATGGTAGAGGCCTACGGATAATAATATTTCCTACTGTTCCTTGTTTTATGAGAATTTTGTCCAGATGTGTCTTCCTATAGTTGTGTGTTTTACTTTTTGGGGCCAAATCGACTGTAGGCCTTGGATGTATTTTTAATGTGTATTTCACATTCTCAATGCTACAATATTTTTAATTATTTTAGTGGTTTGTGGGCGGCCTTGTTTTCATGCCAAATGTAGGTCATTTTTTGTCTGCATGGTCCTGTTGGTGGCAGGGTCAGGGTTGCTCCTCGAGTCCACGCCCGTGTAGTCAGACATTTTCCTTTGTTCTTCCCCATATGCTTGCCCACAATTTTGTGTGTCTGTTTGTGTGAGATAGCTGATAAATTATCTCGCTTCAACTTTTAAAAATATTTGCCGTGGTAATTGTTCACTACTGCTTTCTGGGTTTGGGACATTTTTAAAGTTTATTTTAATCTCTTCTCGCAGTTTCGATTTTGTAGTGCTGTTATTATATTTTTTTATCTTGGAGGACTTTTTAAAATATTATTGTTGCTGCTTTATGGGTCGTGTACTAATGGCCCACATATGGGCCCAGTGACATTTTGGGTAGATATTTGTACAATCCTTTACCTACAAACCTATACGTTTTTTTGATGGGTAGGAAGGGGCTTTTTTGTTCACCATACCATTTTATTTGCTGGCATTGTGAGAGACTCCCATTCTGTGGTGCTAGTTTGTGTTTTTTTGTTTATGTGTGTGTGTGTGTATGCCATTTGGTGGATATCATTTCTTTGTTCTCCATGTTTCCTTCTAAGCTGGCCATGTGGTGAGTGATCACCATTTTGTGGAGCTAGTGTGTGTGTGTCATAGGCAGACATTTTGTCTTTTTTCTCCATACCCCGTGCTTTGTTGGCCATGCCGTGAACAACCATCATTTTGTGGAACCAGTGCATGTGTGTGTTTGTCTGTCTGTCTGTCCTATAGGTGGCCATTTTGTTTTTGTTCTGGTTGCCTCCTTATTTGCTGTCCATGTGGTAAGTGGCCACCATTTTGTGGAGACAGTGTGTGTTTCTGATTATTAATGGTTTTTTCCCACTTTTAAAAGCAATTTTCTAGGATCATTGATGTTATAAGTCCATGTAATTTTGTTAATGTTTTGTTTTTTCCTAATTTATAGGTCCTGACATATTTATGCTGTGCTTGTAGTATTCTGTAGTACATACAAAGTTGTTTTAGTAAATTTATACACTTTTTGCCCGCCTCCTCCTGCATCCAACAGGGTACCCATATACCCAGTAGAAACAACACCTATTTATTTATTACTCTATTCAATCTTTTCCTGCCTCCAGAAACTTCCCATAGGACACCAAGGGCCATGGAAGAACAGAAGGTACCTTTTTAATTGAATACATTATTATAATATTGTTATGATGATGACTAGTATTGCTTGATGTGAATTGGAAAGTCTCACTCATTTCCTTTTTTTTTTTTTTTCCTGCAGCTGAATAATAGTATACGGATTAGATGGAGAGAAGTATATGAATTCGCTGATAACAGTGTATGTAGACCTCTCTGCTAAGTGTTTCTGTTTGTCCTGCTGACCAACAGTAGATGTAATAAAGAAGATGACCCCAAAGAAGCAGAAACCTGCCAAGTAGCAGAAGTGAGCAGAAGTGTGTTGTCACCACCTGCATCAATACCTTGTTCTAGCAATGAGGCACACTTGCTGCAACCTCTTCTGACCAGGAAGATTCTGACAGAAGGATCACACCTAAGTCAAGAAAGGCACCACTACCACAACCAAAATGAAAGCAGATGCCTCTCAGCACTGCAGTGACTGCAGTCATGGCTAAGTGAATCCTTCACTCACTTCACCACCTGAAGCAGAATCTCTGCCCTTCCTTTGAGTTGCAGCTATTTTATCTTTCACTAATGCACTGTCCCAGGACAGCATTAGTTAGTGGCTGCCTTGGAGACTTTTTGAGATTTTGACACAGGACACCAGCAAAGAGGATTGCATAGTGAGCCAAGTAATTTCACTGTTGTACATGCTGCAGGTTAATTTGCAAACTGTGGAACAAACATACAATAATGTCAAAGAAGAAGAAGTTGCTTTGGCCAATTACCTAATCGTTTGTGTGAACACAAACCAAAAGCTGAAAAAAGAGATTGTACCATCCCAAAAGTATATCTCTGACATTATACTGGATTCTTAGTACAATAAATGCCTACCCACTTTCATTCTTTTTTCGTCAGTGGATGCCTCCATTTACAAAAATTGAATCATCGGAAAAGTGAGTGACCTAGAAGATGAATGATTGCAGCTTCAAGGTCATAGCAGAACTGAAGTGCTGCCATCATCCTTTGAAAAGAATGTGGTGGTATTGAGTCCAGAAGCATATCACACACTGCAATCACTGCACTCACCAGTGGGAACACAATTGACTGCTACTAAACATACAGCACTTACAGTATCACTTTCTCTTCCAACATCTGCAATTGATTGGTTTATGTAAATTCCAGGCCTTAAATCAAGCACAGAGGTGCAGGCAATTCTAAAACAGACAATGTCCACAACTATTACAATGGAGAAGATGGTGCAAGATGTCTTGGATGATCAAATAAAAACAAACTTGGATCAAGAGCTGTTATCCTATTGCCATGGTAAAAAGGAACAGTGGCAGAACTCAGTAGGCTGGCAATCGTCTATAGTGCATTTGCTGTAGGTAGTGTATCCTCGTAGTGGGTGTTCCCATGCATCCACCTATGTGTTTTGACGGAAACCCAGATTTACTTTGCTCCAAAATGGTGCCATTACCTGATGAGGTGACCCAAGGAGATACATCTTCATTTCTCCTTGTTACGTCCTCTTTCCATGTATGCTGCATTCTGCAGTGCACACAGAAAGAGGAACACTCCACCAAGGATTGTTTTTTTGTGCAGGGAAGTATTGCTTCCTGCACCAAAAACAATTCTGTCAGTAACATAGTCTCCCTTGCACCATGGCGTAAGGGTACCTACACTGGCACTAGGCTGCCTAAAGTGCACCAGCACAATGAGATGGCATATGTGTGCCATATCTTAGTAAATATGGTGCATTTCTGCTCTCTCCCTTTCACGCAACTCAATGCAGCAAGTTGCCTTAGTAAACCTGGGCCTAATACTGTATCTCAGGAATGGGACTAGCTAGAAAAATAATTAAACAACTATTTTTAATAGTTATTAGAAGGCCAGTTTGTAAGAAATCGGGTTAATAGTTGAAGGGGGTGGAAGCTCCACTCAAATAATGAAGAAAATCCTTTTCCAGGTGAACCACAAAAGTCACTAAATTAACCAGGGCTTAACCCTCTGGTAGCTTGGCACAGAAGCAGTGAGACATAACTTAGAGACAATGGTTAAAACATTGATACAGCACTCAACAAGAATGAAACTGAAAACACAACACAAGAAAAATCCCAAGGTTTGCACTGTATCTTGTTCTTGGCTAATAACAGGAATTCGGTCTTGGTTGGGTTGAGCTTCAGGTACGTGCTGGGAATCCAGGTCTAGATGATGGTCAAGCAGTGTTTGAGGCATTGGATATCTGAAGCAGAGGAGACTTTCACTTAGGGTTGTGTATCATCAGCACATTGGTGAATCTTGGTGTTGTTGGCTGTGAGTTGGGTACTAAGCGGTTCCATGTGTATGTTGAAGATGACAGTAGAAGTTATGTAGTCCTGGGGGACTCCATAGGAGGAAAGGATCGTTTGTGACCTTGGGCATGTCAAGAATATTGTCAACAATAATATCAAGTGTACGTCTGTAAACTACAAAAATATTTTGAAAAAATTGAGGAACAGAATATCATCAAAGAAAAGGTAAACATATGTGTCGTGAGCAAGGTTGCAAGACAGCAAGCGAAATGCGTTGACTGGTCGTTTCATGAAATATATCCAGTTCTGGGATCCACTTTTGGAGTTCTGCTCTCTTTCTTTATGGGATACGAGACAGACGCCATTAGGTAGTTATAGTTAAGACCATGTTTCCATAGGAAAATCATTTTTTGTTTTGCCAATAACTTTGGAGCAGCTTGATGAATCTTCATGAAATGTTCACAACTTTTGCTCCATTCTGTTCAGCTGCTGTGTTGAAAGTCTTAGGGTGATCCGTCATAGTTAGCAAATAGACTTAAAAAAACTTTAGAAATTCGCTGACGTTATAGTTAGGCTCAGATTTCACTTGTACAAAGCCAGTGAAATTCAGCAGTTATAGATTCCTGAGCTATAACTATACCTTACGCCCCGGCAATGCACTGCTTATGACCTCACATATTACATCCATCAAGGCATGGTCAGTGGCATTACTGATGACTCTCAAATGACATCACTGATAACATCACTGATGATATCATCTACACAAACACTTACATACCTACTCCTACCCACATACCTCCTCTCATACACCTACTCCTACACAACCGCTCACATACCCATTCACAGACCCATACCATTACTCACACACCTACTCACTCCTCCATCGAGGCACTCACGCCTCCACTCAGTCACTTGTAAAGCCACTTACACAACCATTCACTCACTCATAAAACCACTCATACAACCAGTCACTCACCCAAACAGCCAATCACATAGCCAGACACTCATCCATAGATCTACTCAGATACTCACTTATTTACCTATACAGTCACTCACGCACCCACTCACTCATCCATACAACCTTTCAACACAGCCACTCAACCACCCATGCAAGCCCTCACACATTCACTCACACACCCACACACTACTTACATACCCATTCACACATCCATATAAACACTCACACATCCACTCACCAATATGGCCAATCCAAGAGACACTCACAATTCCATACAGCCACTCACACACCAAATTACCTAACCAAACACTCACTCAAACAGCCACTCACTCACCCATACAGCCTCTTACTTACCCAGTCACTCACTCACACAACCATGCAGACACCCACTCACATACCCATACAGTCACTGACACACCTACTCCCCCACCCATACAGCCACTCAGTCACTCATCCATACAGCCACTGAAACATGCACTCTCTCACCAATACAGCCACTCACACAGCCACTAAGTCACCCACACATCTACTCAGGCCCCCACTTGTATACCCATGTAGGCACTCACACACCTGTACAGTCACTTAGACCCTCACTCACACACAGATATGCACAGTCACATAGTGATTCATGCACACTATGTTAAAAAAGGAATCATTCATTTGTAGTACATAAAGTATACTAATTTCACTTTTATGGTATCTTAGTGTATACGTTTAACACACAAAAACTTTTAGAAAATACCAAATGTTAGAGATGTTATAGTTAGACTCACATTTCACTCATACAAAACAAGAAACATTCAGCAGTTATAGTTCCCTAACCTAACTATAACTTATGCCCCCACAATGTACTGCTTATGACTTCACATATTACATCACTCATGACTTGGTCAGTGACATCAATCATGACATCACTGATGATATCTCAAAAGACATGACTGATGACATCATCCACAAAACAACTCACACATCTAACCAAACCCCATATAACCTCTCATACCCTCACTCACACACCCACACAATTACTTACATACCCATTCACAGACCCATTCAAGTACTTACACAACCACTCATGTATCCATAGAGTTACTCACTCACCCATTCACTCACTCTCAGAGCCTGATCATACAACCAGTCGCTCACCCATAGAGCCACTCACAACCATCTGAAATGACATCACAGATGACATCATCCAGTGAGTGTTTTCTAAATGTTTTTGACTGTTGAACATATATGCCAAGGTACTACAAAAGTTAAGATAGTATACTTTCTGTACTACTAGTGAGTGATACTATTTCCAACATATTATGTGAGTGGCTGTGTGATTGTGTGTATCCGTGTGTGAGTGGGTATCTGAGTGCCTGTATGGGTGATTGAGTGAGTGGCTGTATGGGTGTATAAGTAGGTATGTGAGTAGTTGTGTGGGTGAGTGAGTGGTTGTGTGAGTGCCTGTATTGGTTAGTGAGTGGGTGTGCCAGTGGCTATATGGGTGAGTAAGTGGCTATGTGAGTGGCTGGATGAGTGGATGAGTCGGTGTATAAGTGACTGTATAGGTGAGTTAGTGGGTGTCTGAATATCTGTATGAGTGAGTGACTGGCTGTGTATCTGGCTGTGTAGGTGAGTGAGTGGCTGTTTGAGTGGGTGTTTGGTTAAGTGAGTTGGTGTATGAGTGGCTGTATTGTAGAGTAAGTGTCTGTGTGAATGGATGTATGGGTGAGTGAGTGGATGTCTAAGTGTTTATATGGATGTGTGAATAGGTATGTAAGTGGTTGTGTGGGTGTTTGAGTGCTTGTATGGGTGAGTGAGTCGCTGTGTTGAGAGGCTAGAAGGGTGAGCAAGTGGGTGTGTGAGTGGCTCTATAGGTGAATAAGTGGGTTTGCGAATAACTGTATGGGTGAGTGTGTGGTTCCAAGAGTGGCTGCATGGGGACGTGACTGGTTGTATGAGTAGCTTTATGGGTGAGCGAATGGTTGTATGAGTGTCTGAATGAATGAGTGAGTGGGTGTCTGAGTGTTTCTGTGGATGAGTCAGTGGTTGTGTGAGTACTTTAATGGGTCTGTGAATGGGTATGTGAGTGGTTATGTGGGTGTTTGAGTGGGTGTATGAGAGGTTGCGTAGGGGTGTGGGTGGCTATGTCAGTGCTTCTGTGGATGATGTAATCAGTGATCTCATCTGTGATGTCATTTGAGATGCCATCAGTGATGTCATCATATGAGAGTGATGTAATATGTGGAGTCATAAGCAGTGAATTGCGGGAGCGTAAGTTATAGTTAGCTCAGGTAACTACACCTGCCTAATTTCAATGGTTTTGTATGACTGAAATCTGAGCCTAACTATAATGTCCCTGTACCCTTTGTTTTTTCAGTGAATTTTTAAGGTTTTTCAAATTCTATTTCCTAACTATAATGTCTCTGTAACCATTGATTTATTAAGTAAATGTCTGGGGTTTTTTAACTATTAGTCAAGTTTACAGAGTGGTGGACAAAGAGTGCGGGGCCTCTGACCAGCTCTCAGGAATCCTGCTGTGTTCAACTTACTGGAGATAAAAGGAGGGGTTATTGGCCTCCAAGGACCCTCAGAATCCAAGAGGACTAACTCCCCCAACCAGTAGTGTGCCAGGAGGTGTGCTTACAGAGTGGTGGAGAAAGGGGGCATGGCCTCAGAAGACCCAATTGCAATCCCGCAGTGTGGGACTTACTGGAGGTAACAGGAGGGTTTGTTGGCTCCCAAGAACCCTCAGCAGCCAAGGGGACTTCATCCCCCAACCAGAAGTGCGCCAGAAGACGCGTTTGCAGAGGGATGGTGAAAGGGATGGGGCCTGCGGTGACTTGATGGCCTGTTTAAAAAAATGCTTTTGATTAGAGGAGGGTGGGCCGCAGGCTGATTTCGGCCCCAGGGACCCCATCCCCTGGGGCCCAGCCGACCAGTAATAGGCCCCCCTCCTTGAGCCGATTTTGGCCCCAGGGATCCCATCCCCCAGGGCCCAGCCTTTGTATTTTAAAAATTTATTTTAGGGGAGGGGGCTGCCTGACCCCTTCCCTCAAGCCGATTTCAACCCCGGGGACCCCTTCCCCTGGGCCTGGCCATTTACAGTAGGTGCATCCAGGGCACCCACTCATCACTGGGACCATGGGGGCTGGAAGGCCCCTGTTGTCCCTGCCGGCATCCAACATTGCTTTCACAGAGAGTGAGCTGCTGAACATGCAGCCCCCTTTCTGTGAAAGCAAATTTGCTCCGCTTCCAGCAAGCAAGAACATTTTTAATGCTCTAGCTTTCTGGAAGCGGAGAATTTGCTATGGATTGGCAGGAGCAGTAAAGCTCCAGCCAAGCCATAGTAGAAAAAAGCTATGTCCCGGGGCTGTGCACCCCTGGATATAGCAGGAGCCGGCCCTTGGGGGGTGTGGTTCCCAGGGCCATCTATGGCTCCAGGAGTGGGGCGGGCGGCCCTCTTCCTTTCTTTTGTTTTGGGCCAGCCCCGGGTAGGTTGAGGTCCTCTGTCCTGAGAATGGCCCGGGAGGGGGGCCGCGTGGCCCCCTCCCAATTATTTATAAAGAAGATGGCCCTGAGGAGGTGGTCATCCAAAGAGTGGTCTCGAATCCTGTTTTGACCCCCAATGCATTTATTTTACATGTACTTTTTATTGGATGTGGCGTGAAAACAGCTGAACAGATTCACATGAAATTTCCCAGGATTAGACATTATGTGGCTCAGATGGAACCGTTTGGGTAGTAGAGGTAAGTAGAGTAAGTATTTTTAAGCTATAAGACATTTTAACTTAGTGATATCTATTGTTGCAGTATTTATGTGAAATTTTGCGGTATATCGTGGCAGTACTATGGTACATAGCAATGATAAGCCATTAGGGGGTTGGCTAATGACTGCCTTTAGAAAAGTTTAAAGGCAGCCATGTTGTTTTTAGGTACTACCTCGGGAGTACCGCAGTGCCAAAATATAATAATAAAAAAAATTAAAGAAAGTAAAAATACACTGTTATACAGTATATTTTACAAATGTAGGGGCATATTCACAAGGACTTATCGCCGATTTATCGCCACCTTAACGCATCAAAAGTGGAGATAGATTTAACGCCCCATTCACAAGCGGGTGCAAACAGCAGACTTCGCCAGTATTCCCGCGATAACTGCCCCAAAATGTATCTCAACGGGTGACACCCCCAACTAACCCTAATGAGATGCAGAGTAGGCGTTCCCGTGCAAAAACTCACGAAAAAACCACAACACCATTTTCACAACGAACTGCCAGATCTGCAATGCGAGCCAGAAACAAGCAATAAGCTGTGGTAGCAGCAGGGATTTAACACCTGCCTTATGCTGGTGTTAAGCAGGACGACTTCCTGCAGCACTAAAGGGAGCCCAGCCCAGAGCCACATCGGAAGACCCACAGATGCCATGGAGCCAATGATCATGCAGCTCGGAGACCCAAGAGGGCCACAACACCCACCGCCACCACTCCCAGGCCCCCCCCCCCCCAGACGCCCCACGGGACAAACACATACCGTGCACGACACAAGAGCCACAAAAAGCGCATGATGTCGCACAATGACAAAAAGAAACACATGTGTGGTCAGAAGAACGAGAAACAGTCACACATGATTGAAGTAACAGCCAAAACTTTATTGAAATACAACACAAAAAAACCAATGCGGAAGACTCCTGTCGAGTCCGTCCGGGACAATCTTGATGTCACAGCCTGGAAAATAAAGCACAAAATCAGAACGTGTGTCAAGCGCACATCAAAGGATCGAGACACAGAGAAACAGAGAATGAAAGAAAGGCAGAGAGAGAATGAGAGAGAAGGAAAGGAAGTGAGAGAGAGAGTGAGAGAGAGAGAAGGGAAGGGTGAGAGAGAGAGAAGGGAAGGGTGAGAGAGAGAGAAGGGAAGGGTGAGAGAGTGAGAGAGAGAGAAGGAAGGAAAGGAAGGGAGATAGAGAGAGAGTGAGAGAGAAGGAAATGAGAGAGAGAGAGAGTGAGAGAGAAGGAAAGGAAAGGAAGGGAGAGAGAGAGAGAGAGAAGGAAAGGAAGGGAGAGAGAGAGAGAGAAGGAAAGGAAGGGAGAGAGAGAAGGAAGGGAGAGAGAGAAGGAAAGGAAGGGAGAGAGAGAAGGAAAGGAAGGGGGAGAGAGAAGGAAAGGAAGGGAGAGAGAGAGAGTGAGAGAGAGAGGGAAGGAAAGGAAGGGAGAGAGAGAGAGAGAGAGGGAGGGACACTGCCGCCCCGCGCACCGAGGCCCCACTGCTCACCTGCTGCCACCGGTGTGTCTCCAACCATGTGCCGGTATACACTGCAAGCCACCAGGTCTGCAATCTGTAATCGAGGCCAGAGTCCATCATGGCAGAGTCCATCTCACTGCACACGGCAACAACGCCTGTCTGTCCCTGCGCCCCCATGCAGCCGCAACCTACCCCCTCCTGTCGGCCAGCGCTGGCTGTCCGCACTTGCGCACTCAGGCCCCACTGCTCACCTGCCACCAAAGGTGTGTCCACCAGTGGGCTCACCACGTACCTGTGCAAGCTCCAGGCCCCGGTCCCTCCACCATGGCATGGTCCACTTCATGCGGACCCGCACCGTGGCCCAGCAGGTCCCACACATGACGCTGAGTCCTGAGGCATCAATGGCAGAGACCACATCAGTGCACACGTCATCATCACAGGCTGCATACCCACTCAGCAATTTCGGTGCCACTAACCCTGTGCAACCCCAGTCAGCGCCACGTGGTGGTATGCACATGACGGCCGAAAGGCTTTGGGTGCCACTAACCCTGTGCAACCCCAGTCAGCGCCACGTGGTGGTAGGCCTGTGACGGCCACAAGCGTTCGGGTGCCACTAACCCTGTGCAACCCCAGTCAGCGCCACGTGGTGGTAGGCCCGTGACGGCCGCAAGGCTTCGGGTGTGACCAACCCTGTGCGCAACAACTCATGGGCCCTTTATGATTGAGAACCGTGGAGCGTCCGTCATCCAGTCACCACCGGCAGTGGGGAATGTGACGTTGTCGGCCCCTTATATTGGTGGGGTCACATGGCCTGTGACGCCTGTGCCGGATGGGTGTGGTGTGTGTGCAAACCTGCCCTCAGGGAGTGGCCGTGACATGCTGACAACTAGACCAGTGACCTGCAGACCACTAGCGTGTACGCCTGCGACATGTAGCTATGTGGGCCCCCCCTCAGAGTGTAAGCGGAGTGGTCTGGCCTGGTGTACGCTGGACCAGCGCAGGGCTTGCAACAATGACTCGGGGGCTCTGGGCGTGGTTCAGTCCATGTCCGGACAAGGAAGTGACTAATGCGTGTGTCCCTGTTGTAGTGTCTACGGCACCCGGAACGCAATCGGCAATGTAGCACACTGTGACTGGAATCCCACTAGATGAGCATCATTGATGTTAGGGGGAATCACTGTCCCTACATTCATCCACACATTCATACATGAATGATGTAAGACATGACACAGCAGTGCGTTTCTGAATGTTTAATGCACATCCAGTGGAGTTTTGCAGCTGGAGCAGTACAGGGCCATGCCAACCCCACTTCGCAATATGGGCCCGTGGAGGGCCAGCCAGAGTCCATCCGGGGAATGACAAGTACTGCGGAAGAGGAAGGGTACAGTCCGCAGTCTGGTCGCTGTGTCATTGGTCATCAAACAGGATATGGCAGTCCATGTCGCAGTCCAAGGTGAGTGCAGCGGAGTGTATCGGGGGTCAGTGGAAGGTCATGGGGCTATGTGCGGCACCAAGCAGAAACAGGCCAGGTGGCGGAAATGAATGCTAGTGCCTCCTGATCTCAATGGCATCCATGTCCTCGTCCTCGGATGTGTGCTCTGCCCCACCTGTGGGTGTTGCAGTTTCGGCTGCGACACTGTGTGCCACTGACACATCAGGGGCCGGAGATGGATTGTGGGCCGCACTGTGTGGCAGTGACACATCAGGTGCCGGAGTGGAGACGCCTGCCGCACTGGGAGGCACTGACACACCAGGGGGCGGAGATGTGGATGGTGTGGGGGCAGCAGCATTCATCTGCGCCACGCCTTGTGGCAGCAATGCCATGATGAGGATCTGCAGGGCATGGTAGGTCCCAGCTACATTTTGCTGATGTGCAGCGGTGGCTGCCATCCTTTCCGCCTCCATCCGCACCATGTCCTCCATGAGCCTCCGCATGTGTGCCAGCTCACGGCTGGGATCGCTGGAGCCACTCTGAGCGGACAGGTGTTCTTGTCTCCGAGTCATGACTCCAGCGATGTCAGCCAGAGCTCGTTGGAGACCATGGAGCGGCCCGTGGGTGTCCGTTAGGGACTGGAGCTGGTCCCTGATGGGACCTAGACACCCATGGATGGCGTCCAGTTTGGTAGCCATGAGGTCGAACTCCACCCGCACCTGCTCAGCCGTCTCCGTCTGGCCCTCCAGCACAAGGCGTTGGAAGGCCATGTGTTGTTCGTGGGGGTCTTGGGAGACAGCCGGGGTTGTGGGTACCTCCTGCTGGGTGGTTTGTGTAGTGGGTGTGGTCTCCTCGATGCAGCTGGGCTGCCCTGATCCTGGAGGTGAGTTGCGGATGATGTCAATGATGTCTTGGAGGGCTTGGGTGTCGATGCTGGGGATGTCCTCCTCGTCATCAGTGAAGAGTGGCTGGGAATGCTCTGCAGGAGGTGTTGACGGTGCCCCTGCAATGTGAAGGGGAGATGGTGTATTACAATGTGTCCACATGTATGTAGCTGCATGGTACATGTTCACATTCAGACAGCATGGCATTGTACATTGTGACAGTCTGTGGATCAGGGCCATGATCCAGAGTCATTGTGGGTGTGCACTGTGCTCTGCTTTATTGTGCATGTGTGCCATTGTGGCCATCTCCACCCATCCCCCCAGTACCTGCTGGTTACTCACCCTGTTGCTGTGGTGTTGTCATGTTGAGCAGTGTCCGGTCCCCCGACTCCTGCCACAGTCTCCACGCTGATGACTGTCGACACCAGCTCCTCCATGTCATCCAGCTCCAGCTGTGGCGCTGGGCTCCCACCTCCAGTCTGCATTGCTGCCTTCTGGTTGCCTGCGAGTTTCTCCTTGGTTTTGCGCTTGATGTCAATCCATCGCCTCTTGACCTTGTCCATTGACCTCTTGTGCTCTCCGACGGCATTCACCTTGTCCACGATGGCCCGCCATATTCCATTTTTGGTGCCCAATGACACGTTGGAGGTGGCGAACAGTTGTTGATGGTGTTCCATCACCTCCGTGACCAGGATCCTGTTTTCCTGCGGACTGAACTTCATCTTCCTCTTCTTCTTGTCCTTGCCGTTCCCTGTCCCCGAGGTCCCAGGCTGGTCGTCCGCGGTGCTTGGGGGGTTTCGCTCATCCTCTGCGCCTGCTCCGGCTGCCCCCATGGTGCTTCGGTGTTGGTCATTTTGTGTTTGTGTGTTTTTTCTACTTTTGTAGTGATTTTCACGCCTGCCGTGTGTGTATTGCAGGCCTGGCGCTGCTTATCGCTGATTTCCTCATCGCGGTTTGGCCCATCGCATGTTTTTTTGCATTGAGGTTTGTGTTTTTATCACCGTCGCGGTTGTTGTATCGCGGACATTGTCCGCAGTTTCGGGAGGCTATCGCATAGTACCGCCGTGTTGTGAATTCCACGTTGCCATGGGGTTATTTTCCCTCGATAGACTGCGATGTGTAAAGTTGCGTTAATATTTTTTGGAGATGTTTAGCACACGTTCTTGTGAATATACCCCGTAGTGTACTATAGTTTATTTTCTAGTTTTTAACATATTCAAATATGTATTAAAAAGTCTAAGAAGTACCACGTTAATACCTACAAAATACTGCGCTACTTTAAAAAATACACAGTTCTCCCTAGACTGCTAGAAAAATATATACAAAATTATAAATAAAATTCTCTACCTATTACCACTTACATAAAGTGGTATAGGTAGTGAACAACAATAAAACGGAATACATACTTACATCTAAGACCCTGACCCGGAACACAGCAAAACGCAGAATGCAGCAAAACTGTGATAAATTTACATGGCTGCCTTCTTCTTTTGGAAAACAGTCATTTGCCAATCACATACTGACTTCTCATCCCCATGTACCCCAGTATACTTCAAACTTACCAAGGTATACCGCGACAGAATATAGAAATACATTTTTTAAAGCTTATAACTTTAACACTAGTCATAATATAAATACATACTACCAAAAATGTACATTTACACCTCATAATGTATATTCCTGCCACATAACATTCACATGCTATGTCTTTTTCAAGTAACACACTCCACTCTACGCCACCCCACTCTGTGGTATTCCACTCTACGCCACCCCATTTTATGTCACTCCAATAAACGCCACTACACTCTACGCTAATCCACTGTATGCCACTGAACTCCACTTTATTCTATTATACTGTACGCCTTTCTATTTTATGACACTCCAGTCTACACCACTACACTGTACACCCCTCCACTATATGCTATTCAACTGTATGAAACTCCACTCTATGACACTACAATCTACACAATTCTACTCAATGCCATTCCACTTTGCGCAACTTCAGTGTACACCACTGCACTCTACGCTATTCCACTGTACACCACACCACTCTTTCCCACTCAACTGCACTCTACTGCAGTATACGCCACTCCGCTCTACCACAATCCAGTGTATGCTATTACACTGTACAACACTACATTCTAAGCCACTCCACTACACACTGCTCCAATATATATAACTACACTCTATGCTTCTACAGTCTACTCTATTCCATTATACAACACTGTACTCCACGCTCCTCCACTATATGCCCCTCCGCTGTACGTCACTAGACTAAAAACCACTAAACTCTATGTATTTCACTCTACACTACTCCACTGTACACTGCTCCACTCTATTTAACTCCACTGTATGCTACTCCACTGTACCCCACTCCACTGTAGGCTATTCTGTCGTATGCCACCCACTGCACCCCACTCCACTCAACACTAACCAACTTTATGCCACTACACTGTACCTCACTCCACTCTAAGCCAGTCCTCTCTACACCACTCTGCTGTACGCCACTCCACTGTATGCCACTCCACTATACTCCACATCACTCTATGCTATTCCACTGCACACCTCTCTACTCTACCACACTACACTCTACGCCACTGCACTGTACGTTATTCCAGTGTATGCTATTCCAATGTATGCTGCAACATTGTATGACACTCCAGTCTATGACACTCCACTGTGCACCACTACACTGTATGCCAATCCACTCTTTACTATTCCACTGTACAAACCTCCACTGTACCAAACTAGACTGTATGCTATCCCACATTATACCACTCCACTCTACACCAGGCCAGTGTATGCCACTCTACTATATGCTATTCAATCAAAATTGTTTATGACAGAAAAAAACATCCCTTAAAAACATACAGTTAAAACATTTAATCCATACAACACAATATATTAAACATAATAAAGAAGAATAAAAAAACAGCATTTCTTTTAAACAAATGTTATTGAAGTTTATTGCATCAGCAAATAACAGACTACAATCTTATCTGCATCATTAATACCTTGCAATATATCATAGTTGTCTTCAGTAATTCAGTGTTCAAATTTCCCAAACTCTCAGCCCCTTGGTGTCATCGATGATGACAGTTGGTCTGGATTCCTCAGGCAATCTACTAGAGTTTCCCATGCCCGTGCCATGTCCATTGAGCCTAGTCCCCGTATAGCCTCCCGCAGCAATACCTACCCCTCATGTCCAGCCCATATTTCAAGCTCCTTTCACCAAGTTGTACTTTGGGGACTGCCACCAAGTTATACTTTGGGGACCCCAATGAATCTTCCATTGTGTAGTAATTTTCCTTCTTCACCAATATGTAAGCCAAGTCTTGAAATCTACTGGTGACCTTAATCCTAGAAGTGTGTGGGAACCAGTGCAGGAGACAGCGTCCAGGAGAGCATTGAACCTCCCTCATTATGACATCCGCTATCACTCTTGTTACCTCCTCCCAGTAAGTAGTTAGTGAAGGACAAGTCTGCATCCTGTGCTTGAATTCAGCTCCCACCTCCCCACATCTCCCATAGGATGCCCTAGTCAGATTAAAATATTTATTAATGCGCCCTTAAGTCAAATATGCCCTACGTAGGACAAAAAAAATGATTACCTTAAATCAGGCATTTCTTGATACCTGTGGTATTCTCTGTTAAATGGTCTCCCAGTCTCCAAAGGCAGTCGCATGGGTGTGTTTTTGCATTACGAGGGACATTATTTCATATTACTATCTTACAATCGAAGTAAACAAGACTATTGCAGCGTTACAATTAATAATGTGCAGATTAAAGTGCAAGTGCTTATTTAAAGCAATTAAAGTATGCTATATACAATTGTGCCAATCATTTAGCATTGCAGACATCCAAACGAACAAGGGGCAGTACAAATAACATACTCATCTACCATTTGACATTAGCTCTTCATTTTTCATTTTATCAAATGGCTAAAACACTTGTGAGGTCCTACAGCTTCAATTCATACTCAATATATACCCTCACCTGCAACATAAAATCAGTTTTTAAAGATCAGTTATAGATTTAAGTTGTAAACCCTTTTGCTTCCTCATAAGACCTACAGTGAATAGATAACTACTCATACTAATCATCATATAGGGGGGTGGTATCACTTTTCAATACCCTTAGTGCTTCAAGGTGTTGCTTGTAGCCTAGGCAACTGCATAATGGGCATATCCATTTGCTTCTTGACCTTGCATAGGCTGGGCAGAAAAATGGAAAGCGTGAAACATTTTCTTTGGTATTCATCTGGCACATAGGGCAGATGCCATCATTGGTATCTGCTCTGTCCGTTTTCCATTGTGGAGTGAAAGACCCAATTTCAAGCATGTCGTAACAAAACTTTATGTACAGAGTCTTGGCCAGTTGGGGTTGGGGAGCGTCCAAGAACTCCTCAAAATAGCATCTGGGCTTGAAGTCCGAGAAATGAGCTGACACTCTCCCAAGCGTGGAGCTTCAGTGGAAGCTAGCAATGACAAAATCCCCCAAAAAAGATTTCAATTGTGTTTCGGAAGTTGGGGTTAGAGAGCAAGGATCAGTCCAAAAGCTCCCAAGACCTAATTTGGAGAACCATGATTCAACATGCCTAAACCATGGAATCGTGTTATTCTTATCTAGTTCCAAGAGTATGCTCACATCCCTCCTGTATGGCATGAGTTCCTATGCAGTCCAAATCCTCACCCAAAAGAGGAGAGGCCTTAACACTGCTAAATGCTCTACTTTTAGGGAGGTGTAAAAGACACCATACAAAAATATTCTCACTCTGGGTCAGTGATTCAGTGTTAGAAGAGCCCCAGATTTAAGCACCATATAAGGCCACAGTTTGTGCTTTTAACTTATAAAGGTCGATGGCCGGGAGAATTGTTCTGGACAATGTAGCCTGGTGCGTTTTGGAAATTGCTGTGGCTCGATGCTGGAGCACTGCCCTTCGCTATTGGATATGTGAAGCCCAAGATATTTTACTATCTAACATGATACCCAAGTACTCAAAACATGTTACACATTCTAGTTTCTTCTGCTGCAGACATGGAACCCCTCTGAATGACTTGTGGAGCCTCATCACCATTAATTTTGTCTTAGTAGTGTTAATCTACAGACCCTTGCTTTTACAATAGACATTGAAATTATCCAGTAGTTGCTGCAAACTTCTATGAGTTTGTGATATCAAAAGGATGTTGTCTGCAAATAAAAGTGCAGGAACACAAATCCCATCTAAATTTGGGGAATCATTTTTGCAATTGAGTAGGGCCTTGATATCATCATTAATGTGCAGGAAGAAGAGTGTGGGGGCTAACACACAACTTTGTCTTACCCTTCTATGTATAGGGATGCTATCGGTAAATTGACCCTGTGGACCCCAATGAATTTGAGCATAGTTCCCGTGGTGTAATACTAATAATTGAATGAGAAGGTCCTTGGAACTCCTAGCTCCTTGATCGATGCCCACAGTAACCCCCTTGGGATTAGATTGAAGGGAACCCTTAGATCTACAAAGGCTATGAATTAATGGGTATCTCTCAACTTTGTATATTCCTAGAGGATGAGATTAAGCCTAAAAACCTGGTCTAATGTGCTTACTCTTGATCTAAATCCCACCTGATAAGGTGACAAAATATTGTTGACCTCTATCCATTCTGTAAGTTTATTCAGAATATGCCATGCATAGACCTTCTGTACAGTATCCAGGTGACTAATTGGTCTATAGTTTTCCAGAATCTGTCAATCCCCTTTTTAGGTCTTGCCTGAGCCAGCGCGCATGCGCTGCGAGACATTAAGTAAGGGCTTTTGAGCGCTGACCACACACTCGTGCGTGTGCTTTTTTAAAATTAACCCGCGATTTGCCTTTGCGTGCGTCTTTCTAAGAAAGACAGCACGCAATTGGCTCAAGGCGGGTGCATGTCCCGCCTTCTCTGCTCCTTGGCCTAGGGTCCTAGGGAGCGCGCGTGACCGCCATCTGTTTCCAATTTTCTTAATTGCTTACAGATGGTGGTCACGCTGGCCCTGGTGCGAATTCCTTTTAGCACGCGCGCGCACCACTCCCAGGCTTGTTTTTCTTTCTGAGCACAGAATTCTGAGCCCCTCGCAACCCAATCTTTCACCTCGCACATGACAGAGTCGAGCCCCGCTCTCACCCAGATATTTTGACAGAGAGTGGCATTCCCACCACTACAAGATTTCATTTCTGTGTAGTTTTTCCAAATGCTTCAATTTTGCATGTATATCAGAGGTCACTGTCATGGTACCTCGGATGTTACCCGATCGTCGGGGACAGATGCCTGTTCACTGAAAATTATCTCCGCCGCCTCCTCCCGTTCTCTAAGCCAATCTGCGGCCATGATGCCTGTAACGTATCCACTCGAACGCTCTCCTGTGCCCGCAGCTATGAATGTAGCTGCCCCTTTCCCACTGAGCCTAAATCGATTGCCTGCTGTGCGGAAAATCTTACCTTACGGTTTCGGGCGTCCTCCGACACTCTGGCTACTGGCCAGTAGCCTCCGCTTGTTACTCCTCGCAAGCAAACCAATGTGGCGACTCGGGGGGGCTCCACGGCATGTAATTCAAAACACTTCAACAACAGTGGTTCGTCCCGAAATTTCCCTGGACAAACTCCGACACTCCACTTAGTAATGAATAATTCATTTATTTTCTGGCGTGGCAGCACATGACGCGTTTTGGCTTCACTTTGGTTAGAGAATCGGAGAGATGCTACTTTCAGAGCAGTGGTTGCAATGAGGCACAATTTATATATCTAGCTATATAAATAAAACTGAAATGAATTAATATAATTGTAATGTAATATACTATAATAGTTCATCAAGAGCATGCTCCTCTGCTAACATTTAATCCCAGGCTCACACGTGCGCTGCGGCGTGGACGCAGAAAGGCGCTGGTGTAAAACATGCCAGATAGCATCGGCAGTTATTTTTACACGGCAAACGTTTAGGGCAAGGTATCCGAGGTCTGGATGGCAGCTGGGAAAAGTAATGGCGCGTTTCAGGACAGTTATCCTGAATTAAAAAAACACGGCAGGCTCTCTCCCCACCGCTGTAGAAAAGACGAGGATTTCCTCAGTCCGAGTCGTATTTTACATGAATGTTTAATGGAGCTCCGAGCTCCTAAAATATAAAAATATTGGCGACTATGTGCGCAGACACGCATATAAGTATGGAAACATGCGTGTGCATGTATATGTATAATGTAATATTTTATTCGCTGTTCTGAAGCTTGGTCCATCCGCATGTGAGGGCAAATAGAAAGATATGTGAGCTCACATATGTGTGCATGACCACGCTCATGTATGTACTGCGTGCCCACAAACATGTAATAGCCGTATGACTGTAAATATCTGTCGATTGCTTCATTTTTCCTGCTCGGGTGTATGTTTATATGGTCACAAAATATGTGTATGAATATTTTGTAAGGAACACATATATATTGTGCGTATAAGTGCATGCGGGCTACTCACCTCTCCGTGTATATGTGATTACACACACGCGCGCGGGTGTATTTATATATAATATATGTTTGTACTACATGAACAAAATATGCATATATAATGACATGCATTTATAGCATAACATAAGCATTTATAGCATAGTGTGTTTACAAAGCGCATGTTTATCCGTGGGTTTCTTGGCGCTAATAAAAGTTGAGCATATGTAAATGAGCACCCGTATGTATAACGATGTCTACATGCATGTCTGTACCTCTGGACACTGTGGTGCGTGTGTGTATGCATGTTCGTAGTTATGTAAAGTCAGGCATATTTGCATAGACACACTGAGTAATAGGCATTTCATATGTAAAGCAGCTTTTTGAGCTGGGGTCGGAGGGGCTCCGGGAGGGGGGAGGACACGGCTCCTCTTCCCCGCAGAGTGGAGAAGGGTAAACCCGAAAGCCTCGGTGTTTGCCCGGGTTTCATGGGACATGAGCGTAGCTGTGCTGTTTGCCACGTCCGGAAAGAGATGGACACGCAGACGCGCTGTGCGGCTCTTGTATGTGTAGACAAGGGGGTGCCTGCAGGGTTTCAATGTGCTATTCACCACCCCAGACCTTGTCCCAGGGCAGCGTGTGGTCACCAAGGCATGTGTCCCTCCACGTGTTACTCCTGATTTTAACATGCTCTCTTCTCCCCCCGCAGCCACCCGCTCTTCCCCCTTCTCGCCCTGGTCTTTGAGAAGTGCGAGCTCACCACCTGCACCCCCCGGGAGCCCAGCGTGGCCGGGGGCGATGTCTGCTCCTCCGACTCCGATGATTTTCCTACTTTACTTTGGCAATGTTCCCAGGCAAATGTTAGTAATATTAGCACATGTGCACATTTTTCTTTTCTATCCCAACCAACCCTTTTATTTTTTAAGTACATTAGGATGATGAAAGAGTGTTGAAAAAACATCACTTTCCCAGCCTGCAGCCTGAACGCGAGCCCGCCCCTAAGGCCCTGTGACCTTTTAGCGTGTGTTGTTTTGGGCATTGAGGCCCCAGACCTGTTATCCAACTAACCCGCCATCAGCGATATAGTTAAGCGATGTTGTGACTTTGGGCGCCAGAACCTTTTTTTAAAAACAAAATGTCCATGTACGCATTTTCTAGAACATTATTTATACATATGCAATTCTTAATCTATTCATGTATCAGACGCATTCCATCACAATAAGGCGATTGCATTGTAAAGCGAACACTAGAGCTGGCTGGATGCAAAGCGTAGAAGCTGCTTAAATGCCCTTGAATCTGTAGAAAATCCGGAATATAAAGTTTCAAGTGGATACTTCTCCAAGGAGGAAATCACTGTAGTTTAGGGCGTTCAAGAGGCAAGCTTCATGAAAGCAGCATGAATCTCTTCCATGTGCATAATATTGTATTACTTGCATAATAAGAGTAACAAGGCTCGCATAGGGGGTGATGTTTCCTGCGGCTCACTGCTAACACTGGGTTGTTTATGGTGCTTCTTGCTCTGGGTTTGCTGTTTTCATGACAATGTTCAATTGTAAACATCACCAGTGCCGCTTTTTGGCGCTTTACACTATGTTTAATTTACCATGAGTGTAAACAGCTTTATCACTTTATCTCCTTTTTGCCTCTCCTCTCATACCACTCAGTGCCACATAATTACATGCCACATAATTACACTCTACTGAATGCTACATACACTCCACACAATACCACTTAGTGCCACATAATTATATGCTACATAATTACACTGCACTCAATGCAACATGCACTCCAAATAATACCACTCAGTGCCACATAATTACACACCACATAATTACTCTACTGAATACAACATACACTCCCCATAATAACACTCAGTGCCACATAATTACACGCCACATAATTACACTGTACTCACTGCAACATAAATACACTCCACATAATACCACACAGTGCCACATAATTACACACCACATAATTACACTCTACTGAATGCAACATACACTCCACACAATACCACTCAGTGCCACATAATTATATGCTACATAATTGCACTGCACTCAATGCAACATAAATACACTCCAAATAATACCACTCAGTGCCACATAATTACACTCTACTCAAAGCAACATAAATACACTCCACATAATACCACTAAGTACCACATAATCACACGTCACAATTACACTCTATTCAATGCAACATAAATACACTACACATAATACCACTCAGTGCCACATAATTACACACCACATAATTACACTCTACTCAATGCAACATAAATACACTCCACATAATACCACTCAGTACCACATAATTACATGTCACATAATTACACTTTATTCAATGCAACATAAATACACTCCACATAATAACACTGTGCCACATAATTACACGCCACATAATTACACTGTACTCAATGCAACATAAATGCACTCCACCTAATACCACTCAGTGTGACATAGTTACACGCCACATAATTACACTCTACTCAATGCAACATAAATACACTCCACATACCACTCAGTACCACATAATTACACGCCACATAATTACTCTCTACTCAATGCAACATAAATACACTCCACATAATACCACTCAGTGCCACATAATTACACGCCACATAATTGCACTGTACTCAATGCAACATAAATGCACTCCACCTAATACCACTCAGTGTGACATAGTTACATGCCACATAATTACACTCTACTCAATGCAACATAAATACACTCCACATACCACTCAGTACCACATAATTACACGCCACATAATTACTCTCTACTCAATGCAACATAAATACACTCCACATAATACCACTCAGTGCCACATAATTACACGCCACATAATTGCACTGTACTCAATGCAACATAAATACACGCCACATTAATGCACTCTATACCACATACCACCAATCAACAGAAATGCACTCCACACCATGACACAATTTCACTAAGCATAATTTCACTCAACACCACAGTTCCAGGCCACACAATTCAACTCCACACATTTCCAATACACACCGCATAATTACACACCAAACAACATATTTCAACTCCACAATCCACAACGTACCTCCAATGCACACCATATAGTGTCACCACCTGAGCACCAAACATCATTCACCACCACCATTTTGCATCAGCGTACCACCTAATCATCACGTCAGTCTGCCCTTGGAATCTGGCATCTGTTGATTCACCCCTAGTGTCCGTCCGCTGCTCGTGTTCTAATTAAATTACTGTTTTCCAAACTCCACTCCCCCGTTATTTATGTCCCGCTCCCCATAACAAAAAAAATTATAAACAAGCATGAGAACAGGCAGGAAGAAGTTGCCAACAGTGCAAGTACAAAAAACTAGAAGACATTTTTTATGTTAAAATCTTTTTTTAATCAGGTTTTTCAGTTGTATATAATGTCGTCTTCGTTTGTATAAAGGTAACAAAAATGCTTAACACTTTCTATTATTACTTTTCAATATAATGCACAGCAGCCACAATGCTCTACAACATAGCCAAAAGTTCTGGCTAAACACATAAGGTCCCAAAGGCGAGACCTATTGGCTATGCCAATGCTTGTTTATAGATGGGAATTATCTCAGCACCTTTCCAGGTGCCGGATATTGGGGCTCCTGAAGCTATGGAGTTACACAATACATTAACATATTGTTAATCATGTCTCAATAGCTCCCCTGGAATTTTGTTGTGCCCAGGGGCATTACACAATTTACCAGCCTCTATAGCTAACTTTGTCTCCTCAAGAGTTAAATATGATTCTGATGGCATGTTCTCAGTTAGGGGGTCGCTACCACAGTTAGGAAGGGCTATAGGTAGTATATAATCATCATCATTACTGTTTGAATAAAGATTAGCAAAATGTTCCACCTAATCGTACGTATTCAGGTAACGTTCGATCTGTGAATCTGAGTCCTTGCTCTCATGGGCTATAATTTTCCAAATAGTCCTATTATCTCCAGACCTCTTTGTGTCATCTAGGTGGGTCCAGTTTGAGTCATCCCAGTTACGCTTGGCTACTCACTGTATTGGAGATGGAGGCATGTAGTAGGCAAACTGCAACACACTCCATGCATGGGAATTAAACATTTATCTAATCCTTCTTTATAACTCTACTACTAACTGTACCAATAAGGCTACAGACTTCTTCAATTGTTTGAGATAGAAGTCCCCCATGATTCATTCAAAATGGAAGCAGTGTTTATTTACACTTGCTTTTACTTACAGATGCAAACTAGAAATCACTTATGAGAGCAAAAGAAACAAAAATGTGGATTATCTGGCCTATTGCCCAGAGCAAGCATTCCAGGACCAGTAAACAGAAGGGAAAAGAAAAAGGTTGTCTGTATTATATTTTGCTGTAACAGTGGATTTCCAACGTAGAAGATCAATGCCTTGCTGTATTCATACGGATCACCAAAAATTAAGTGCACAGAAGAGAAACGCATGAGTATGCTATTTTATAAAATGAAATGTTACTGCATGTTCAAGTAGTGTTCCAGTGACTCATGTTTCACTTAAACTCCCCGGTTTCCATAACTATGGTGTTCTTTCAGATTTGACAGGGAGAGCTCCAACAACTTCACATTACAGTCTGTATTAATTTCTAATTTTGCACACAATATCAGATGTATCCAAGATCCTACTGTTTATAAAAACTATAATTTAGTCCAGACTTCGTTCATTGATGCCAGGGACCACACAAAAGCGTTTTTAAAAGGACTGTGGCATGTAGAAAATTGAAGTTTAAAAATGCCTTCCCGCAGTTAGCATCATTTCCCAATGAAAAGCATTTTCTTTTTCTGCCTGGATAATGCGTTTCTAGTAGAAAAATACAAGCAACCAACACTCCTTCTGCAATAATGATATATTCCATTTTATCATTAGTTTTCATGTTCTTTGAGGTCAAACTACAGCAGTCACAGTTGATAGCAAACTTTTCTACATCTATTAACTTTGTCATTCAGGTTGCTGTACAGTCTGTGAAATCTTAAGTATAACACTGCATCATCTCTCACATATTAAATACTGATCAATTGCTTCCAAGAATTTCTGTTAATAAGAAATGTATTCAACCAGTTGAAAAGTGGGTTGTTGCAAATGGGTTAAGCCCATTTAGTAAACCAGGATGTTTCACTTTTGATCACCTGGTTTTTATCAACCTTTACTGAGGGTGTCTCACTAGCTGAGTCTCATTCACAGCAATTTCACTGTAATTGGATGTGTGTCCACCTTTTAATAGGCTGCCACCACAACACAGCTAGGGTAAGGGGCTCTCAGCTGGTTACACATGTGTGGGCAGCGCATGTGAGTCAACCATCATATGCAGCCCAGTAATCGTGCAAAGGGAGCTTGGTGCAAAAGGGGCTCTGCAAGGATAGGTTGTTTTCTGGGGTAGGCCTTATAATATTACTTTTCATTCATAGATCGGTCAGTAGAGTTTACTGGAAATCTGTAGTGCTTTCACTGTATTGTATATATAGGTGAAATCTACCTTAAAGTACAGTTCCCCTCCACTTAGGCTGACACAGTCCAGCAACATGTCAAACTGGGATAAAAGATGCACACAGAGTTTGATTTTGCAGGTTCTGATAACCAACATATACATCTTACGGAACGTCAAGAATTATCATATTTTTCTGGCTCAGTTCATAATCAGATTCCACACCTTTGTCCCACCTGCAGAGCCAGGTTAATTTCTCTGCTGCCCAGCGGAGGGAACAAAGGCCTCCTCATGCCAAGGAAGAAATTATCAGAGATTGGCTTAGTTCCTGTGAATGAAGGAGTGGGGAGGAAAATCTGCATCTGATAGCTAGCTGTCACACAGCACCTGGGCTGTGTCAGCCTAGGCACACTGAACAAAGTAGGAAGCCCAGACATCTGGAGTCAGTGCAGGAAGGGCGCTACTGTAAAGGTGGGAAGGTATCTGGCCGTTATGTCAGCTAGAGGTGAAGTTGAGACCCTCACAGGAGCTCTTCACAGAGAAAACTTAAAAACACCATATAGGATTGTCCCAGAAAGCTGTGAGGGGGTTGGGACAAGGGTGGGGGGATGATATGACATCCTAGGATTGGCCAGGGGTGCGTGGCATCTGAAACCTTCCACCCCCACTTATAAATCCCTGCACAAGGAAGAGACAAAGAAAACCCTGGACCTGAAAGGTGATGACAGCAGAGTGATATAGAGCTGGAAAGAGAAGCCACCTGATGCCCTGCAAAGATGGACTAAGGATCTTATCTGCAGGTGACACCCAAAACTAGATTGGTCTCTCCAGGGCCAGATCTGGACTCCACTGCCACTGCAAATGCTAAGCAAGACAACCAGGAGGCTCTGGGGCGTTCAAGTGTTAGCAGGAGGGTGATCTGATGGCTGTTAGCAAAGGGGCTCCCCAAGAAGCCCCCGCCAGTGAACCAAAGCACCAGGAGCCAAAAGAGAAGAAGACTGGCATGGGGAGACAGCAAATCTCAATCCCCTCAATGTGCTTTGTTTAGAGGCCAGAAGGTCTGTTGAAAATGCTTCTGTTGGCTAGAGCTCGTCACCAGGAGCAAAATGAGCCAAAAGTTGTGAAAATCAGCCCAATGTGGCCCAAGATATGCACTTCCAAAGATTTGACCTTTAACTCAAGAAATCAAGAAATGGAGCATGTGTGGCTCCCCTACTATTTGCTTAAAACCTCTGGAGTTTTCCAGGTTCTGGGGATCAGCACAACGTTCATTTATCAATTTTATAGGGAGAGGGGTGTGCATGCCCACCCATGCTAGACTTCTGCCAGGGACTCCATCCCCTGGGACCGGACAGATTTGTCCTGGGACACCATCCCCTGCACAAAAAACAATGTACAGCAGAGAAGGCCAACCAAGTAGTCTTCCTGCTCCCGAGGAGGCCAGAGCCCCGTAGCTATGTATGCCACCCCCGTGCCCAATTCTGGGGGGTGGAGGGTCAAGGCAGCAGTGCCCTTGTGGATTGTGGAAGAGAGAGAACATTGATGTCCTCAAACGCAAGAAAGGGAGCACTGGTGGAAGCGAACCAGAGAGCCAGATAGGCAGTGAGGGAGTGGGCTCAAGAAAATGAAAGGCTAGGACTGGGGCGCCCAATTAAAAGTAAAAAGAAAAAGAAATACAGTGCTAAGCTGCCCACCGGGTAAAATAACAAGTGGCAACCCACTCATAACCTATATTAATAATGAATGCAGTTGAATATGGTTACTTATCCCTTTGTTTTTAATAATGAACCTAAATAGGTTCTTACTATTTTAATCCAATGTCAAGCAAAAGCAAATGGAATTACTTTATATATTGATTTAGTGAACCTTTGACAAAGCCAATAGGCTGTCTTAAATAAAAATATTGTGACCCCTTGAAAAATGCTAAGCCTGGGTGAAGTTTGCAGAGTTCTGCTCTGTGGAACTCTTCGAAGTGCTGAAAAAACTCTGCCACGCTCTGCTGAGTTCTGCGAGCTGCAGAGTGTGGTAAGTCATGCTGCTCGCACTGATTTTTAGCGCCAGGAGTTTGTGTGCTTGTTCCTGAAAGCTGAAAAGATGGTGGTCCAAGCACAACAAACCTTTCTGGACTCTGTTTCCCCTGCACCACTGCTCCGCTGTGCCTGCGCACCCTGGTTATTCACTCCATGTGCATTCATAACAAATTACTACACATGTGAAATTTAACCGTATAATCAAATAAATCTTCAATGTAAGGTTACTGAAGATAACACTTTAGAAATAAAATCTCTCACTCCACCACCACCAAATAGGAGCAGATACTGGAGAATAAAGGTGGAAAGAAGTGCCCAAGAGGCTGCTGTGTAAATATCAGAAACATCATCCCCCTGAAACCCTGCCCGAAAAGCTGTGTTCTTCTAGTCATCTTGAATGCAAGAGGATCACATCCTTCCACATAATAAGCAGAAGAGATATCAGATGTGATCTATCTGCTGAGTGAAGACACACATGGATTAAGATCTCAATGGGCAGAACCAAAGTTAACAAAAGAAAACCATTCTAAGAACTATTCTATCAGAAATAAATCCTAGGGTTTGGAAATATTGGACCCTAATTCTGTCAGACATTTGACGGAAGTGATGGTTGTAAGAAAAACACCCTGAGAGAAACTTTAAAGTGATTTTCCCCAAAGGCACAAAGGCAAAACTTTGTAAAATACAGACAGCCAAACAAAGGGGGTCATTAGGATGGCGGTCGGAAAATCACTCCGACCGCCATGGTAGCGGGAAAAAACCGCCCGCTAGGACCGCGGCATAACCGCCGGTCCCATTAGGATGCTCCGCAGTCGAAATCCGACCGCGGCGGTCGGATTGCGGCATCTAACATTGCGGCGGTTGCTGCTGCTAGCAGCACTGCAGCGATGTCCGAAAAAAGCATGTCCTGCATATCCCTGCACTGCGTGGCAGGCACTGCACAGTGCCTGCCACATGGTACAGGGACACCCAGTGCACCCAGACACCCCCACAACCCAATGGGGGCCTGCAATGGGCCCCCGGAGACATTCTCCGTATGCCTTTTCATGGCGGTTCCACCGCCGTGGAAAGGCTGGCTACCGCCGGCATCATAATCATGCCGGCGGAGCCTGGCCCTGCACAGGCCCCATTTTAGCGGTCCAGCTCCGCCCGCCAGGCAAGCGTGCGGACTGCTACCGGCGGAAAAGTGGCGGGCGGAAAATCGCACCGCCGCGGTCGTCACCGCCATGCTAATGGGACCGGCGTTTTTTTGTGTTGCAATCGCGGGTGGATGACCACCATCCTAATAGAACCCAAACATCCTAAATAGGGATTGAGGATTTGGAATATTTTAATTTGAGAAAAAAACATAATAGTAAGAAAAAGAAACACACAGAAACAGTGCACTTTTGATGCACAAAGAGAGTCAATTTAAAGCCAATTCGTTTTGACTTTCAGCCTAATTAGAAGGCTGAAACAAAAACAAAATCTCTGAATGGAATAGAAATTGTGATTCAAAAATGCATCACTCATTAAAAAGGAAAGGAAATATTAAAAATAAAGAAGATAAGTTTAAACTTTAAAGCTGGTGTAAGAAATTGGGTTATTGGTTGAGGGGGTTCTAAACCCCTCTCAAGCAACAACCGCAATCCTTGTCAGGAGGAACCACAAAAGTCACTAAATTAACCTGTGCTTAATAATATGGTGGCTTGGCAAAGAACCAGTCAGGCTTACCTTAAAGCATGGGTACTCACAAACATATTCCCAGGGGCCAATAAGTTTGGTCTGTGATGTGACCAAGGGTCGCATTGATGCCAGCAGGGTGGCGGTCAAATGGGGGGAGTTGGTGGGAAGGTGGGTGTAGGGGAAGCAAAGCATATGCTTATAGTGGCTGAAATGCGCAATGTGAAACCAGAAAACCTGTGAATAAACACAGCTTCCCCACTTTACCAAATTGTGTAATACTAGGCAATTGGTTTATTTCACTTTCCCTCCTATTGCTTCATTATCAGAAATAAGAAGACCTCGAAATTCATGACACCAGGGTGTGCGCTGTACAAAACCTTCTCCTGTGTTTGATTTAATAAACTATAATGTTATTCATTTATAATAGGAACCGAGGCCACCCAGAGAGGGCACATAACAACTGACTTGCCTCTTTAGTTCATGATTGGCATTATTGTTAGTGTAAGGAGGGGAATTAATGTTTCTAAATTCATGTTTGAAAATTATCGCTTTTAAAATAATTCTTTTCAATGAACTGATGTAATCTGATGTACTAAGGTATCTTATTTTTACACTTTTGCTGCAAGATGTCTTTAAAAATTAAGATGTTCCTAAAGTTGAGCAGTGCAGAACTTCCTAGTTACTTCCTTTCTTTAACACAGATTGACCTTCAAGTAAATGCTTACCTGTTTATTTAACATCTTTTTATTGTTAGTGCTCAGATAAGTAACCAGCAGCCCAGTGCTGCTATTGACTAGGGGATCTCCTGACTGGAGGTGAGTGTTTTAAAATGTTTAGCACTCTGTCCATCATCTTGTTGTGTTTCCTATGTTCGCCTTAAGTGGCTAAGAGTATGCCCAGATGCGCATTCCTTGCTCGCTGCGCCACTGGGTTCAAGCTAGCCTGGCTGATGAGGGGTGATACCCCAAAACCGGTCTCAGGATGCTTGCTTCTAGTCCAGGGAGGACCTGGCCTGGCAGTTCGGGCTGGACTTTTCCCATGAGGAGCACGGTCAAGACTGATTTGATTATGGCTGGGTCAAAACTGGGATGGCATGGTGGCAAAAGAACGATGGATTGAACCCAGATCTCTTGACTGGGGGTGAGTGCTTGAAAGGTTTTAGCACTCCATCCATCATCTTGTTGTGTTTGGTCAACCAACTCAGGTAACCTGGGATGAAGGCAGCAGAGCCAGTCCTTCTTCACATATAGTAGGGTAGCCCTCAAGCCACAGAGTTCTCCTCTGGGGAACAAGGCAGTTCTTCTCCTGTAGTCCACAGGTGCAGCAGTGTCCTAACGAGTTGATCTGAGGGTCCAATAATCATATTTGGTGCCAGCCTTTGAAGTGGGGGAAACTTCTAGGCAACCCCATGTCTGATTCTGGAAAGTTCGTTCCTACCCGTGCCAAGGCTCCAAGTAGTCTAGGGTGTAAAAAGACTGGTGTCAAGTTCCTTTGTGAGTGTACAGGAGGCAGCCCTTTGAAATTTAAGTGGGACTGAGAACAGCTTCCTAAACCCTTTCTGTCAGGATGGTCCATCCTGTCAATATCCAGTCCTCCTTTGTCTCCCTGTCTGGGAGGAATACACAAAGACCTACTGCCAAGCTATTTACAGTCACGTGAGTGACCCAACACACAGGCAATGGTCACCAAATGGTCAATACAAGAAATTGCCAACTTTCTAAAAGTGCCATTTTCAGAATTATGACTTTAAATCCAACTTTCCAATTAAAGGAGATTTTAAATTGGAACTAATTTGAATCCAAACTTGACATTCCTATCCATTCTCAATCAAACGTTAGAACATATTAAATGTAGTAAGGTAACCCAATGTTATTCAATAGGAGAGTTGGCCTTGAAGTAGTAAAAAACAAATTTAAGAGTTGTTTAACTACTAGGACATGTAAAACTTAAAAACACATGTACTACCTTTCAAATACAAATGCAACCTGCCCTGTGAGCTACTTAGGGTTTAACACAGGGGTGAATTATATGTTTTAACAAAAAGATTTAGACCTGGCACAATTTATAACTGCACTACAGGCTACAGTGGCAGGCCTAGCACGTTTTTTAAAGGGCTGCTTTAGTGGGTGGCACAATACGTGCTGCTAGTAGCATTTAATTTACAGTCACTGGGTACATGCAGTACCACTTTACTAGCGACTACTAGTAAATTAAATGTGCCAAATGGGTGTAAGCCAATTTTGCAATGTTTAACAGAGAGAGTACAAGCACTTTAGCACTGGTTAGCAGTGGTAGAATGCACAGAGTCCTAATGTCAACAAAAACGAAATTAAGAAAACAGGAGGGGTGAAGACAAAACGTTTGGGGGAAGTGTGACGTGGCACCTCATTTGCTATTGAGGTCACTGTCAGAACCTTCAGAGAGCTCTCGTCTTAGAGAGTTCTGTGGTTTGGCAGTTGCTGCGCCATCGCCGTTGGGTGGGGTGTACCAGAATAAATGTCTCTTACCTGTCATCCGTCTCATCTCATCTTTCCTTGACACGACACTACAATTTGGCGACACCGGACGGGATGTGTGTTCATGCTGTCGTGGTCTCCGTGGTACACCTCAACAAGGCGGGCTGCTGGCGTGGAATTCTGAGGTTGTTTGCTGCTGACTGTTAAGAAATGAGTGAACTGCGCCTTAAATAAGCTTTTCGTCACGCCGTTGGCCAGGGATCCCTGTTTTAGGATTCATCGGTGACATCGTTCTTAGCCAACACTGCCATGGAGGACTGGGTCTCGACCTTCCTGAGCTGTGTTGACGGCTGGTGCGAGTTTAACCGCCTTGAGGTACGTGACGAAATTTCACTTCGGGCTCAGAGGAACGACTATTCGCCCTCTAGCCCGTTTTACTCTTCTCGCAACGTTAGGAGGAACGACTCTTCTCCCTTCTACGCTGTGAGTTTCCGTTTTGTTGTATGCGTGCGCAGATCGTCAGGAAGAGGATTATTCTTTATTTATCCAGCACAACTAGTGCGCGCTAGCGGCAGGAGGAGAATTACTGTTAGTGTGCAGCTCAAGGAGGAATGACTCTTCTCCCTCCTGTTTTGTGGGCTGTTTGTTTGTCTGGCGCATGTGTTTGTCAGAAAGGAAGGGAAGTAATTTCCTGCCTTCTCTCTCACTATTTGATGACTTGTGCTCGTTTTCAGCAGCACAGGAACACAGTTTGGAGGAACTACCTTTCGCCCTCCAATCATTCATTTGCATTCTTAAGATTACAGCACAACTAGTTTCATGTTGAAGCTCTGTCAAAATAATTAGGGCACGGAGGAACGTCCAGTTCGCCCTCCTGTCTCTCTTTACATTACTTCAGAGTCACACTCTAACACAAGTGATGACTTCATAAACAACCATAGTCATTGTTGTGTCTTCTGATTGTATTACTGATCTAGTTAAGTTTACATCACCATTATTTTGTACATTGCTATCTACATATTTTTAAAGTACAATGCAGAATGTGTCGTCACCCCCTTTTTTCCTCTCTTCCCCTGGTGAACCATCCATAGGGTGGCCTAAGTGGAAAAAGGTATTTAGCAACTATGCAAGAGTTTGTGGCACTAATCTAAGTGCTGAACGGAAACACGCTCTGTTGTTACATTGTTTAGGGGCAGGATGTTTTGGAAAACTTACCTGATCTTCCGCATGCAGAGGCACGTGATTTGAATGAATATGAAATTGCATTGGCAAAGTTAGATCGCCATTATTTGCCACGTGTGAGTACAATTTTAGAAAGGTATAATTTTGGTTTATGAGGTCAGGCTAAGGACGAATATGTCGAAGATTTTGTAACTTCCTTAAGGAAGTTGACGTCTAAATGCAAATTTGGGGGTGCAACTGAAGAAAGGATTAGAGATCAATTTCTGCTCCGCTGCAATTGTGATAAGATACGTGAGGAACTTTGGATGAAAGACGAGCCACCTCTTGAAGAGGTCCTTATTGTTGCTAAGCAAGTGGAGCATATGATGAGGTGTGTTAGTAAACTTACGACTGGGAAAGAGGTACATACCCCTAATTCCACTGAAACGGAAAACACTATTGAGGTTCATGTTGTCAAATCTCATGGTGTCAAACCCCAGAGTGCTCTGTATGTGAAACAATCCCCTGAGGTCAGGAGTGTCAGGAATAAGGAACACAATCTTATGGTCACTTGTTTCAGATGTGGGTATGATGGCCATAGAGCCAATGATAGATTCTGTCCTGCTTTGTCCCAGGTCTGCAACTCATGTGGCATTAAGGGTCATTTTAGCAAATGTTGCAGGAACCGAAATAAAAAATACAACAAAGGCAGAGACAAGGAATCTTGCCAAGAGATTGTATTGCATGTTAGTGAGTCAACAGGAAATTTTCCATCTGAAAAAGTCAGCATTGATGGGAAAGACACCATAATGAAGTTTGATTCTTGTTCTCGTATCACCATCATCTCGAGGCAAACGATATTGAATTTGTTCCCAGATGATAAGTCTCTTAATGAGATGGATATACTACCAGGAGGGTATGGGGGGAGCAAGATTGATATGATGGGCTATTTTATAGCAACTATTGGTGTCTGTGGCAAGAGCGCGTGTGGGAAGGTATATGTTTCCTGCAAAGGTGATGATCTTTTGGGTTGGGGTCACCAGAAGGAGTTGGGTGTCAGTTTACACCCGAGCAAAAGTCCACAGGTACAGGTTGACCAGATTGATCATAATGGTAACAAGTTTGTCAAGGAATTCAAAGGTTTGTTTCAAAATAAACTTGGAAGGTTAATTGGCTACAAGCACAAGATCAGACTTAGAGATCATGCCACTCCTGTGGTAGCCAAGGTAAGGAGGATTCCTATACAGTTACAGACAGCCGTGGACAAAGAGCTTAAGAGGTTGGTAGAGTGTGGAGTCATTGAAGGATTTGAAGCTATGAACTGGTTGGCTCCCATTGTCGTCGCGCGCAAAGGGAATGGAGACATTTGCCTTTGTGTGGACTTGAGGGCTCTAAACAAAGAGGTTGTGGTCGACAGATTCCCGCTCCCCAACATAGAGGAAATGATCACTACCTTTTCTGATGCTAAAATCTTCAGCACTCTGGACCTGATATCGGCCTATCATCAGGTTGAATTGCATGAGAGTTCACAGGATCTCACAGCCTTCACGACTCCTTTTAGCATCTTTCGTTTCAAAAGGATGCCATTTGGTTTAGTTTCTGCTGCCGCAGTTTTTCAGAGGATTATGTCTATTATTTTGAAAGACCAGCCTGGTGTGAAATGTTATCAGGACGACCTAATCATTTATGCGTCAAACAATGTAGAGCATGACCTACGTGTTCGTCAGGTCTTACAAAGACTTCAGGATGCTGGCTTAACACTCAAAGCAGAAAAGTGCAGGTTCGGAGTCAATGAAGTAAGTTACTTAGGGTTACAATGTTACTGCTACAGGGATCAAGCCTAAGAAAGAACTAGTTGATACCATAAAAGCTTTGAAGGAACCTGTAACAAAAGAAGAACTTTCATCTTTCTTAGGAATGGTTGAGTACTACAGTCGCTTCATAAAAGACTTTGCAAGTAAGACTTATCACATGAGAAAACTGTTAAAAAAGAACACTGATTTTGTGTGGGGTGAAGAGTGTAATCAAGAGTTCCCTAATGTGAAGCAGAATTTAAGCAATGCTCCCTCCCTGCAATCTTTTGAGGCTTTGTCTGACACTAAGATTGTGTGTGATGCAAGTGGCAAGGGTTTAGGTGCTTTACTTATTCAGACTAGGAATGGAAAGGAAAATTTGATTGCTTGAATATCAAGAACTCTCAGGGATGCTGAACGCAATTATTCGGTAATTGAACGAGAGTCATTGGCTGTGTTCTGGTCCATAATGAGGTTCAAGCAGTTTCTCTGGGGCATCAAATTTGGTGTGCAATCTGATCATAAACCCTTAGTGGAGATATTTGCAAAGAAGGGTCTTGATTCCATTTCGTCACGTATTCGAAGATGGGTAGTAGGGTTACAGGACTTTTCCTTCACTGTCCAGTATGTCCCAGGTGCGAGCAACTTTTCTGCTGACTGTTTATCCAGGCTTGTTGACTTGAATGTTGATCAGTCTGATAGTTGTGATGATTTGGACCAAGAAGAGGGAGTGAGTGTGTGCGAGGTGACCGAAGGTTCCATTAGTGAAGAAGAATGGTTAGATGAACTCATGAAGGATACTACTTTGTGCAAAATTAGAGACATTGTCGCTTCTGGTGCAAGGTCTAAATCTCAGCTTAAGGAGTTTGCAGGATGTTGGGAGAGGATCTTGGACGAGCTTGCCCGTGACAGAGGGTTTCTGTTGAGAGGGACCAGACTAATCCCTCCAGAAAAATTGAGAGGTAATCCCATGAAGGACACATGGGCATAGTGAAGACTAAAGGCAGACTTAGGAGAGATTTTTGGTGGCCCACGCTTGATCATGATGTTGAATGTTTGATTACAGAGTGCGTGGAGTGTGCAGTTTCTGACAAGGGTCTCAAGACAAATCAACTTCCCATGGTTTGCAGAACTCTACCCAATTATCCTTGGGAAGAAGTTGCAATGGATATCTTTGGACCAATAAGAGGTGAACATGCCACACCTTATGTCATTGTTCTCATGGATCTATATTCCAGGTGGGTTGAAGTGTCGTGTGTACAGGACATTTCTTCTACGGCAGTTATCAGGTTTTTGGAGGGTGTGTTTAAGAGAGAGAGTTTTCCTAGGTATCTGCTTACTGATAATGACGTGCAATTCTGTTCTCTCGAGACAGAGTCATTCTTGCAGAAGTGTGGTATTGTTCACAAAAAATCAGCGCTTTACCATTCTGAGACTAATGGTGCCATTGAGAGAGTTATCAAAACTTTAAAAGAAGGCATTCAGTTAGCCAGAATGAATGGCTTAGATTGGAAAAAAGAGTTGTCCAATAGACTTCTGGGTTACAGGTTCTCACCTCATGGCTCTACCGGGAAGATCCCCTTTGAATTGTTCAAAGGTAGGTCTCCTTCTACTCTTGTGTGTCCTGGGTGGATGAAGTGGAGCAAAGGTTGTGTGGACAATTCTCCTGGTTTGTGGAGAATGAAAGAGATAGCCCTACAATGCAAAAGAAAGGAGGACTTTGATTCCCATAAGCGTGTGAGTGATGTGGAGGTCAGTGTGGGCGATTTTGTCAAAATCAAAGCTCCCAAAGGGTGTGCGGAGTGGTCTAAGTTCACCAAGGAGCTACAAGTAATTAAATGTTTCAATAATGCTGTTAAGACACATGATGGTCGCATATGGAACAAAAGCAGAGTTTCTATTACTAGGAAAGTATCTAATCCCACTCACCATTCAATGTTGAGGCCACAACCAGTTGTAAGTGGAGTCGGTAATTCAGGTCTGCATGGTTCCTCTAGAAGTGTTACACCAATACACATACGGAGTGTCAGGATAATCAAGAAACCTGCTTACCTCAAAGACTTTGTGGCATGATTCATATATCTTAATTTTCTTGCTTGTTACTCTTCTTCTGTTGCCTCTTACATCTGTATTTATGTTCAGTTATGTACTTTATTATATGGAAGGGAGAAGTGGCACCTCATTTGCTAATGAGGTCACTGTCAGAACCTTCAGAGAGCTCTCGTCTTAGAGAGTTCTGTGGTTTGGCAGTAGCTGCGCCATCGCCGTTGGCTGGGGTGTACCACAATAAATGCCTCTTACCTGTCATCCGTCTCATCTCATCTTTCCTTGACACAACACTACAGGAAGACCACACCAAGGATGTCAGGTTTAACAGCTCGTTTTGAGTAAAGCCTTTTTGTATATGTATGGTGAATCTAGCTCAATGTATGAGTTAATACAGAGTGTTTTTAGGTTGCTAAATAGGATGTTGTTACCAACATCAGTCAGGTGCATACCGCCCTCAAGAAAAATATGTCTTCCTCTCTCATTCTACCTCTCTTACGATCTCCTTCCTCTTTCCCTCCCGCTTTCTGTTAATCACTCACCTTCAATTTCCTATTCCCTGCATCTCTTACTCTGATTCTTTTACTCATTCCCTGACTTCCAGTCTCTCTTTCTGTTGCTCACGGCTTCTCTTTTTCGCTCCCTCCCTTAGTTCTTCCCTTGCTGTCTTCCTTTTTATCACTGCCTTTCTACTGCACTCTCTTTCTCTGTCACTCCCTCTCACCTTCCACTCTTTTGGTCTCCCTTCTTGTGTACTTTCTTACCTCATTTCTCTTCTACCCTCTCTTTCTGTCTCTCTACATTGACTGCACCCCTTTGTCTCATTCTCTCTTATCGTCTTTCACTGCCTCTCTTTCTCTTCCTCCCTTATTTTCTTCTCCTTCCTCTGTCTCTTCTTCTTTTTAGTCTCATTTTGTTTCTCTTTTTCTGTCTCCTATCCTTCACCACTCTCCACTCTAACCCTGTATTTCTGTGTCCCACATTGTCGACTTCCCTGGCTCCATTCTATCCCTCTCTCTGTATTCCGTTTCCTTCTTTGCCTCTCTTTCACTGCATCCCTCTATGCTGTACACTTTATTTCTCTCTCTCCCTCCTAACGTCCTTACCTTTATTTTCTCTCCCTTCTCTTTCTCTCATCCTCCCTCTGTCATTCTTTGCATTACTTTATCCCTCTTTCTCTCTCTCTTCCTCTTTTTCTTGGATGGGAGACTTAGGCAGGTTAGCTTCTCTAGACATACCGTTAGATCACGATTTTCATTGTCGATGCATAAACCTTATTTTTGTGGTCAGGTACGTATTAACCTTTGCAGTAATATTTAAATTCTGGGCTTTTACTAATCACCTGATAGGGTCATTGTTGATGTTGTACATCATGTACTTATATATTATAAGTTCTTAACTTATATCTAAACAACTTTTCAGGAGTAAGGTAGGGAGATACAAGTGTGCATTCTTTAACATTCCTTATATTACATTGATGAATTATGCACTCCCTTGAAGGAAATATGTTAAAGTGCTTCACAATTTATTTGTACATACTTCCTTTCCAATTTCTTTTGTTCATGTTTCCATAACCGATTTTCGTTGTGCTTAGGAGAATGTGTTATGGAACTCTAAGCGTGCTTTTCAGCTGTTTTCTTTCTTCAATTTCAATTTAGTTTTCCATTATTCCTTTTATTGTTCCGTATGTTGGAATAAAGTATTTTCCAATGTGTTTCACAGGTAGTTTAAAAAAAATGAAATGTATTTATGAATCAAACTTTGACCCTCATGTTTGCTTCATTTCACTGATCTGTACATGACTGTTTTTTCATTTTTTTTCATGAGACTTTGCGCATAAAAGTTGATGTGGTTTCAAATGAGACTGTCCTCTCATTACCTTACTCATGGAAAAGAAAGAAATATCGATTAGTAGAGACTGTGGAAAGGTAAGGAACATACCATATTCTGATCTAATTTAACAAAGCGGTAGAGTCAGTGACTGCTGAAAGAGAAGTGCTCCGAAAATACGACGGAGCAAAGCAATTCCAAAAAAGAGGTTCTGACTAAAATCAATGTTGTTGCCCCAAAATGATGGGTGGGGAGATGCACATTTCAGAGCTTTCTGTAGAGGGCTTTGATGGGAACTTTTTGCTGGTTTTCTATCACCTATAATGGGTGTGGTAAAATGGAGAACGTTATAGAAAGATGGGTCTGGAGAAGGATTCCCACGTGCATTACGACTTTTTTTTATTTAGACTATTGTCCCACACTCCCTCCAGAGGCTGCAGCGGCTGCTCTTGCTAGAGGTGGTGTCCGGGTACCATTGCTGTCACGGATAGACCTACTCTGGTTGACTCTGACAGTGTGGGATTTCTCAGTGGGTCTCCTGTTAGTTTCAAGCACATGAGTGGATGTTTTCAGTTATGCTTTCCCCCCCGACTCATTCTAGTGTATAGGACCCAGATTCTCAAAGGTTTATTGTCGGTTTAGCGTTGCTTTTTTAGCACTAACCCAACGCTAAACCTGTTTTGGGATTAACAAGCCAACACAAATTGGTATTTGCAATGGTTTGTGTGAAAAAGTAATACAAAGCAACGTGAAACGCTGCTTTGTATTACTATGCGTCACGGGGCGTTACATGGGTGATACATGAGCATTCCCATGCAACCACCCTTTATTTTTGACGCTAAACCCTATCTACTAACATTGGCAGACAGGGTTCAGTGCCAAAAATTAAAGCAGCTGGAAAGGAGGTGTTAAAAGGAGAAATGTTGTCATTTCTCCTTGCTTTTCTGACTTGGCATGCATGCTGCACTGTGCAGCACACATACAAAGTAGGAAATCCTTTGAAGTGTGTCTACGCATAGTATTTTGTTGGTACAAAACCTATTGTAGACTCAGGCGCGCACCCTAGCGCTATGGCGCTAAGGGGTGTGCCTGGCGCATGGCAGTTGAAATCAGCACCGGCGTTAGGAAGAGGGGAGGAGAGTGCCATATCTCTGTGAATATGGCGCTCTCCTGCTCTCTCTCTGTCATGCAATGCAGCAAATGGCAGCTTCTTTGGGTGCTGTGCTGCATTGCCTGACAGCTACGAGAATCTGGGCCTAGGTGTCAACAATCAAAACCTCTGGTCTGGTCCTGGCAAGTGACGGGTATTAAAGGAATCCAGATATGAGTGAAAGCTTTCACCTGGTGCTTTCTTCAAAATGTGACTTCGTTTTGTGGCACAAAGCCCTGTCTACTAATGTAGTAGGTAGGGCTTTGTGTGAAAATACATGGGTGTTTGCATGGGAACATCCATGAACCACCCTCGGGATGCCCCTTTGTACGCAAATTATCATAAATTAGCGCATCGCATTACTTTGCATTATTTTAGGGCTAAAGTAAATCCCAACTCAACACGTTGTGCCAGTTTGCCTCACTTTTGGTGATACTGCACTGGATCAAAGTGTTAATAAAACCATCCCCACATGTCTTATCTTTGCCCAGCCTGTCTTGCTGGCAGAGGGAACCTGAAACAGTAACTGAGGCAGAAATGCAGGAGTAATTATCCGATTCATCCATACCTTATGTGTCACTGCCACTTTTAAATGTCTTCTGCTGGTTGAAATGATATCTTGCCCTTTGAGTTTATGGCCTTTGGTTAGATAGCTATCACACTTTGTTCTGCCTATTTTGAGAAAGGCTAGATCGAAAAAAAGGTGAAGTTGAAATCATAGCCTAAAAGACAAACCGGTAAACAGAAAGAGTGTTCAAAATGCTCTATTACTTACCGGTAATCTTCATTACTCCGGGTCCCGTTGTCCTCGTCCCATTCGGTTACAAAGTGGAGATAACCATCTCCCGACAGAAAAAAGACAAGAGGAATGCTGGGACCCTAATACTGCCCCTCCCACCGGGAGTGCATAAGCAGTACTTACCCAGCATCCCGCCTGTACAACCAAGCCCACACAGGAAGGCCGGCTGCCCGGGAGGGAGGGAGGGGCGTATGAATGGGACGAGGACAACGGGACCCGGAGTAATGAAGATTACCGGTAAGTAATAGAGCATTACCCCCAGGTCCCTTATGTCCTCGTCCCATTCAGTTACAAAGTGGAGAATACCAAAGCAGAAAACCGGCCTTCCGAACCCACAAGCGCACCCAGGAAACCACACCAAACGCAGCAACCCAAGGGAGCACAGAAAAGGCGGGAACCGCAGGAAGCATCCCAGAACAGGACCGCAGGGGCACAAACAAGGACCGGACACAACCAAGAAAAAAACAGAAGGCCAGAGCCACAACAAGGAGGCCGCCCACCAGAAAAAAACGGAGACAGAGCAACCAGGCCAAAAAACCCAAAAGGACACGGCCAAGGGAACCCCCGGACAAGGACGACCAGCCCAGAACCACCAGGAAGGCACACAGGACCCGGCAGCCGCACAGACACCGAGCAAACCCCGACCACACCGGAGAAGGCCAAAGAAAGAAGCCAAGGCCGGTCAACAGGGCGCAGACACAAGCACCTAGACCAACAAGGAAGGAGGGAAGCACAGACAAGACACAGGCCAACCGCACCAAACCGAACGAACCGACCTCAGAGAGACCAGAGGACGAACCCAACCCCGCAGAGGAGGCCCAGGCCCCAGGAAAGAAAGGACAGCACCACCTGGACCGCCAAAGACCACCCCAGCCCAGAGGGAGGAGCCAGAGCAAGAGCCCAGGAGCCGACCAGGAGCCAGACCCCAACCAAACAGAAAAGGATCGGGAAGGAGCCAAAGACCAGAAACCCCAGGAGGCCAAAGGCCCCCACAGGGAGGGGGTCGCAAAACGAACCAGGACCGGACACAAAACACCACAGCAACAGGGGCAGAGGAGGCCAACCCAAAGACCACAGGCCAGAGACGCCCCCAGAAAGATCCCACAGACAGCCGACCAAACAACCGAGGCCAGCAAAGACCAGGAACCAACAACCCGGAACCGAACCGGCAGAACAAGGGCGGGGACAGGGATAATGGCCACAACCCCAAACCCCAACGGGAAGGAAAAACAAGGCAGGCAAGCCCAGGGCAACCGGGAACCCCCGGCAGACCCCAAACCAGGAACCAACCAGGCACAAACCCGCAGAACCCCAGAGGGCAGACCAGAATAGGAGCCAACAGGGCGGAGGACCAGAGAGGACCAAAGCCGGGGCAGAAGCCAAAGGACCGCACAGGTACTCAACACCCAGGCCCAGCACGCAGCAAGGGCAGGAGCAGCGGAAAGGCCCTAGAGCGCACAGCACCCCGACCAGAACCCAGCAGGCCAGACCCCAGCCTACGCCGGAAAGGAGACAAGAAAACGGCCAGAACAAGGGCAACAAAGCAAAAGGAACCAGGAAGCCAGGACCGAAGCCAAGCAACCCGCCAACGCAGGAGGACCCCCAGGCCCAACCAGCCCCTGAAGGAGCCCACGCAGCGCCCATGCCGAAGCCAAGGACAGGGAGGCCGACCAAGACCCCCAGCACCCCACCGCTGGACCACACAGGGGGCTGGAAGAAAAAATAAACAGAGGAAACCGCCAAAGCGGAAACCGGAGGCAGCAGAAAAGTCAGAGGGCCAGGCAGCAGCAGACCCCGGACAACCGACAGCCAGGAGGGCGGACCCCACAGAGGCAAAACGAACACCACAGAACCGCACCCCAACCAGAGAGGGGGGGAGGGGGGAGAGGCGGCACCCCAAACAGACACACACTGGGAAGAGAGCCAGGGGAACAAGGGAAGACCAGAGCGAGCCAGGATACTGGAACCAGTAAAGAACCGGGAACGCCCCGCAAAACACACCCTAGAGCCGGCAGAGAAGCGACAGCAGAGCCAGCAAAACCAAGGAGGCACAGCCAGAGGCCACGCCGAACCACCATGAAGCCGGCAGACCAGGAGTAACAGGAGGCAACCCCGGACATGCTAACCCAGAAGCACCGAACACCAGGACCCCACACAGGCCCGAACAAGGCCGCCGCAGCCCAGGGGAAAACAGGGAAGAGGGCCAACGAAGAATGAGCCCCGGGGCAATGGGGGAAACCCGAAGCCCAACAGCACCCACCAGAATCCCCAGGACCAGGCAGAAACACGGACACCCAACCAGAGGCGAACCAAGCCCAGGAAGAGAACCGCCGGCAGGAGCAGGCCCAGAAGGACACCAGGACACGGCCCGAGACCAACGGAGCACCAAGACAGGACACCCAAAGAGTGCACAGGCAAGGACGCAGGGCCGAAGAAGGCAACCAACAGGCGCCGAAAACCGCAGGAGCCGGAAAGCCCCAGCGGACCCCAGCAAGGCACCCATGACGGGGAACAGACGAGAACAGGACCCCACAGGGAGCAACAGCCCCCGGAGCCCAGACGGACCCCCAACTGGGAGAACCGCAGGCCAGAAGAGGGGAAAACCGGCACCAACACCAAGGACACGGCAGCAGCGAACACAGCCAGGCCCAAACAGCAGCAGCACGAACCCCAGGGGCCAAACAGGCGAACCTCCACAGGGAAGCAAGGAAGAGCAGGAGCCCAACCACACCATCTAAACCCCAGAGACCAGACGAGAGCAGGAGCCGCCAGGGAGGGGAAGGCCGTAGGCCAGAAAAAAACAAAGCAAGCCACAGCACCCAGCAGGCCCACCAGACCCCCAACCAGACCGAGCAGAACCGGCGGCGGAACCAGGATGGGCGGCCAGGACCCACAGAAGTAAGCCCAAAGGCAAGCACCGGAAACACAGCAGGGGTGCAGCAGAAGCAGGGGAACACAAGGACAACGCCAAGGAAACCCCAGAAGCCAGGAACAGCTCAAAGAGAGCACCAGAGCCAGGAGCAACCAAAGACAACAGCACCCAGCATGGAAGAGGCAAGAAGCCGGAGACAGCAACAGCCAGCCAGCCCCCATGAAGCAAACAAAGCACACAGGAGGACCCGGGACAAACACCGGCAGCCCCAGACCGGCGCAAGGAGAACAGAACAGCCGCAATGGAGGCAGCACCAGGGAAAGACGCAACCCAGCAAACGCCAACCCCAGAAACACAGGGAGGCCAGCCCACAGAACGGGACGACGGCAGGAAAAGAGCCCCAAACAGTACCGAAGGCAGCGGGGTCAGAGCGCTGCACAGAGCACCAGGCACGACACCCGGAAGCCCCGAGAAGAACTAGGCGCAGCCCACGGGAACCAGGAGGAAGCGGACACTGCACCCCACCGTAGACCCAGTCCTCCCAAGGCCAGACCACAGCACCCGCACCATCAACACCCTGAGGAGCAGGACCGCCCCGGCACAGCAGAAAAGAGAGGTGCAGACCCCGGGAGGACCAGAAGCCCAGGAGAGGGCAAGCACCAGCGTGGGGGAGAATAACAGCCGCAGCCGAAGAATAACTCCCCACACCAGACAAAGTGCGAGGGAGGCATACAGCAGCCACGCAGGCCCAAGAGGACCACGGACCCAGCCGCACCACCCAGGGAGGCCACCAACCGGCAAGCGCAGGGAACCCCAGGAGGACACAAGCGCCGCGGCCCCAGCGCCAAAAATGGAGGCACGAACACTGCACCACCCATCACGCCAGCGGAGCACCCCGGAACGCCCCCAAGGGCCGTGAAAACAAGAAAGAGCCACCACCGGGATAGGGGCGGGCGGTCCGGTGCTACGACGCACCACGCAGCAAAGAGGTGCCACGCAGCCAGGAACCAGGACCGGACAACACACTCCACCTGGCACACAGCGCCCAACAGCACAGCGAGAGAGAGGGGCCGGGAATGAAGCAAGACGGGCTCGGGGGACCACGAGGACCCCGACTGAAGCCGGAGCGCAGCACCGCTTGCACCAGCCCCGATCGAGCAAAGGCACAACCACTGTAACCACCCAGGGACGGTGAGCACCGAGCCGCCAGCACAGGGCATGAAACAGCCAGCGACCAGCAGCGCTCATCACCGGCGGCGCAGAAAAGGAAACTCACCCACACTCAACCGCACCACCGCCTGGGCACCATCCGGGCACAGCAGGTGCAGGGGAGGGCGCGAGCCGGACTCTGCAAAGGAGAAAATAGAGTGACTGCAGCGCTGCCCACTACCCCAAGCCAAGACACCATTATGAGACAAGGAAGTGTGGCACCATAGCTATCATATGGTGTTCGATGACGTATGCCTCCGTGTGTACTAGAGCTAGGCTGGAGCTTCATTACAGGAAGCACCAACAGCAACGTCCCGCACCACCACAAGGGAGGAACCAGCGCCGGCCCAACTGCCAAGGAGCAGGCAGAGACGAACGGCAGGGGAAGAAGAAAAAGCCGCCAAGCGGAACTCACCCGGGGCGGGGGGGCCAACACCAGCACCAAGGCCCCCCCGCAACCGCCAGCAGGAATCCAGGGGAAACGGGCAGGAACACCGCAAGGGCGGCACGACTCACCCGGCCAGGCTCGGGAAGACGTGCCGGTGACCCGGAAGGAACCGGGATTCCACGCCCCAGCCGCAAAGGGCCGGGCGGTCAGGCAGGATTCCGGCACCAACAGAGACTGACTGCCAGAAAGCCCAGCAGGCCAGGAGACAGCCCAGGAAACCCCGCGCCCGCACAGCCAGGCAGGCGGGGGGAGGAGAGAAGCACTGCCACTCCAGACCAGCAGGAGCAACCCCAGCACATCCACGTCCAACCTGTCGACAGACAGAAGAAAAGAACAGGCGGGATGCTGGGTAAGTACTGCTTATGTACTCCCGGTGGGATGGGCAGTATTAGGGTCCCAGCATTCCTCTTGTCTTTTTTCTGTCGGGAGATGGTTATCTCCACTTTGTAACTGAATGGGACGAGGACATAAGGGACCTGGGGGTAATGTAGTATGGAAAGCACTCTGTGTCAACCAGAAAGCATTAATCTTTCTACAGATTATTAATTAGCTTCACCAAATTCACACCTTTGGTATTACCGGTTTTTTTATCTCCTCCTTCTTTGAGATAGGAAAAGGCGCTCCAATATTGTCTGAAATGGTGGTTTCAGATTTTCTATTCTTGCTATTTGTCCCTGAGTCAACATTCTCAAATTTGTTTCCTCTTAGGGCCTCATTCACGAAGGTAAACTTACACTTTTGTGTACGTTTACGATTTTTGCAATTCACAAAGCAATTTTATGATTAGTATCATTATGACTGAGATGTCTCCACACTTCTGACGAGACTCCACACCTAGAAAGATAGGCAGTCGTATAAATACTACTCGTAAAATTGCTTTATGAATTACACAGAATCATAAACTTACATAAAAGTGTAATTTTACCTTTGTGAATCAGACCCCTAGAGTTTTGTAAAGCAATACTGGAGGGGATCTCAAAGATATCTGATTTCAATAACTTCATTGCTTTCATGTTTATTTCAGTCGATATTTTTAAATCAGTAGAAGCATTATGCTCAAGAATGACTGAGAATATCGATGGTGATAGCCAAGAAAGGCTAAAGGAGATTCCGCCAGGACTATTACTTTTGAGCGCAAGAAAATTTATGTGAAAAATGCTTGATGCCACCATTAATTTCAACTGGCAGAGAGAAGCTGGAGAAGAAATTGTCTCTTCTGCGAACAGTCGTGAAATCCGAGGAATCAATTGATTCTAGGTTGGGATGGACAATGACCTTTGTTGGAGAGTTGGATTAACAGTTTGCTGAATTTTTGGCAAGGCGCAGGGTGGCTTTTAATAAAGCTACTGCACCAATGGAAGCCCAGTTAGATTCCATCAGAAGATCAGTGGTTCCTATATCAGAGGCCTCTGAAAATGCTTAATGGATTACCGGCGGGTAAAATGGGATCAGAATGAAGTCTCTTTAGTCCCATCCTTGGGAAGAATGCTGGCCATCAACGCCCAATCATTTACCTGTAATGTTCATATGGAGTCGGGGGGGACCATACATGCAATGGACTTGACTACCCAAGAGCCACAAACTTCAGAAATATTGTGAAAATATTAAATATTCTACTCGGGAATTAGGCTGATCATCTAAGACTCGTATAGCTGTGGCCCGTTAGCACTTTTACTTTCATCAAATGGGGTGGGGTGGGAAGACGAAGTTTCTGTTACACTAGTGTAATCTCACATGAGTTTAGTGTAACACTGGTGCACATTTTTCAAAATTCCACCATTACTCGAATTACAGTAAATATGCCATGTTCTCTGCAAAGTTTATTCGGGAACATGAGAACAATACGAACAACCAGAACGTGGGCGGCTGTTGTTCACGGCACTTGTGGTTTTGTATTTTTCTTTTAGTTCGAAATGAATCTTCATGTCCATAATGAACATGAGGATGCACTTCACTCTAAATATATAACTAAACTGTGTTTTTGCATTTTGTGTAATTTTCCTAAATGTTTTGTGGAATTTTGTTTAATTATCAAAAGCGCATTACGCAGATCTCGCACATTCTATTCTAGACTCCAAGAGGGGCCTTCCCAAGAAGTTTCCAATAATTTTACAAATACATTTTAATTGCTTAGGGGCCCATTACGATGGCGGGCGGAAGCACAACCGCCGTGCTGGCGGATGCAAAAACCACCAGTTACCGCCGGCACGCAGCAGTCCACACGCCCGCCCAATTACGATGCGAAAAGTAGGCCAAACACCGCCGGCAAGCCAGCAACACCGTCCGCCATCAAAGTGCGCCCGTACACGTAGCGGCGCAGCTCAACTGACACACACCGTCCGACGAAACACGTACCGCCCGGCGCATAAATTACGATGCCGCAAACAAATGGCTCCCACGGCCAAGAGATACCGTACGACAAACCGAAGCGGTAACACGGACGCCGAGCACGGACAACGAAGAAGCGGCTCCCGAGCATGAATCCAGCACTGCAGGCCCTCCCCATGCTCCTGCTGATGCACCACCAAGGACGCAACGTGCCGCGGAGACGCAGGTAGGCACACACACAACAAGTGCACGCAAACAGCGCACACAGTGCAAGGGCGGGAAAAGCGGACAACCCCCCACCAGCGCGTGTACACTACACATCCACCATTGCATCCACATATGACACACAGGCCAAATCGTAACATCGCGTAACACATGTGTACACACCACCTGGGACTAGGAACCAACCACCCCGTCACGGCCCCAAAGCGCCGATGACGCCGCCACACATGCGCACAACGCAGAGGCCAACCGCAGCGCCATGCATGCGTCGCACACAGACACAGGGACACAACCAAGCAGCACACACATCAGCCCCACCCAGAACGCACATGACACGTGACAGGCCTGCCACAGACATGTCCCCAACGCCCATTTCACGGACAACACCCAACGCCACACAACCGACGCACACATGTCAGTGAAGACACGCAACTGCAGGACACACCCCAGTGTAACAAACATGGCGTAGCACACAGCGGCGGCAACACCAACTAGGAGAAGCAGGGCCCCTTCGGGAAGAGGAACGCCAGTACCACACTGAAACACCCATACCACCCTGCACATATGAACAAGACATATAAAACGGAACACCAAAGAGCCCGGGGACCGACAACAGGTGGCCCAAGAATAACATTCACACACAAGGCCCAACGCAGAGCGGAAAGGCAGCCTGCCGCCCACACAAGGGAGAGCAGACAGCACTGAATGACCTTCCATTCCAACTCCGAAACCACAGCCCTACGACAGAAGCCGGTGAATACAGCCATTGTCCAAGAATAGACCAACACAGCCATGCCGAGGAGACCGACCACAGGGCAGATAGCGCATATCACAGAAGCACACAACGGACGGGGAAGAAAGAAGAAAACACTCCCCCATGTCGGCCACATGCAAGTTAATTGGAAGGAGTCACACATCACTGACCTTGAACTGTCTGAGAAGCATGTGGGAAGAGGGCCCGTGTCCTCCAAACAAGCCAACAGAACACAAGTCCTGTCTCCCTACGACTACACAGAGCTCACAGCAACCTCGGAGCGTGCACATTGCAGACTGCACACACAGCCGGAGCACGCCACCACAACGCACCGCTGCGAAATGGCAACCGCAACACACCTACCCAACTACGCCGAACAGCTCAAGCTGTACAAAACCAACCTGTTTCATACATTGGGATGCGATCTCCTGTCCCTGCTGAACGTAAGTTACCGACTGACTTACCGCATCACATTGTTCAGCTGCGTCATGCCCGTCTTCTACTGTCGGAGGTGTCCCTACCAGCATCCCGTGGAGATATGCCTCTCCAACCCGGCATGTCTGAAGGCGGACCTGCTACCACTACTCCTCCCTCTGGACGCACACGACAGGGCCTGCTCTGCCTATGGGGGCATGGCGTATGTGGCCAACATCGCACCCGCACTGAAATGGGACCACTGTGCCTCCACACGACGGATCATCGAGAACAGCTACATCGAATGTCACCCAGCATGCCCCATCATGGTCCTCCAAGGGACAACTTACGAACAACACCTTGACAGCCACCATCCGCTACATTGGCTGGCAAACATGTACACCACCAATGACATGGAAGCCCTGCTGGGCGGCATCGCATACCTGACAACCTGTCAATTCGTCGGACCACAACGCAGGTTCCCCGATTGACCTATGATGTCCAACCCCGCACCCATGCTTAGCTTCCGCACGGACTGGCCAGTCACCACCACAACAGCCATACCAAACGACCGGCAACTGTAACCACACCATCAACGACATCGCCATGACATCGGATATGACCGGGACATGCACACTGTTCCCCATCACATCCAGGAACACTGCATGCATCGTGGGAAGCAGTGACATGGGCTCTGTGTATCGCACCCACATGGACGGAACTGCACGAACAACCAGGACACGACATGGATCCAGCGCCCATGGACACACACACCGCTCAGTGGACATGAATAGGTCGCCTGGAGTCTGTGGGTGCTGCACCCCTCCCACCCCCGCCCCGGGAATCCCATACCAGGACCTTTGCATGGACGACAAGTGCATACAACAACAACACGACCCCAGTGACTGTGACATGTCCAGTAACCACCACAGTGCAACAACAAGTGGCACGCCGCTGCATGCACGCAAGCACATGCCCTGATGTCATCTCACATGCACGCGTGCATGAGGAACAACCGCAGCAAACCTGTCACATGGAACTGAGATGGACTGTGCTCATGATGCCAAGCGGTCTGGTAGGCTACATGTATACCGTCTGTGTCAAAGTCCGCAGCTCCGCAGCTATACGTAAATGTACATTAGCACAGCCTTGGCCAAGCAGATGTCACTCTGAAGCCCACATCCCACATGCAACAGCCAATCACATGTAACCCCACACCCTATCCCATTTGCAATCATGCTCAGTATATCCTCAGCATGTATTCCGCTGCCAGTAGTGTCCACTATACTGCATCACAGAGGACAGAAGACTCAATATAATGTTTGAAACCAAAACTGTCTCCGCTGACTCATTTCACAAGTACGAATGAGAGAGGATGAGAGTATGTGAAGTACACGGCAGTCGTGACATGACCATGTAGTCCACTGGTATTGGATGTCAACGCAAATGAGTAGCACTACTGTGGAAGACACACATGTGTCGTGTGAAGTCGTATGGACGCAGTGCTCAGGTGGGTGGGTGCGATGGGTAGATGCGTACATGCCAAGTTGGAGCACGCCGTGTCGGGAGGGGTCATGAACAGTACACCACCGCTTCCCTGGGCATTGTGAGAGGACACCTGTCGGGGGGGGAGTGAACACGTGTGTGCACAGCAGCCGGGCACACGTACAAAGCGGTACCAGGCGCACCTCAGCCCACCCTCTGTGGACAAGCTGGATCCTGTTGTGCGCCCGCCATGCCCCTTGACAAGGCACACACAGCCCCAGTCGACCAGGTGTAACCCCAACATAGTCAATCCGCACAGGCGATACAGGGCACGGGATGGCAGTGGAGCATGGTGTGTGAGAGGTCTCCTCGCGCTCCTCCTGGTCATATCACGCAGGCAATAGAACCTCAACGTCTAGCATGGCACAAGTCAAATGGAAGTGTAGGGGGACGCACCACAGCACGAGCAGCACTGACGTCACAGGAGGTGGCTCGCACCATCCCATCCATTGCCCATCATACCAACCACGCCACATGCCATTGCGACTAAGTGCAAGCGCGTGCGCCACCACCCCCGAGCCCTCCCCAGAGAGGCCAAAGAGTGAATGTGTGGGCCATCAGCCACAGACGGACGCGGCCTGGCCGCAAGGGCAGCCACAGCCACTGGGTGTCGCAGGTGGCGGATCCGGAAGGCGAAGACTGTGATGCATAGTCCATGCAGGCCGGGTCTCCATTTGGGGCACCACGCAGGTGGACAGGCGTCCCGCCACACATCATACCCTGAGACAGCCCACTCGTGCAACTGGACCCACACATACACTCCTTGCCCTCTCTGGTGCGAGCTTGGGGCTGCCTGTGCAGGCGCTAGCCTCGCAGGTGAGCATGCATATTGGGGGAGCGAGGGGAGGACATGAGGGCTGGGGCGAAGATGACTGTATCACTGTCAGTAAGTACAAGGGATGACCCAGATGTGGAAAGGAAGAGACGTGTCCCGTGTGTACTGCAACTAGTCGCCAATCCAACTACCCCCATGTCCGGAATGTAAGCCCGCACCTAGGCCCGCCCATCCGCCACATCGAACATACCACCAGCACGACAACCTTCCCATTCGAAACACTGACTGGGGGTGGCGACCAGTGTACAATCATGTGTAGCCTACCCACGCGTACATGTGGGCCCTCCATGATCCATGTCACCTGCGGCAAAGTCATGACATGCGCAATGAGGGAAGTGAGGAGAGCTGTCCGCCCCACGCGCAGAAGGTGCATCAGCTCCACAGACCCAGCAGCGAGTCCAGCAGGGGTCACATGTGCAGGGGCAGCTGTGCCTGGTGTGAAGGCACATGCATATAGACAGCACATCGACCAATGTGTAGTCTGCCCACATCTACAGTCCATCATCATGCGGACATAGGAATTGAACACAGGGCAACACATCTTCAGTTGGTGCACCCACCGTGACCAACAATGCGCAATCATCGACGTACCCGCCCTGTGCATGGCCCCCCACCCAACGGAGGCACATCCAGTGCCACCATCCCACACACACAAGCCTTCCATGGAACATGCTGTGTCCAATGGTCAGTACAGAGTCAGCGCCCATCTGGTGGATCCTGAACAGGAGACACATGCACACACATGCCAGCTCCCACTATGTACGTCTGCCACCTGGCACGTGCAATGTAACCTCTCACCTGTGACGTGTGACTGCAAGCACACAGCCGTCTTGGCATGGGGCTGTCAATGTGGACACCTGTCAATGTTTCGGGAGGTGTGATCCGTACAGTGCTGTACATAGGGTGCAGTGCTGACACCTACTACTGTCTCATATCCCCTCGTGCCACAGGTCCCACTTGTTTTGGCCGCTCAGCCTGTGCCCACATCGTCGTCGTCGTGTGCCATACTCATCCAGCCGCGGAAGCAGTTCCATGCTCAGCAGACATTCATGTTGCCGTGGCGTTGCCGCTTGACGGATATGCAGTCAGTCCCCATCAGCACGCCCCGCAAGTCATTGGGGCCTAGATCCCCATGTGCATGCACATGGCAGTGGTTTGTATCACTAGCCATTGCCATTGTTGGGAGACCTGTGTAAGTGTATTGTGGCCGTGCCGTCCCAGCTTGACAGCTGGGCTGTGGCTCATGTGCTTGCTCAGTCATGTCAGTGATGTGTATGCGAAATTGCTATGTGTCGTGTTGCTTTGACATGTGTCCTCTGCCATTGTCCCTAGGCGGAGACCGAACATTGACCGCCCATACCAATTGCTGGCGGACATGGACGATACAGAGGTTATTAGGAAGTTTCGGCTGGACAGGCCAACCCTGCATCGACTGTGTGCCATGTTAGAACCCCATCTCCGTCCCCGCAGGGTGTATCCGACTGCTGTCACCCCCACGGCTAAGGTGATGGCCGCCATGCATTTCTTCGCCACTGGGTCATTCCAGCACACAGTGGGCATTGGAGGAGGGATGTCCCAGCCCATGTTCAGCAAGGTGCTGAGGGATGTACTGGCAGCCATGATGCTGTACCGAAACAGGTACATCCGCTTCCCCAGGGCTCGTGAATTGGCGGCAGTGAAGGGTGCATTCTATACCCTTGGCAGAATCCCACACGTCGTTGGAGCCATTGACTGCACACATGTCGGCCTTGTTCCACCACAGGCCACTGAGCACCTGTACCGCAACAGGAAGCACACGCACTCCCTGAATGTGCAAGTGGTGTGCCTTGCGGACATGGTGATCACCCACGTCTGTGCAAAGTTCCCAGGCTCGGCCCATGACGCACACATAATGCGCAACAGCATCTTGCCACGACTGATGTCCAATATGCAACAGGATCGTGCCTGTATTGTCGGTGAGTATGTGGAGTGGTGTAGCGTGCTGGTTGTGCGATGCTGTCCCCTGTCCAGTTGGAATTGCAACGGTTCTCTGTGTCCCTCACACCCAGGTGACTCTGCGTACCCGAATGGGGCATGGCTGCTCAGTCCATTGAGGAATCCTCGCACCCCAGCAGACGATCGCTACAATGAGGCACATGGGAGGACCAGACGTGTGGTCGAGCGTACCTTTGGCCTCCTCAAGTCCAGGTTCAGGTGCCTGGACCGCACCGGGGGTGCGCTGGCGTACTCCCCACAGAAGGTGTGCCGGATAGTGGTGGCGTGCTGCATGCTGCACAATCTGGCCATTCGGAAGCAGATCCCCCTCATCGTGGATGACGGAGATCAACCAGGGCCCCAGCCCGCAGACCAGGACAGCTCGAGTGAGGAGGACAGCGGAGAGGAGGAAGCTGGTAATGTGCGGCAGCAGCTCATCGCCCGCTACTTCACTTGATGGTGAGTGTCCATGTACGACGGCTGATGTGGCTGTATCTGTGCAGGTGTGTGTGTGTGCTGTGTCAGGGTGGCCGTTTGTTCACTGCGTGCTGTGTGTCAACGCTCCATGGCCAGGGTAGTATGCCACTGTTGGTGGCTGTGGCATTGTGCCCTATTGCTCTGTGCGATGTGTGTACATTGCTTGTAGTTGTTGACATGTACTGTGTGATGGGTGTGTGACACACTCATTGAATGTGCTCCTGTTCTGTCTCCCACCCCTAGGTCCCTACAGAGCCCTCCGGATTCAATTGCCATGCCACGCATCAGGTGCCTTTCCGCCCAAGGTGGCCGTTGTATTCCGTACAAATAAAACACAGGGCACAAACAGCAGTTAGTGTAAAAGGTGCATTTATTACAAACTGTGACATGTGATTGTGTGTAAGGTGATGACAAAAGTGGTGCGTGCAGTGACAATGAGCTGTCGGTCATGGCTGCGTGATGCTCAGGGTGTACCCACTGGTTCTATGTCCATAGTCCAACACACACATGCCAACCAGATGGCTGTGTGGAGTGGGATCGTAGTCCAAGTCAATGCAGTGGCTGGTCAAGGAAGGCTGGCGGAAGGCTGGCTGGCTGCCTCACTTGCGTTTGGAGCGTGCGAAGTCCTCCCGGGAGATCTGTTTCCACTTCGGACGGCCCCTTCCACGTTTGCGAGGGGGTGCCTGCTTGCGACATGCTGGTGGTTGAGGTGTGCTCACTGGCTGTGGACGCAGGGAACTGGACACTGCTGCTCCACCCTGCGCCCCGGCAGGTGGTGGCGGAGGGGGAGCTGCTGTCCCTGGCTGTGACCTCACCGCCACCACCCGCTGGCCCATGAGGTCCACGATTTGGCCCATACGGGCGTCCATGGACCTCAGCACCCCCAGCACCTCACGCGTGTCTGAAGCAGACCGGACCCATTGTCCTTGGGCCTCTTCATAGGCCCCAAGGACTCTGGCCATTTGAGGCAGGGCATGGCTCCCAGGGGAGGCTGGCGTTTCCCTGACCCTGCTCCTCCTACCAGTCCTGCTGCCACCGGCCTGCCCACTAGCCACATTGCTCACCACGGTCCTCGCTGTGGCTCCCAGGGTGGATCCAGTCGGCCGGGCCACCACCTGCGCTGGGGCTGGTGCCAGCGAAGACGTGGTGGTGGTGGCGGCGGTGGTGGTCGGTGCGGCGATGGTGGCGGTTGCGGCAGTGGTAGTGGCCACAATGACCGTGGGTGTGGCCGCAACGATAGTGGCAGCAGGGGGCTGGGAATGTTCAGCAGCCCTGGATGATGGGTTGGTGGGTAGGAGGGGTCCTGGGGAGCGGCTGGGCCCTGCCACACCAGATAGGCCTGCTTGGTGGTCCGTGTCCGAAGAGGAGGACAGATCCTCCAGATCCGTGTGTCCTCGTTGGGGGCTTGTAGGCTGGCTGTGCTGGCTGCTGGCTCCATCCCCAGCATCCAGCAGTTCGTCACCTGTGGAGAGAATGAGATTTGTTATTGTGTTGCACCTGGCGAAGTATGTATTTGTCGTCTGACATTAACAGTTCGTGCAATCTCGTACATGGGTTTCCCGGAGGCGTGTGTGTGGCTGTAGCATCTGTAGTTGTGTGTGCTTGGCAATGGGACTGTGTGCTGTGCACATGTGGCATGGGACGGATTGGCCATGCCGATGGGTGTGTTGCTGTGCCCCTACTTATTGTGACTCTGGTGTATGCGGGCTCCTGGCCCATCCTGGGTCTGGTTTGTACTTTGCTTTTGGTGTTCAAATGGAACGCTTAGGAACGCATATGGCAACATGGGGGCCATGCCCCAGATTCGCATTTGGGAGGGAATATGCTTTTGGGGTTCAAATGGAACGCTTAGGAACGCATATGGCAACATGGGGGCCATGCCCCAGATTCGCATTTGGGAGGGAATATGCTTTTGGGGTTCAAATGGAACGCTTAGGAACGCATATGGCAACATGGGGGCCATGCCCCAGATTCGCATTTGGGAGGGAATATGCTTTTGGGGTTCAAATGGAACGCTTAGGAACGCATATGGCAACATGGGGGCCATGCCCCAGATTCGCATTTGGGAGGGAATATGCTTTTGGGGTTCAAATGGAACGCTTAGGAACGCATATGGCAACATGGGGGCCATGCCCCAGATTCGCATTTGGGAGGGGATATGCTTTTGGGGTTCAAATGGAACGCTTAGGAACGCATATGGCAACATGGGGGCCATGCCCCAGATTCGCATTTGGGAGGGGATATGCTTTTGGGGTTCAAATGGAACGCTTAGGAACGCATATGGCAACATGGGGGCCATGCCCCAGATTCGCATTTGGGAGGGGATATGCTTTTGGGGTTCAAATGGAACGCTTAGGAACGCATATGGCAACATGGGGCCATGCCCCAGATTCGCATTTGGGAGGGGATATGCTTTTGGAGTTCAAATGGAACGCTTAGGAACGCATATGGCAACATGGGGGCCATGCCCCAGATTCGCATTTGGGAGGGGATATGCTTTTGGGGTACATGCTGTGAGCCATGGGTGCCGAACGTGACATGTGTTGAGGCAGCATGACAGTGCATGGTTTGAGGTGTATGCATGCTTGACATGGCCTGCATATTTGCTGTCTGTTGTGATTACTGGACATGGCATTGGACGCATTGTTATGAGTGAGTGATGGTTGTGTGCCAGCCAACGTATTGCAGTTGTCCCATCTCCTTGGTGTGCGTGCTGCCCTGTGCCATGTGCATCACTGAAGTGCTCGGGGGGGGGTGTGGCCCATGTTGTGTGTTGTTGCTCACAGTGTGTCGTGCGCTTCATTGACTTCTGGCACATGGTTGGTCATGGGCATGTATCTTAGCGTGACTGCTGTATGTGTGGCAGCTGTGCGGATGACATGCCTTTCATGAGACTGGGGCTGACGGATGGGATGGATGGTATGTTGTATGTGCATGGTGTGTCTGTGTGTTTGATGGGTTCAGTGGTGTTCGTGTGCATTTATGTTGTTCCGCTCTGTTGCGTCTAGTGTTGTTTGTCTTACATAGGCGTAGTTGTGGGGTGTGTGGTTGACAGGCAGTAGGGGCTACATGGACAGGACTTCAATGGTGTTTCGGTTGTGTGTGATGAGTTGCACAGTGGCTGCCGTGTGGTACTATATTCAGTGTGGCTTGTGCATGCAGACGTGGCTCCTTGGGTGTTGCTATGTCTGTGATGGGTCATGTGGGGTGTGAGTCTGTTGTTCATGTCCGTGTGCACATTGTTCACTTGTTCGTGACGGTGGGCGGTGCTGCGTGTTCGTCTGCTACGTGACATGTCCCATGTGTTGGTCGTGTTATGGTCCTCATGCCTCCAGTAATCCAGCCCTGTCCAGTTTCCCACCTGCAAGTTGTTCGTGCGTGCACTGTACTGGATGCCACATGGCTCTAAGCGGGGGTGCTCCATGTTGCAGGTCTGTGGGGGTGGGGGGTGTTGTGGGTCGTGGGGGTGGCTGGACACCCACTGACACCGATTGCTGTGGACCGTGATGTCTGCCTTTTGGCTGTCGTTGTGCACTGCTGTGGCTGACACGTGGCTGTGGGGTGTGGGGGATGCTCCTCCTTGCTGTGCTGTGGGACTAGGGGCCTGGTGTGTGTTGTACTTGGGCTGTCCACCGTCCCACCCACTGCACTTTGTGTTCCTGCCACTTACCTGTTACTTGTCGGTTAGTGCAGCTGTGGCGGACACATGGGTGTGGTGGGTGCTCGTTGTGGCGCTTCTGGCATATTTGGGGACCTGTTGGTGGTTACGTGGCTGGCTGAGTGTACACATGTCCCCACGTATGTTACAGTTGTTCGGTTTGGGCTGTGTGTGGTGGTGTCTGTTGCATGTGTGTGTGATGTGTTGTGTATTGTGTGCTGGACATGGGGGTGTTTGTCCCTGGGAGCTGTGGCATGGTGGTAGTGCATGTGAGTACATAGCGGTGTGCTGGTATACATTAGTTTGTACTTACCAGCCTCCACTCCCCCTGCTAATCCGGCGAGGATCTCCGGATGTATTATGACTCGCACCTTCTCCTCCCACGCTTTGAAGGTCTTGAAGAGCGCGGGATTCCCTCCGCCAGTGACGGCAGCCAGCTCTCTGTTTTTGCCCTCCTTCTTCTTGACCAGGCTCTTTACGTCATTCCAACGTTTGTTTATTTCTCCTCTGTTCCTGGGCAGGGTCCCGACTGCATTGACCTGGTCTACGATCCGGTTCCACATTCTGTTTCTGGTGGCTAGTGGTGTGTGCTGGACCATGTTCCCATAGATTTGTGGGTACACCTTGATGATCTCGTCGACCATGACCGTCAGCTCAATGGGCGTGTACTTGGGCATCCTTTGTGGTGCCATGGTGTTTGTGGTGCTGGTGCGGTGTGTGTTGTGTAATGTGCAGGGGGTTTGTGGTGCAGGTGTTTGGTGGTGGTGGTGGTGGTGGTTGTGATGTGTGCGTTTCTGTGGTGTGCTGCTGTCCTTGCTGTGTCACTGTGTTCTCTCCTCTCCGGTTTGCAATGTAGCAAGAGGTTGTGGTCTGTGGGAGTGCTGCTTTTGTACTCACCTATGTGGGTGTGTCCTCATGGTCTGTTGTTTTCAGGTGTGTTGTGTCTGGGGTTCTGGCCTTTGTATTTTTTGTTTGTCCGGGGGGGTGTTTTCGGGATGTGTACTGTGCTTGTGTATTTGTGCGTGCCTTGCTGTGTGGACTTGTTGGCCATGTTGTGTGCTATTGGTTTTGTGAGCGGATGGTTTCTGTGCAGGTACGTGGGCGCCATGGCTTCTGCCGTGTCGATTCTCATCGGCGTTGTTTGCGCTAGCGGGCGGTATATTTGTGGTTTTTCCGCGCTCATGGCGGTGCGATCGTAATTTCACGTGCGGTGTGTCGGCCGTGAGGGCGGGCGGTTTTGTGTTGTCGTGCGTGTTTCCGTCCGTGGCGGGCGGTTTGACTCCGACTCGGACGTTGGCGGGCGGTATTTTGTGTAATTTTTCCGCCGATGGCGGTTTTCGGTTTGTGTAATCGTAATGGCGTGGTCGGTGTTCAGACGGTGTGTGCGGGCGGATTTTTGCCGCTTCCATGCCTGGCGGATTTTTTTACGCCGGGTATCGTAATGGGCCCCTTAGCATCGAAAAGAAAGAGATGATTATCTTCATTTCAATGTATTAGTCTCAAGTATCCCATAGTATTCAAAAATCGAGAAATGCTTTTTGTTTAAAGCAAACTATGGTGAAATTGGCTCTTATTATCTCTGAGGATTTTGTGTCCATTGAATTTATCGGACGACTCACATTTTATCTTTCTGAGTTCATAATAATTAACTGGTCCATTTGGGAAATAAATCAAATTTCGGGGGCTATAGGGTCGTTTGCAAAATGGGGAATAGAGATGCATTACCCGATGATGTTCAAAAAGAGATTGCCTTGAACAATTCCCAAAATGAACAGGTGTACTGCTATTGTAAAAGATCTGCTGGGACCTGAAACGTCCTAGAGAGCGACACATTTTAAGGTATATTTAAAATATACTGTGGGTTTCTGTAAATGCACATTGAGGTATGTGTAAAGAACCAAGTCACACAAATTTAATAAGCCTAAGACACACAAATGATGGACGGAATGTGGAACAAATCACACAATCCTACCCCCCCAGTCAAGAGATCTGGGTTTAAATCATGGTTGTTTTGCTCAGCATGCCACCCCAGTTTAAACCCAGTCATATGCAAATCAGTCTTGACAAATGTATTAATGTTGTTGATGGTAGTCTGATCTTGGCTTGCCTCTACAATCGTAGGCACAGGAATGAAACAGCTAAGGTATCTCAGACCCTCGTAAAGCATCCTTCATATGCGTTAGAGTTTTTATTTATTTTATTTTATTTTGAGAGTTTTATATAGCACTGGCTAGACCCGGAGGTATCAGAGTGCTTTACATAAGGTTCCACAGATATTACAAAATTACATCAGTTACACGTTACATCAGTTACTAGAAAAACATTTCAAGAGAGTAGAAGACGAAATAAATGGAGCTTAGAAGGGTAAGGGGTGGGGTAAAGGGGTAGGAGGTAGATAGGATGGAGAGACGAAGGAGAGTCTGCCCAAAGTCCGGCTGGGTAGGTGACGGCCGAGGAGGAAGTCTACAGCCCATCTCCTCTTTAGCTATCGGGTAGCTCCACCGGGCATCAGCCAAACAGCTAGGTCTCAACGGGAAAACAGTTAAAGAGCAAGGAGGAGGGATAAATGGAGCATAAAGGAGAAAGGGGGTGGAGTAAAGGGGTAGGAGGGAGAATACAACGGAGAGACGAAGTCAGTTCTGTCCAAAGACCGGCTGGGTAGGCGACGGCTGATGGGGTAGTCCACAGCCCATCTTCTCTTTAGCTATCAAGTAGCTCCACCGGGCATCGGTCAAAAAGCTAGGTCTCCTAGCTTTTTTTAAAATTTTTATTCAGTACAGGAGTTATTAGCGAAAACGAGAAGCAGGATCCAAACAGATCAGGGAGAGTTGGGAGTCCAAAGGGAGGAGACAGCAGCGGAGGAGAAGACGAGACAAATGTCCGAAGACCGGCTGGGTAGGTGACGGCCAAAGCGGTGTGCCAGAGCCAGTCTCCCCTATAGCTGTCGGAGCAGCTCCACCGGGGATCGGCCATGCGGTTCGGACTCCGCCGGCATAGGGTGATGAACAGGGGTAGGTCGAGGTTGTTGATCACTGTGGCTCTGAGGCTGGGGGTTTTCAGCCACGAGGCTTGTCCATGTGAGATCAGTGGCAGCCATTTTAGGGTCAGGCGCTGAGTGTTGTTCGAATCCCTTGTTGTTAAAAGACAGGCCAGTTCCCTGGATAGAGATTATGGTCGACCAGGAGACTACAAGATGATCCAGGGCGAAGGTCACAAGTTGGAGAGAGCCGAAAGGTCCTGCCCTAAGCAAAAGCAGCCTGGGCGCCATGTTAGGGTCAGGCGCGGCCGGGAATCAGTAATTGTTTCGAGAAAGGAGAAAGCCGTATGGTAACAGGGGCAAGTCCAGTCCACCTCCAGAGATAGTTATGGGCCGATTGGGTAATTACACGGAATCCCCACTCACCGTTGTCTCGAAGGAGGTCACCGGAGTCCCGAGGCGCCATCTTGTCTAGCGCGTCCGCTCCCTGGGGCTCGGTTCGGGATTCTCGATTTCCCGTCCCGAGTGCAAGCTCAATCCCGTCTCCTGTGTGGAATAGAGAACCGGGGAATGGCGGTCAGGCGGCTACGTGGAACACCTCCTTTGGCACCGTGCACGGTCTCGCAGTTCCCCGGGTGCCATCAAGGAGGATAGGAAGGCCAGGATGTCGCAGCTCGTATCGCTGCGAAGCAAGGACCGAGAAGGGCGCAGTTCAGTTTCTTGGAGTCAGCAAGTGTTCAAGCAGAGGGATCCTTGGGTTGAGTAGTACCACAATGCGGCAGGACGCCACTCCGGTAAACGGAGCGAGGGTTAGACACGGAGCATCAATGTGCGCAATCTCCAATGTGCGCCGAACGCACTAGGGGCAGTCACCGCGGGCCAAGTTCATTCCTCACACCTAGCCTCTGCATTAGGGAAACATGCCAAGTCGCGCCGCCACAGTCTCGCATTTGGGCATCCATCGCGCGTTGTAGTGTAGCGCTTCCCCGCCCGTCACCGAGCCCATCCATGCAGCCCCGGTCTCAGCAGCACTCACGGGATCGATGCTGTAGCCGGAATCAGGGAGATGCGATCCTTCTGGTGGTCATTATGCTCCGGTGCAGAGATCGTCCGCTCCTCCTTCAGCCCCGTCCGCGGTGTGTTAACTATCCGCCGGCGCCATGTTGTGAGACGGGGCACGGAGTTTATAGTCTCCGATTTCGGTCCCAACAGTCCACTTCAAACCGCAATTAATGCCCCAGCCACTGCAGCCGATATTCCGATTTTGGAATCGTCACTCTGCATGGGTGTAGGGGATCTTGATGTGCTGTTCTGTGCCGAGATCGCACAAGATGGCCGCCGTACAGGAGCTCCGGGGTTAGGATTACCTATATCGGTAGATATCCCTTGTTTACACCGCCATCCACCCCCCCAGCTCTGACCCTCTTCTTTGCCTAATATCTTCGAACTTACCTGATTGTCGTGCTGAGGCTGGCGCCTTCCCCTCGAGGCTGGCTGTGAGATCCTGTGCTGGTAAAGTGCGTGGAACTCGGAGTTGAGAAGAACCGGTGGAGTGCTTCCCTCCCCCTGCTTCGGGGTTTGGCGTTGTGGCGCTTCTTCGAAAGTGTCGGTGAAGTGCGTGGACCTCGGCGCTGTGAAGAACCGGTGGAGTGCTTCCCGGAACATCGCAGGAGTTGTGGCTGGATCCCGTCCGCCACGGCTGGCTGAGTTTGGAGTGTCTCCCCTCTCCAGCAACGGGGACGGGCTGTGTCTAGAGTTCTAGAGCAAGTTGGCATTGCATATTTTGCCAGATTTAAAAGGCAAACAGAGTCATCACATTTTGTTGCTTTTTGGGGTTCTAATGTCATATGTCTGCAACAAACCTTTGCGGATGATGTGTTCCTTCTGTGGGAGGCATAGCAACCTATTTAGCCTTTGGTAGCTTCTTAGTTAGCTGTTTCTAATTCCAACCGTCAAGGGATGCAAATGAGAGATGGGGGTACCAACTGTGACAATTCGAATCTGATTAATGTTTAAATTTCCAGCCTCTGTAATGGCCTATACTATAATGTCTAACTTGATCTCTACTCCGCTGGATTTAATTCTTTCTCAACCTGATTCAGATGTCCTATTGACAGGTAACTTTGAATTAAATGTGTAGTTTATTTGTTGGGTGTATGAATTGTTGCATGATATTAACGACCTTGAGGGCACCCCTTCCAGTCTGTTTGATCATATCATCGAAGCATCCTCCGACCCCGTTTCATGAGAGCAGACATGAACGATTTTGCAAGTGTCTCATTCATCAATTGTTAAGAAAGGCAAATCGGCAGTATTATTAAAGTTGCGTGTCCACCACAAGCCCTGTATAATGCCTAAAGCAGTCAGTCAAAAACTGCACATGGTATTGTAGTCCCCTCTATTGAAATGATTTGAAACGTGCTGGCTAACGAGTCAATGGTAAAAGGTAAAACAAGTATGAGGCAGAAAGCAGCCCTGTCTAGTCCTTGTACCAGTCTTTACTTCCCAACACTTGAAGATCATGTGCTCTGAAGTTACGTTTGTGGCAAGTTGTTGCAGAATAGAAAGACCATGGGCAACCTAGAGTTATACTGGCTAGTTTCACAAGACACCTATAGTGTAAGAGTCGTCCAGCAGTTCTCAATGGACCAAAAGTGATCTGGAATTGAAATGTGCACGACATGGCGCTGAGAATTCAAATTACATTATCTGGGTAGCACAAAGCAAGGACCTTCTTGCCTGAGGTTACCTGCACAGTCCCTAACAACATGGTAGAAATTCTGGTTGACCAGTCTCAACTGTAACATGTGGCTGGCATATGGGTTTTTTGGGCATTAAAGAACTGCTTTAATATTCTCGCTGGCTTGAGATGCATCCAGAATCAGGTAATCAATCTCTAATAGTGACTGTTAATTCCATTTGAAGTACTTCTTTGAGAGTTAGAGCTTATTTACCTGCTCGACATATTTAGTCCAAAGGCCCACAAGGCACAACTGATTCCATTAAAAAGCATTTGTTGCTTGTAACGTGTTTTGTCCACATGGGACTCTGTATTACACACAAAACAGTGGTCTGTTCTAACTTATCCAGTCGCTAGACAATATATGTGGGATCATGGACCTGCAACTGTAAATTAAAAAGACAACACAAGTGTGGGATGTGTGAAGTTGCATATTTATTTGCAACCTATCGAGAAAATCTTGAGAAATTGCGCAAGATTATGTTCCTTGTGTGAAATGTGGCTTGCCAGTAACGTGTCTGAATTTTATCCTTCAAGGGTGCACCTTGCCTAAACACAAGATAGAGGCAGAAGACTGGCTCAGCAAAAAAGGTCTCTTGTTTTGAGATTTCCTGAGCAAACCAGTTTCTCACAAATGAAAATTAAGTAATATTGTGGAATGCAAACTTTGAAGAAATTTCACATATTTCGAATTGCTGTATTAAAATTTCGCCCATGCCTAATTATAAGTCACAGAGGAGTGCCCTAGTCACACTACTCTGAGATGACTTGCAATATCCTTTTAAATGTCCTCTCAGAACGGTAACTCAAGCAACCCCAAACCTCTTTCAGCCTATATTTACTTTGTCAATGGGGTGCAGCTTGAGTCATATGGCATTGTGAGAATGGGACCCACAGCTGGGAATACTTTTCGCACTTGGAGCTTCACAATAATAGTAGGAAAAACTGATGGGTGGAATACTTGAATTAATCCTAGCCATTGCTGCCTTCCAGTCCATTGTTTTTTTGCCCACCATACTATCTCAGAATGGAACCAGTAATTTTGAATCAGCCTTGATCCTGATCTACTTTTGCATCACTGTCAATGATGTGTTCTGTTTTATCCATTTTTGTCAGTCTCAGAATGATGAAAGTTTGAGACAATCCTGTTGGAATCGAATTGAAAATCTCTGCAGGTTATGCATAGATGTTTGCAGGCAGCACAATTATGGCACATATAACTACCTATATCCAGTCCCAAATCATGTGCATTAGGCAGAATAAACAATGACTCAATAAAACAGTCTTTAAATCGTTCTGCACAACATCAGTAGCTTGACAGTGCCAATAAAATAAATCAAAGCACTATTAAGCTGTATGTTATAATTTAATACACTGAGTTAATTTTATAGACTTTTAAGGTCGAGCCTATAGCGGCAGCGCGCATGCGCTGCTCACTTTGCGAGGCATGCAGTAATGGAGTATGGAGTGGAAGCTCTGTGGAAGCTCCGCCCACTCTCCGCCCATGTTTTTAATTGGCGTGTGTCATTGTCTTTCGTAAATGCTGCCATCTGATTGATTATGAGGCAAGTTAGTCCCTCCTTATTATGGCCATGTCGTCATTTGTATCCTTCCATGGCTACTGGCCCCTTTACTTTGAGTGTTGCATGGTATGTGTTATTTAGATTGTGAGCACTATTTTCTTTAATAAAGTTCTCCTACTGCCCGTGCCTTCTCCCCCCCTCCCGCAGTCTGTGCCTTCTCGACCCCCCTCCCCGCACTCCCGTTGTTCGTGCCTTCTCGCCCCCGCCCGTCCGCACTCCCGTTTGCAATGCAATAGGTCTCGCGTAAATGCGAGTCCTATTGCATTGCAAATGCTTGTTCTTTTTGGAACAAAATTATGTCTGTCATTCAATTACCTTGTGAAGGGTATTCATTCCTGCTCCTTTTTGCAGCGGAGGTGCATCTGGGTAGCCCTGATGTTTATTGGTTGGTGAATGTGATCATGGCAGCTTTGACCCCTGCCAATTTTCACCTGCTAAATTTAAATATCCATTTGTGACGCTATATTATGCAAATGAAGGAGAGGGAGAGATGTTCGTACAAGCCAGAGCGAACCAGGTTCAAATCCCGGCATCACCTCAACATCCTGTGATTCTAGACAAATCACTGAGGGCTTCATGTACAAAGGGTTAATGCATTTGCAACCCCTCGGATTCGGGTAAATCAGAGGGTTTACAAATGCTAAAATCATTTTTTAAATGTACCAATTCCTTTAAATAATTAGGAAACGATTTTCCAGATCATTAAATGGGAAACATTAAGGAATTACTATTTGGAGGGGGCTTTTAAGGGTGTCCCTTCCAAATACCACATCCCTAAGGTATGTATTAATGTTTTCTGGCAGAAGTCCACTAATTCAAAGGAGGTGGTAACTAAGTTGTAAAGGGGAAGGGGTAATTTTAGGAAAACTAGATGAATTTTATTTAAAAAAAGATTGTTCTAATAAAAAGCAATCATAGACATGGTGGACCTCATCAGGCCACCATGGCTGTGATTGCAGCCAATGGTAGTGGGTCGTAATTTGTGACCTACCTCATTAATATTTATGAGGTAGGTCGAATTGCGAACCACTACAAATCTGTACTTTGTGAACTGACCTATTAATACATAGGTCGGTTTGCAAAATAATAATGTGTTCAGTAAAACTCAGTGAGCAAATTGGAACCCCCTTTTAGCTAATGCAGTCTTTGTATATGAAGCCCCTAATCTTCCTATGCCTTAAAAAACTTTTGACCTTGTGTAGTAAATTTGTTGTTCATTTAAAGCACTCTAATGCCCTTGGCAAAGTACGGTCTATTTTAAACTACAAAAAAATAGCATCAAACAATCATGTTTTGTGATGTTATCATAGATTTGAATTAGATGAAAGAGTGAGATAGCAAGGATTACAGAAAATAAAAACACACAGAGGCTGGTGAGGAAACTCAGAGAACGTGACAGGTTGTGTATGATAGAGGGAAAAACCATCTCAGCCCAATGGGCGTTGCTGCCTTGTTGGGAGTAAGATATCTCATTCAGTAAATGTTTGTTTGCCCCCCTCCCTCACACAGAGCTCCAAACCTGTGCCTTGTTAAATGTGAGTAGCTCATCTAGTCCTGTTTTTTATTTGCATTTTTAGACTTGTAGTTTTGGTTTTACATTTAGAACAGCAGGAAAACGCCCTAGAATGCAAAGTATCAAAAGCAGGCTTAGATACACTGCTCAGGTATGACCTGGGAGAAATCATGAACAGTGCATTTAAACCTGAAGGTTTTTCATCCCAGGTCTGCCAGCAGATACTCTACCTCCTTACCTAAGGACTTAATTGCACCGATTGGAATATGTGGCGAGAAGGTGACAGTGGTTCTAGGATGTCAGTAGACTCAGAAACAGTTTGAAATTTACCCGCTGTGGTCTTGACTGTTGGGTGCAGCATTTCCAGGTGGTCAGAGGCATCTGAAAGTAGGCTGCCGAGTGAGCTGGCAGATGCTGGCCTGCACGGGTTAGCCATTGTAGAGTTTGTAGTGCTGCGGCTGTTAGGGTGAGTTACAGTCAGTGGGAGGCTTGAGGTGTGTTGCAAGGTCTGATAAGCAGTACTTACCGGCACAACCTGTGTGTTCCCAAATTATTATGATCAGGCTTGACAGTGCAGCTGTTGACAGACAATACTGTGAGGATCACCAGGAGTAGGACTTTGACTCCACCCACATGTTAGGAGCCAGAAGAACATGTTTTGATTGGGCAGAAGTTGTGTGCTTCCACAAAAAAAAGTGCTTCCCCGACACAATGCTGTGATCATTTTGTTTATTTATGCAGATGTCTGAGTTTGAACCATCTGGGATGCACAATCACAATACAATACGCTAGGATTTATAAAACGCTCAGCTACTTCCAAGGAAGCAAACCGAAGTACTAGAACGACATCCAGATCACAAGAAACAGAACCTTAGGGGCCTATTACGATGGCGGTCGGAAAACCTCCCCGACCGCCATGGTAAAGGGAAAAGACCACCCGCAAGGCCCGCAACATAACCGCCGGTCATATTACGATGTTCCATGCTCGAAATCCGACCACTGCGGTCGGATCGTGGGCTTTAACATTGCGGCGGTTGCTGATGCACGCAGAACCGCTGCAATGTCAAAAGGAGCATGTCCTGCATTTCCCTGCACTGCGTGGCAGGCACTGCACAGTGCCTGCCACCTGGTACAGGGAAATGTAGGGGGGGACCATGGGTACCCCCCCAGTTCACCCACACCCCCCCAACACATTGGGGGCCCACAACGGGCCCCCGGAAGACACCCACTGCATGCCTTTCAATGGCGGTCTGACTGCTGAGGAAAGGCTGGCTACCGCCGGCATCATAATCCTGCCGGCGGAGCCTGCTCTGCACCGCCACCATTATCCCGGTCCTGCTCCATCCGCCAGGCATGAGTGCGGATGGCAACCGGCGGTAAAGCGGCGGTCGGAATTTCCCACCGCCGCGGTCACCACCGCCATCCTAATGTGACCGGCGGTTTTCCTGGTTGCGATGGCGGGCGGATGTCCACCGCCGGTACGGCGGGCGCCACCGCTGGCCCGGCGGTCGTCATCTGACCGCCATCGTAATAGACCCCTAAGTGTTGAAAAGAAATGTCTTCAAGCTTTTGCAAAAACAGATTCAGAGGGGGCGAAACGAAGTGCAATCGGAAGGGAGTTCCAGAGTTTTGCAGTTATAAACACAAAGGATCTTCCCCCTCTTCTGGCCTTGAGAACCCTAGGAGTCTGCAAGCTTTAGAGCATTAGATCTCAAGGATCTACACTGAGTATGCCTTAAGCCTTCTTCTTAGGTATAAGGGGTCTTTCTGCTCGAAAGCTCAGAGGTGAAAATTAATGCCTTGAATTTGATACGGTTAGCAGTAGAAAGCAGTGCAGATGGCGCAAGTAGGCAGACACTGACAAGCGCACCAGAACGTTTAGAATAAGATAAGCTGCCACATTTTGAATGATCTGAAGACGATGCAGCAAGTAGGATGGCAGGCCCAGAAAAACTGTTTGTGTAGTCTAGCTTGGAAGTAACCACAGAATGGACAATGGTCTTCTGGGTGACTTCCGGTGCCAGATGTAACATGGTTGCAAAACAACTTGCAGATACTGCTTTAACCTGCAGTTCAAAAGACAGGTTAGCACGAAATTTGAAACCTACGTTTCTCACAGTTGAGGATGGAGCAAAAGGGGCACCTAACTCTGAAAGCCAAGAGTTATGGGAGCCTGGATAATGGCTGGTGTCAGAAAAAAGAATTTCCATTTTGTTGGAATTCAATTTAACACAGTTGTCATTCATCCACTCACAGACAGATTTCAAACACAGGTTAAAAGAATGAAAAACCTCTACATCATTGTCCTGAAAGGACAGGAGGAGCTGGGTATCAAACGCATAGGAAATCACCTACAGGCCCTGAGATTCCACAAGGTTTGCCAAAGTTTCCAGGTAAACATTAAAAAGGGTAGGAATCAAAGCCGAGCCCAGAGGCAAAAATCAAGTTGTTTTGCTGCTGAGGTAAAAGGGGAAAGAAATATCGCTTGAGACCTGCCTGCAAGATATGATTTGATCGAGGCCAACGCCTGTCTGCGAACCACTGTTATGTTATACGATTTTATTAAGCGCACATATCACCCGAGGGTCTCAAAGCGCTAGCCTATCCCGAAAAACAGTAGAGGAGAAGGAATGAAGAGAGCAGGCTGAAGGAAGAGAGATCAGAACAGCCAGGTTTTGAGAGCCTTATGAAAGTTTCTATGGTTGGTCTCCATACGTAGATGCAGAGGGAGGGAGTTCCATAGTGTGGGGGCAAAATACGAAAAAGATCTCCCGCCATTTCTGGCGGTAGGAATCTTGAATGGGATAAGAAGATGTTTATTGGCGGGCCTAAGAGTTCTGGAGGGGTTATACCTGATCGTTTTTTTAGCAAGATAGTATGGTCCATGTCAAAGGATGGTTTTATGGTCCAGACAGTTGATCTTAATTATTATGCGTTTCCTGATGGGAAGCCAATGAAGAGCTTTCAGACTAGGTATCGAGGGGGATCGGGAAGGTAGATTTAATACCAGTCTGGCAGCTGTATTTTGGAGGACCTGTAATGTGGTTAGAAGCTCTTCATTGATGGAGGCCATTAGGGCGTTTCCATAGTCTAGCCGACTGATGATTAATCCTTAAACCAGCGGCATCCGAGATGCCAGTGGAACCCATTGAAAGATCTTACGAAGGCTGCGCATTAATCCATAGCAAATGCTAGCCACATGATTGACATGATTGGTCAAGGAGAGGTGATTGTCAATCAGCACCCCTAGGTTACGAGTTGCCGACTTGGGAGATGGACATGTGCCAAGATTGGGAGGCCACCAGTCACTTGACCACAAGGTTTGGGCTTTACCGAAGAGGATGATTTCCGTCTTGCTGGCATTGAGTTGCAAATGATTGGTTTGCATCCAGATGTGTATGTCAGACATATACTTCATGAATCGAAGTTTGGTATCAGTTGGATCTGGGCCTAGCGTGATTAGCAGTTGAGTATCGTCGGCATACGATACTGTATCGAAGCCATACGATTTGATCACACTGGCTAAGGGTGCCACGTATAGATTGAAGAGTGTGGGACTTAAAATAGAGCCCTGAGTGACACCCTTGTCTATGGATTGGCTGCTGGATACAAAAGTACCCACATGTACTTTCGAGGTTCGTTCTGTTATATAACTCCATAGCCAGTTTAAAGCAGTGCCCCTGACCCCCATCTCCCACAGACGATTCACAAGAGTGCTGTGGGAGATGGTGTCAAAGGCGGCCGACAGATCGAGTAAAACCAGGATGGCTGAATGACCAGCATCAAGGGAGAGTCTTATGTTGTCAACCACCTCCAACAAAGCGGTTTCCCTACTATGTAAGGCCCGAAACCCAGATTGGGAGGGGTCCGGTAGATTATTGCTCTCCAGAAAGGTGGTAAGTTGTTTGATAATTAGCGACTCCAGGACCTTCCCAAAAAAAGGGAGAAGGGAGATGGGCCGGTAGCTATTTGGCTCCTTGGGGTGCAGGGTAGGCTTCTTTAATATGGGCTTGACCATAGCCGCTTTCCATTTTGTTGGGACCGTTGAGTGGCGTAAGGATAGGTTAAAAAGCTCAGTGAGACCCGTGAGAAGGGCTGGCCCGATTATGGACAGAATATGAGGGGAGACTGGGTCGGCGTGGGAGCCTGATTTAACCTTGCAGAGGGCAGTACTGACTTCCTCTTGGGTGAATTCAGTGAATTCATTCAGGAAGGTTGGATTGGAGGTATGATCCCTGATGGACCAAAGGTACTGATTTTCGCCAGCCTAGTGGGGAAAGAGGCTGTGAACAGGCGCGGCCCGTGGTAGGAGTGCCGGTCGGGCGGTGACGTGGGGTGGGGGAGGGGCAGGGTGGGGGGTAGTAAACTACGGATTAAGGCCGAATACAGGTAAGTGAACATTTAAATAAATAAAACGAATTTCGTTGCGCGCACTGCATCGCATTTGGCGATGCAGCGCTCACAACGAAATTCGTTTTATTTATTTAAATGTTCACTTACCTGTATTCGGCCTTAATCCATAGTTTACTACCCCCACCCTGCCCCTCCCCGCCCCACGTCACCGCCCGACCGGCACTCCTACCACGGGCCGTGCCTGGCTGTGAATGTTGTTGATTTTATCCACAAAAAAGGTGGACAAGGTGTCCGCCCAATCTTGCGAAATTAGTTGTTCCGGCTGACATGAGGTGGGACTGGTGAATTCCTTTAATATTTTATAGAGTTCTTTATGGGAGTTGGAGGCCTTATTTATTTTGTCGCCTAGATAGATTTTTTTGGCTGTTGCTATATGATCAAGGTAGCGTCTGTGGGTAGATTTATAGGCTTGTCTATCTTCGGCACTTTTGGAGTGCCTCCAATTGCGTTCTGCTTTCCTGGCAGCTGGCTTATCAGATTTTAGGTCAGCAGTAAACCAAAGTGACGTTTTGTGATTACGGTTGACTTTTATTACAGGAGCAATGATGTCAAGGGCCTGACTGATTGCTACCTCAAAAGATTCAACTGCAGAATTGAGGTTGTCTATGTTGAGCTGGGGGGGGAGTGGTGAAGTGGTGAGAAAAAGTGACTAAGTTGACCGTATTCCATGGCCTACTCAATACTGGTTCTTTACATGGGTTGCTTTGAGCAAAAGCTTTCTGTAAGGAGAATTTTAATAAGTGATGGTCTGACCAAAGAACTGGAATTGGAGGCTCCACTTTAATGTGGGTAGAGTTGGTAAATAGGAGGTCGAGTGTGTGGCTTGCTGAGTGGGTGGGGCCAACTACCAGTTGATTGAGGTCCAAGGTATTTGGTACCACTGATACTCTTCAGCATTCAATACAGTTTGCCACTCGATTATTTTAAACAGGCTTAAGATAAATCCAAAAGGACAACCATCACCGCAGCATTCTGATCAAGATTGACCTTTATGAATTCAAAGTCCCCCAACAAGGTAGGGTTTGTGCTATCCCCTGCACGGAAGTCAGATTGCGTATCATGCAGAAAATGGTTTGACTCCAGAAAAAGGATAAGTTGTATGTTGCCCAATTTCTCCAACATTTTTACTACTGCAGGTAGAAGAGAAATTAGTCTGACGTTACTGAGCACCTTGGGGGTTGGCATTAGGTTTCTTTAGCAAGGGGAGCAAAAGGGCCTGCTTCCAACTCCTTGGTACAACGGAAGACTCCAAGGAGGAATTAATCAGCTTGTTAAGAATAGGATTATCAAATGGTGTGGATAATTTGAGGATATCAGGAAGACATCGGTCGAGAGCTGAGCCAGATATACATTTGAAACTGATCATAAATCATTTACATTTTATTAAAGAAGAAGTCAGAGAGCTCTTCACATAAATGAGCTGAAGGGATAAGGTGGTTTTGAATATCACTGGGGATAAAAAAGAATTAACAATTCTAAAAAGTTCCTGCAGTTTGTTAGAGGCAGAGGCAATAGTAGAGGAGATAAACTCCTTGTGAGCCTCGCAGGAAGATCAACGAAAGTTCATCAAGGCTTTTTTATACACCGTTTTTGCCTCCTTGTCATGGGATTTCCACCATGTGTGCTCGAGGCGTTTATATTGCAACCTTTTTTCTTTCAATGCAACCGAAAACCAGGGATCTGACGGTCTCATTCTACCTTGCGATAATGTTTCTTATCAGGGCAATCCGATCTAAGGCTTCAGATAGTGAGTTATTCACATTTTCTAGATCTTCTAAGGGGATAGATTAGAGTGCCTCAGAAAGAAGTGGTTTCAAGATTTGGCGCCAAGTTCTCAAGGGTTTCGAAATGGCAACTGATGCTTTTTGGGTGGGTTAGTGACAATCTTAAAAGGTATCAAGAAATGCTCAGACCAAATTAGCTTGCGGGCTGAACTCATAAGAACAAATGACACCGGAATGCTATAAAAGTGTCTTAAACAAGATAATAGATTTTTTCTGGCAGCACCAAAGATGGGATAGGGCATTCACTAACCTACATGGAATTTTAGTCTGGTTTGACAGTTTAACTGTCATTTGACCATATTCGGTCAACAAAAAAGAGATTTTATAGTCCTACTTTGAGAGGGGCTTAAGCTTCACCCACACGATGGTCCCACGAGTGCAGGATTTGATTGGGCTGAATTTGTGTGTTTCCACTAAGGAGACTGCATCTATTGCACTCTTTGGCTGTGACAAAGTTTATACACAATACAGCAGCACTCAGTTGATTATGGTGGCAAGCCAATAATCATGGATATGTGCCTGATCTCTTTATTATGATATGTTATGTTAAAGGTACTAGGGGTCAATCAATCAATCAGTCAATCAATCAGGGGGTTTCTAAAGTGCACTACTAACCTGTGAGGGTCTCAAGGCGCTGCGGGAGGGGGGGGAAGATGAGGGGTGCAGCTCCGGGTCAGCCGAAAAGCCAGGTCTTGAGGCTCTTCCTGAAGGGATGACAAATTTATTGTTAAAAACATATGTTAAAGTTGAAAGGCATTTAGGGTTGCTTTATATTAAAGTCTACAGAACGGTATTTCTTTTAATGGAATCTCAAAGATTACTGTAGTCCCCAAGGGTTTTGACGTTGGGCACACACTCTGCCATACGCTTTGGAGTTACACTGTGATGACTCTTGCTAGGCTCTGTTGAGAGGTGTTCAATATTGTTTTGCTAACTGTATTTTTCTACATATGTGTAATGGTATAACTCTGTGCATGATGCTTGCCAGTTTATGTGAATTTGAATAGGACAATGTTGGGTAAAGTGCAAAGCCAATATTAAATAGTAAAGGCTTCATCAGTTCATTGGGAAAAGCATGCTAGATTTCATAGCTCTAATATTTAATATTTTTATTATAAAATGTTATGACAACGTCAATAGGCCTGGCCTACTTATGGTGAAATTGTTATTACACCGTGCAAAAGCCAGTAGGTAGGTACTTTTGTTACATGGAATTTCAAAGATTACTGTAGTAGGCAAGGATGTTGCTGATCTACTCAAACAAACTAGGGATAGAAGATATTCACTACAATAATCCTTATTATGCTCTCCTTGTAGAGATAGTATTTTGCTTTGCCAACTGTAATTTTGTATACATCTGTACTTTTATGACTGTATGACGGATAGTTGGCTTGTAGAAAGCTCATGCTGAGTACAATGGGCTTAAGTTGGTTATGGTGGCAGACCAAGGATAAAGGCTATGTGACTGATTGTTTATTATGAAAAGTTACGATTAAGGCAGTAGGACTGACATATTGATTTTGAAAACCGTACGTTAGAATCAGATCACTGACAGAATATCAACAACAGAAATATCGACCTACAGAAATATTGTGACAAAAATATCGTTGTCAAAAATATCGACCTCCTATCTTCATAATGGTAAGTACAAAAATATCAACAACAAAAATATCGTTGTTAAAAATATCGAAGTAGAAAATATCGCTTTTTATATGTATAAAAAATAATGTTAAATAAATTAATAAATACATTTAACTTTAAAAAATCTTCGATTTATTTGTATATTTTAACAATTATAAGTAATACATGTAATGTAAAAATAAATTAAACATACATATTTAAAATGTAAGATATATACATATACATAAACATAATGAATAAATAATAATTTTAATTAATTATAAAATGTTAGAAATATATTAAAATTTATAAATAAATATATATATACATACACCTGTAACATAAAAATAAAAAAAATTACAATTATAATATAAATTAAAATACGTAATATTTTTAAACCTACACTTTACACTACATTGACTGCAACAGTAGGGAAAGTGTTGGATAGCGGAGGAGAAAAAATTACTATTCCCACTCCAGCGAGTGCAACAGTAGGAAAAGTGTTGGATAGCGGAGGGGAATAATATACTATTCCCACTCCAATAACTGCAACAGTAGGAAAAGTGTTGGATAGCTGAGGGGAATAATTTACTATTCCCACTCCAATAACTGCAACAGTAGGGAAAGTGTTGGATATCGGAGGGGAATAATTTACTATTCCCACTCCAGCGAGTGCAACAGTAGGGAAAGTGTTGGATAGCGTAGGGATAAAAATTACTATTCCCACTCCAGCAAGTACAACAGTAGGGAAAGAGTTGGATAGTGGAGGTGAATAATTTACTATTCCCACTCCAGCGAGTGCAACAGTAGGGAAAGTAGTGGATAGCGTAGGGGTAAAAATTACTATTCCCGCTCCAACGAGTGCAACAGTAGGGAAAGTGTTGGATAGTGCAGGTGAATAATTTACTATTCCCACTCCAGCGAGTGCAACAGTAGGGAAAGTGTTGGAAAGCGGAAGGGAATAATTTACTATTCCCACTCCAGCAGGTGCAACAGTAGGGAAAGTGTTGGATAGCGGAGGGGAATAATTTACTATTCCCACTCCAATGAGTGCAACAGTAGGGAAAGTGTTGGATAGCGGAGGGGATAAAATTACTATTCCCACTCCAAAGAGTGCAACAGTAGGGAAAGTGTTGGATAGCGTAGAGGTAAAAATTACTATTCCCACTCCAGCGAGTGCAACAGTAGGGAAAGTGTTGGATAGCGCAGGGGTAAAACTTACTATTCCCACTCCAGCAAGTACAACAGTAGGGAAAGTGTTGGATAGGGGTATAAATTACTATTCCCACTCCTGCGAATGCAACAGTAGAGAAAGTGTTGGATAGCAAAGGGGTAAAAATTACTATTCACACTTAAGAAAATTCAAATTTAAAAACAAACAAAATATCAACTACTATACAACATATAATAAAGCACCCAAAAGCAAAACATATCTCTTATAAATTTTTACAAAACATAGAAACATATAATGTAGAAAAAATATGAAATTTACATAAAAAGATTATTTTTTTAGTTTTAAGAAATTATCAAACAAAATAAATATTTTCTAATAGAAATTAATTGTAATCTAAAAAAATTATTATTACATAAATGTAATATTTTTTTCCTACCCTATAACGCCACACAATTTACAACACACATCTAAATTAAATTTTAAAAAGTATACCTCCATAATTAACACAATTAATTATCAATTTTAAAATTATTAATAATTAAAAAACAGATTTAAAAAGGTCAAAATTATTGTAGTAACCAAACATTACAGCTACACAACATAAATCCCCAAACAAACAAAAAATAAACAATTACCAAAAATATTCAACAATTAATAAATAAATATTAATGATCAAGTAATGATTAATTAATGTACACTAAATTACTTTCCACCATCTACCCCAATAAACACCATAACACCTACCTAAAAATATTTACACAATTTCCATAACTAATTTTACATTAATAAATTCATATCAATGAACAACAAATAAGTAATTTAAAAAAATTTACTTCCCACCATTTACCACTAAAAACACCACAACTCACACATCAAAATTATTACACAAATGGCAAAATTAAAATGTAAGTAATTAATTAGCATCAATTAACAAAGAATTAATTAATTAAAAATAGATTACCTCCCACCATATTACCCTATAAATGCCACCAACAATTTCGTAAAAAATTATACAATTAACATAATTAATTAACAGTTAATTAATTAATTAATAACAATTAACAATCAAAATATATATAATTATTAATAAATTAATTCACGCAATTAACACTATAAAATAATAATTAATAAATATTATATAAAAAAATTATTACATTAATTAAAATTAAATTACTTCCCACCCTACTCCCCTATCAACCCACAACCCACTCCTAAAAAAATCACACAATTAACTTAATTACCAATAATTAATAATAATTAATAACAAATTAATAAATAATTGATATTACATTATTTCCCACAATTAACAATATAAAATATTAAATAAATAAATATTAATTATGAAAAATATTAATAATTTAATTATAATTAAATTACTTCCCACCCTATTCCCTTATAAACCCACAACCCGCTCCTAAAAAATGACACAATTAACATATTTACCAATTAATTAATAATAATTAACAAATTAATAAATAATTAATAATACATTATTTTCCCCAGTTAACAATATAAAATATTAAATAAATAAATAAATAATATTTATGAAAAAATATTAATAATTTAATTATAATTAAATTACTTCCCACCCTATTCCCCTATAAACCCACAACCTGCTCCTAAAAAAATGACACAATTAACATATTTACTGTTAGACCTGGCATCCTTGGCGTGGGTCTCCCTTCCATTTTTTCGTAATGCCTCCACTGTTGCCGATATGTTTTTGCTGGACTAGATGCTCATGGGCACTTTGCCGCTGCTAATCAGTGCCAAAGTGCAAGTGCTCCCTATCGTTACTTGATATATGTATTAGTGACTCCATGATTGGATGATTGGTTTACTTGTCAGTCCCTAGTACAGTGCACTCAGTGTGCCCAGGGCTTGTGAATCCAATGCCGCTGGTGGGCTTGCAGCACTGGTTGTGCCACCCACAGAAGCGGCTTGAAAACTGTGTCTCAGGCCTGCCATCGCAGAGCCTGTGTGCAGCCTAGGGCTGCCATGTCGACTTGGTGAGTACACCCACTTACCAGTCCCTAAACCTTCCCTTTACTGCATGTTGGTCACCCCTAAAGTAGGCCCTAGGGCAGGGTGCATTGTAAGTATAAGGTAGGACATGCCCTGGTGTGTGTGGCATGTCCTAATAGTGAATTACAGCCATTTCCGTTTTTCACTATTGCAAGGCTACCTGCTCCCCATAGGCCAGAATGGGCAGACTGACTATTACACCTTATAGTCAGAACTGACCCAGGGAACATGGTAGAAAAACGAATTTAGTATGCCTGAACTCAGGATGATAAAATACATCTTTCAGTGAAGTTGGTTTTAACATTCTGTGTTTGAAAATACCCCTTTAGAAAGTGGATATTTTCTTGCCTAAACTATCCAAGCCTGCCTCTGCTAGGTTGTGTATTCCTTGTCTGGAGATTGAGTGACAGGGGCTGGGGGTGGCTACAGGAGACAGGGTGAGTCAGCGCAGGGCTGAATAGAAAGATCTGCATCCAGAGTGGAGGGAGGAGTTGCACCTGGGTCTGAATAGGGCTGTGCCTGCCTTCCACAATGCTGGCTCCACCTCCTGCCGGGCGGCTGAGCACTCTGCCCCACATTCTGAAAGGAAAGAAGGAGTCAGAAAAACAAAGTGCTCCAGGACTGACCAGAACTGGTTTTGGACTAGGCAGAGGCCTCTCTGCCTCCAGAGAACAAAGAGAATCAGGGTATAAGAGGGGCACCCAGACCCCAGGAAGATCAGATCACTTTTGGGAACATGAAGAAACCTTTGCTGAGGAGCGGAACCAAAAAGAAACTGAGGAGAGACTATCCCTAAGCTGAAGTGCTGCTTGGGGGATTGGCCTGCAGTGGTTTGCCTGACTGCCAAAGAAAGGAGAAAGGAACTTTTGCTCTGCTGTGACTTTCATCAACTTGTGAAGGATCTCCAAGGGCTTGGAAGAGAGCTTGCCCCCTGACCGAAGTCCCAGGACCATTGGACTTCACCCCCTTTGTGAATTGCTGCTGGAAACTCTGTTTCAGTGGCTACAGAGGTAGGGAGCTGTGACCGACTCTCACGACCGACTCGGTGTCCTGTAAGCACCGCATCGAAGCACCGTCTCGCCCTGCAACGCACGGCCCTGGTCTCACCGACTCCGTCAACGAGCCGCTGCCTGCACCGCATCGAGGGACAACGCGTCCTGCAACGCTTCGCTACGCCGAATCGAACTGGTCCAACCGACACGGTCACTGCTGCTGAGTTCGAGTCCTGTGACCGCACCGGAGTTGGGCACCGCCCGCACGCTTTGCGACGCACCGCCTGACTCGCACCGCTGTCCGGACTGATCGACGCCCGCTCCTGAATCCGGCTCCGTCGCCGCACCGCAACCTGCCAGCACCGCATCGAAGCACCGTCTCGCCCTGCAACCCACGGCCCTGGTCTCACCGACTCCGTCTCGACGACGTCAACGAGCCGCTGCCTGCACCGCATCGACGGACAACGCGTCCTGCAACGCTTCCATTTTTGCATCGCGACCGCGACGAACAGCCATCCGGCTCGCACGCCCGTGCCTGCCGCTTCAAGTAAAAGGTACTGTGACCGAGTCTGTCTACGCTGTGTTGGCCCGTCTCGACGCGGTCAGCTGGATTTGTTAGACTCTGTTTGTTCTCAACATCGCCGTAGCCGGAGGAGGCTACCAACTCGCACAGAACCTTGAATTAAGCCTTTTTGATCAGAACTAAGGGGCCCATTACGATGGCGGGCGGAAGCACAACCGCCGTGCTGTCGGATGCAAAAACCACCAGTTACCGCCGGCACGCAGCAGTCCACACGCCCGCCCAATTACGATGCGAAAAGTAGGCCAAACACCGCCGGCAAGCCAGCAACCCCGTCCGCCATCAAAGTGCGTCCGCACACGTAGCGGCGCAGCCCAATTGACACACACCGTCCGACGAAACACGTCCCGCCCGGCGTATAAATTACGATGCCGCAAACAAACGGCTCCCACTGGCTAAGAGACACCGTATGTGAAAGAGAGGCGGTAACACGGACGCAGAGCACGGACAACGAAGAAGCGGCTCCCCGAGCATGAATCCAGCACTGCAGGCCCTCCCCATGCTTCTGCTGATGCACCACCAAGGACGCAACGTACCGCAGAGACGCAGGTAGGCACACACACAACAAGTGCACGCAAACAGCGCACACAGTGCAAGGGCGGAAAAAGCGGACAACCCCCCACCAGCGCGTGTACACAACACATCCACCATCGCATCCACATATGACACACAGGCCAAATCGTAACATCGCAGAACACATGTGTACACACCACCTGGGACTAGGAACCAACCACCCCGTCACGGCCCCAAAGCGCCGATGACGCCGCCACACATGCGCACAACGCAGAGGCCAACCGCAGCGCCATGCATGCGTCGCACACAGACACAGGGACACAACCAAGCAGCACACACATCAGCCCCACCCCGAACGCACATGACACGTGACAGGCCGGCCACAGACATGTCCCCAACGCCCAATTCACGGACAACACCCATCGCCACACAACCGACGCACACATGTCAGTGAAGACACGCAACAGCAGGACACACCCCAGTGTAACAAACATGGCGTAGCACACAGCGGCGGCAACACCAACTAGGAGAAGCAGGGCCCCTTCGGGAAGAGGAACGCCAGTACCACACTGAAAAACCCATACCACCCTGCACATATGAACAAGACATATGAAACGGAACACCAAAGAGCCCGGGGACCGACAACAGGTGGCCCAAGAATAACATTCACACACAAGGCCCAACGCAGAGCGGAAAGGCAGCCTGCCGCCCACACAAGGGAGAGCAGACAGCACTGAATGACCTTCCATTCCAACTCCGAAATCACAGCCCTACGACAGAAGCCGGTGAATACAGCCATTGTCCAAGAATAGACCAACACAGGCATGCCGAGGAGACCGACCACAGGGCAGATAGCGCATATCACAGAAGCACACAACGGACGGGGAAGAAACAAGAAAACACTCCCCCATGTCGGCCACATGCAAGTTAATTGGAAGGAGTCACACAGCACTGACCTTGAACTGTCTGAGAAGCATGTGGGAAGAGGGCCCGTGTCCTCCAAACAAGCCAACAGAACACAAGTCCTGTCTCCCTATGACTACACAGAGCTCACAGCAACCCCGGAGCGTGCACATTGCAGACTGCACACACAGCCGGAGCACGCCACCTCTACGAACCGCTGCGAAATGGCAACCGCAACACACCTACCCAACTACGCCGAACAGCTCAAGCTGTACAAAACCAACCTGTGCCATACATTGGGATGCGATCTCCTGTCCCTGCTGAACGTAAGTTACCGACTGACTTACCGCATCACATTGTTCAGCTGCGTCATGCCCGTCTTCTACTGTCGGAGGTGTCCCTACCAGCATCCCGTCGAGATATGCCTCTCCAACCCGGCATGTCTGAAGGCGGACCTGCTACCACTACTCCTCCCTCTGGACGCACACGACAGGGCCTGCTCTGCCTATGGGGGCATGGCGTATGTGGCCAACATCGCACCCGCACTGAAATGGGACCACTGTGCCTCCACACGACGGATCATCGATAACAGCTACATCGAATGTCACCCAGCATGCCCCATCATGGTCCTCCAAGGGACAACCTACGAACAACACCTTGACAGCCACCATCCGCTTCATTGGCTGGCAAACATGTACACCACCAATGACATGGAAGCCCTGCTGGACGGCATCGCATACCTGACAACCTGTAAATACGTCGGACCACAACGCAGGTTCCCCGAGTGACCTATGATGTCCAACCCCGCACCCATGCTTAGCTTCCGCACGGACTGGCCAGTCACCACCACAACAGCCATACCAAACGACCGGCAACTGTAACCACACCATCAACGACATCGCCATGACATCGGATATGACCGGGACATGCACACTGTTCCCCATCACATCCAGGAACACCGCATGCATCGTGGGAGGCAGTGGCATGGGCTCTGTGTATCGCACCCACATGGACGGAACTGCACGAACAACCAGGACACGACATGGATCCAGCGCCCATGGACACACACACCGCTCAGTGGACATGAATAGGTCGCCTGGAGTCTGTGGGTGCTGCACCCCTCCCACCCCCGCCCCGGGAATCCCATACCAGGACCTTTCCATGGACGACAAGTGCATACAACAACAACACGACCCCAGTGACTGTGACATGTCCAGTAACCACCACAGAGCAACAACAAGTGGCACGCCGCTGCATGCACGCAAGCACATGCCCTGATGTCATCTCACATGCACGCGTGCATGAGGAACAACCGCAGCAAACCTGTCACATGGAACTGAGATGGACTGTGCCCATGATGCCAAGCGGTCTGGTAGGCTACATGTATACCGTCTGTGTCAAAGTCCGCAGCTCCGCAGCTATACGTAAATGTACATTAGCACAGCCTTGGCCAAGCAGATGTCACTCTGAAGCCCACATCCCACATGCAACAGCCAATCACATGTAACCCCACTCCCTATCCCATTTGCAATCATGCTCAGTATATCCTCAACATGTATTCCGCTGCCAGTAGTGTCCACTATACTGCATCACAGAGGACAGAAGACTCAATATAATGTTTGAAACCAAAACTGTCTCCGCTGACTCATTTCACAAGTACGAATGAGAGAGGATGAGAGTATGTGAAGTACACGGCAGTCGTGACATGACCATGTAGTCCACTGGTATTGGATGTCAACGCAAATGAGTAGCACAACTGTGGAAGACACACATGTGTCGTGTGAAGTCGTATGGACGCAGTGCTCAGGTGGGTGGGTGCGACGGGTAGATGCACACATGCCAAGTTGGAGCACGCCGTGTTGGGAGGGGTCATGAACAGTACACCACCGCTTCCCTGGGCATTGTGAGAGGACACCTGTCGGGGGAGTGAACACGTGTGTGCATAGCAGCCGGGCACACGTACAAAGCGGTACCAGGCGCACCTCAGCCCACCCTCTGTGGACAAGCTGGATCCTGTTGTGCGCCCGCCATGCCCCTGACAAGGCACACACAGCCCCAGTCGACCAGGTGTAACCCCAACATAGTCAATCCGCACAGGCGATACAGGGCACGGGATGGCAGTGGAGCATGGTGTGTGAGAGGTCTCCTCGCGCTCCTCCTGGTCATATCACGCAGGCAATAGAACCTCATCGTCTAGCATGGCACAAGTCACATGGAAGTGTAGGGGGACGCACCACAGCACGAGCAGCACTGACGTCACGGGAGGTGGCTCGCACCATCCCATCCATTGCCCATCATACCAACCACGCCACATGCCATTGCGACTAAGTGCAAGCGCGTGCGCCACCACCCCCGAGCCCTCCCCAGAGAGGCCAAAGAGTGAATGTGTGGGCCATCAGCCACAGACGGACGCGGCCTGGCCGTAAGGGCAGCCACAGCCACTGGGTGTCGCAGGTGGCGGATCCGGAAGGCGAAGACTGTGATGCATAGTCCATGCAGGCCGGGTCTCCATTTGGGGCACCACGCAGGTGGACGGCGTCCCGCCACACATCATACCCTGAGACAGCCCACTCGTGCAACTGGACCCACACATACACTCCTTGCCCTCTCTGGTGCGAGCTTGGGGCTGCCTGTGCAAGCGCTAGCCTCGCAGGTGAGCATGCATATTGGGGGGCGAGGGGAGGACATGAGGGCTGGGGCGAAGATGACTGTATCACTGTCAGTTAGTACAAGGGATGACCCAGATGTGGAAAGGAAGAGACGTGTCCCGTGTGTACTGCAACTAGTCGCCAATCCAACTACCCCCCTGTCCGGAATGTAAGCCCGCACCTAGGCCCGCCCATCCGCCACATCGAACATACCACCAGCACGACAACCTTCCCATTCGAAACACTGACTGGGGGTGGCGACCAGTGAACAATCATGTGTAGCCTACCCACGCGTACATGTGGGCCCTCCATGATCCATGTCACCTGCGGCAAAGACATGACATGCGCAATGAGGGAAGTGAGGAGAGCTGTCCGCCCCACGCACAGAAGGTGCATCAGCTCCACAGACCCAGCAGCGAGTCCAGCAGGGGTCACATGTGCAGGGGCAGCTGTGCCTGGTGTGAAGGCACATGCATATAGACAGCACATCGACCAATGTGTAGTCTGCCCACATCCACAGTCCATCATCATGCGGACATAGGAATTGAACACAGGGCAACACATCTTAGTTGGTGCACCCACCGTGACCAACAATGCGCAATCATCGACGTACCCGCCCTGTGCATGGCCCCCCACCCAACGGAGGCACATCCAGTGCCACCATCCCACACACACAAGCCTTCCACGGAACATGCTGTGTCCAATGGTCAGTACAGAGTCAGCGCCCATCTGGTGGATCCTGAACAGGAGACACATGCACACACATGCCAGCTCCCACTATGTACGTCTGCCACCTGGCACGTGCAATGTAACCTCTCACCTGTGACGTGTGACTGCAAGCACACAGCCGTCTTGGCATGGGGCTGTCAATGTGGACACCTGTCAATGTTTCGGGAGCTGTGATCCGTACAGTGCTGTACATAGGGTGCAGTGCTGACACCTACTACTGTCTCATATCCCCTCGTGCCACAGGTCCCACTTGTTTTGGCCGCTCAGCCTGTGCCCACATCGTCGTCGTCGTGTGCCATACTCATCCAGCCTCGGAAGCAGTTCCATGCTCAGCAGACACTCATGTTGCCGTGGCGTTGCCGCTTGACGAATATGCAGTCAGTCCCCATCAGCACGCCCCGCAAGTCATTGGGGCCTAGATCCCCATGTGCATGCACATGGCAGTGGTATGTCTCACTAGCCATTGCCATTGTTGGGAGACCTGTGTAAGTGTATTGTGGCCGTGCCGTCCCAGCTTGACAGCTGGGCTGTGGGTCATGTGCGTGCTCAGTCATGTCAGTGATGTGTATGCGAAACTGCTATGTGTTGTGTTGCTTTGACATGTGTCCTCTGCAATTTCCCTAGGCGGAGACCGAACATTGACCGCCCATACCAATTGCTGGTGGACATGGACGATACAGAGGTTATCAGGAAGTTTCGGCTGGACAGGCCAACCCTGCATCGACTGTGTGCCATGTTAGAACCCCATCTCCGTCCCCGCAGGGTGTATCCAACAGCATTCACCCCCACGGCTAAGGTGATGGCTGCCCTGCATTTCTTCGCCACTGGGTCATTCCAGCACACAGTGGGCAGTGGAGGAGGGATGTCCCAGCCCATGTTCAGCAAGGTGCTGAGGGATGTACTGGCAGCCATGATGCTGTACCGAAACAGGTACATCCGCTTCCCCAGGGCTCGTGAATTGGCGGCAGTGAAGGGTGCATTCTATGCCCTTGGCAGAATCCCACACGTCGTTGGAGCCATTGACTGCACACATGTTGGCCTTGTTCCACCACAGGCCACTGAGCACCTGTACCGCAACAGGAAGCACACGCACTCCCTGAATGTGCAAGTGGTGTGCCTTGCGGACATGGTGATCACCCACGTGTGTGCAAAGTTCCCAGGCTCGGCCCATGACGCACACATAATGCGCAACAGCATCTTGCCACGGCTGATGGGCAATCTGCAACAGGATCGTGGCTGTATTGTCGGTGAGTATGTGGAGTGGTGTAGCGTGCTGGTTGTGCGATGCTGTCCCCTGTCCAGTTGGAATAGCAACGGTTCTCTGTGTCCCTCACACCCAGGTGACTCTGCGTACCCGAATGGGGCATGGCTGCTCAGTCCATTGAGGAATCCTCGCACCCCAGCAGACGATCGATACAATGAGGCACATGGGAGGACCAGACGTGTGGTCGAGCGTACCTTTGGCCTCCTCAAGTCCAGGTTCAGGTGCCTGGACCGCACCGAGGGTGCACTGGCGTACTCCCCACAGAAGGTGTGCCAGATAGTGGTGGCGTGCTGCATGCTGCACAATCTGGCCATTCGGAAGCAGATCCCCCTCATTGTGGATGACGGAGATCAACCAGGGCCCCAGCCCGCAGACCAGGACAGCTCGAGTGAGGAGGACAGCGGAGAGGAGGAAGCTGGGAATGTGCGGCAGCAGCTCATCGCCCGCTACTTCACTTGACGGTGAGTGTCCATGTACGACGGCTGATGTGTCTGTATTTGTGCAGGTGTGTGTGTGCTGTGTCCGGGTGGCCTTTTGTTCACTGCGTGCTGTGTGTCAACGCTCCATGCCCAGGTTAGTATACCACTGATGGTGGCTGTGGCATTGTGCCCTATTGCTCTGTGCGATGTGTGTACATTGCTTGTAGTTGTTGACATGTACTGTGTGATGGGTGTGTGACACACTCATTGAATGTGCTCCTGTTCTGTCTCCCACCCCTAGGTCCCTACAGGCCCTCCGGATTCCATTGCCATGCCACGCATCAGGTGCCTTTCCGCCCAAGGTGGCCGTTGTATTCCGTACAAATAAAACACAGGGCACAAACAGCAGTTAGTGAAAAAGGTGCATTTATTACAAACTGTGACATGTGATTGTGTGTAAGGTGATGACAAAAGTGGTGCGTGCTGTGACAATGAGCTGTCGGTCATGGCTGCGTGATGCTCAGGGTGTACCCACTGGTTCTATGTCCATAGTCCAACACACACATGCCATCCAGATGGCTGTGTGGAGTGGGATCGTAGTCCAAGTCAATGCAGTGGCTGGTCAAGGAAGGCTGGCGGAAGGCTGGCTGGCTGCCTCACTTGCGACTGGAGCGTGCGAAGTCCTCCCGGGAGATCTGTTTCCTCTTCGGACGGCCCCTTCCACGTTTGCGAGGGGGGTGCCTGCTTGCGACATGCTGGTGGTTGAGGTGTGCTCACTGGCTGTGGACGCAGGGGAACTGGACACTGCTGCTCGACCCTGCGCCCCGGCAGGTGGTGGCGGAGGGGAGCTGCTATCCCTGGCCGTGTCCTCACCGCCACCACCAGCTGGCCCATGAGGTCCACGAGTTGACCTATACGGGCGTCCATGGACCTCAGCACCCCCAGCACCTCCCGCGTGTCTGAAGCAGACCTGACCCATTGTTCTTGGGCCTCCTCATAGGCCCCAAGGACTCTGGCCATTTGAGGCAGGGCATGGCTCCCAGGGGAGGCTGGCGTTTCCCTGACCCTGCTCCTCCTACCAGTCCTGCTGCCACCGGCCTGCCCACTAGCCACATTGCTCACCACGGTCCTCGCTGTGGCTCCCAGGGTGGATCCAGTCGGCCGGGCCACCACCTGCGCTGGGGCTGGTGCCAGCGAAGACGTGGTGGTGGTGGCGGCGGTGGTGGTCGGTGCGGCGATGGTGGCGGTTGCGGCAGTGGTAGTGGCCGCAATGACCGTGGGTGTGGCCGCAATGACCGTGGGTGTGGCCGCAATGACCGTGGGTGTGGCCGCAACGACAGTGGCAGCAGGGGGCTGGGACTGTTCAGCAGCCCTGGATGATGGGTTGGTGGGTAGGAGGGGTCCTGGGAGCGGCTGGGCCCTGCCACACCAGATGGGCCTGCTTGGTGGTCCGTGTCCGAAGAGGAGGTGAGATCCTCCACATCCGTGTGTCCTCGTTGGGGGCTTGTGGGCTGGCTGTGCTGGCTGCTGTCTCCATCCCCAGCATCCGGCAGTTCGTCACCTGTGGAGAGAATGAGATTTGTTATTGTGTTGCACCTGGCGAAGTATGTATTTGTCGTCTGACATTGGCAGTTCGTGCAATCTCGTACATGGGTTTCCCGGAGGCGTGTGTGTGGCTGTGGCATTTGTAGTTGTGTGTGCTTGGCAATGGGACTGTGTGCTGTGCACATGTGGCATGGGACGGATTGGCCATGCCGATGGGTGTGTTGCTGTGCCCCTACTCATTGTGACTCTGGTGTATGCGGGCTCCTGGCCCATCCTGGGTCTGGTTTGTACTTTGCTTTTGGGGTTCAAATGGAACGCTTAGGAACGCATATGGCAACATGGGGGCCATGCCCCAGATTCGCATTTGGGAGGGAATATGCTTTTGGGGTTCAAATGGAACGCTTAGGAACGCATATGGCAACATGGGGGCCATGCCCCAGATTCGCATTTGGGAGGGGATATGCTTTTGGGGTACATGCTGTGAGCCATGGGTGCCGAACGTGACATGTGTTGTGGCAGCATGACAGTGCATGGTTTGAGGTGTGTGCATGCTTGACATGGCCTGCATATTTGCTGTCTGTTGTGATTACTGGACATGGCATTGGACGCATCGTTATGAGTGAGTGATGGTTGTGTGTGAAAGCCAACGTATTGCAGTTGTCCCATCTCCTTGGTGTGCGTGCTGCCCTGTGCCATGTGCATCACTGCAGTGCTCGTGGGGGGGTGTGGCCCATGTTGTGTGTTGTTGCTCACAGTGTGTCGTGCGCTTCATTGACTTCTGGCACATGGTTGGTCATGGGCATGTATCTTAGCGTGACTGCTGTATGTGTGGCAGCTGTGCGGATGACATGCCTTTCATGAGACTGGGGCTGACGGATGGGATGGATGGTATGTTGTATGTGCATGGTGTGTCTGTGTGTTTGATGGGTTCAGTGGTGTTCGTGTGCATTTCTGTTGTTCCGCTCTGTTGCGTCTAGTGTTGTTTGTCTTACATAGGCGTAGTTGTGGGGTGTGTGGTTGACAGGCAGTAGGGGCTACATGGACAGGACTTCAATGGTGTTTCGGTTGTGTGTGATGAGTTGCACAGTGGCTGCCGTGTGGTACTATTTTCAGTGTGGCTTGTGTATGCAGACGTGGCTCCTTGGGTGTTGCTATGTCTGTGATGGGTCATGTGGGGTGTGAGTCTGTTGTTCATGTCCGTGTGCACATTGTTCACTTGTTCATGACGGTGGGCGGTGCTGCGTTTCCGTCTGCTACGTGACATGTCCCATGTGTTGGTCGTGTGCCGGTCCTCATGCCTCCAGTAATCCAGCCCTGTCCAGTTTCCCACCTGCAGGTTGTTCGTGCGTGCACTGTACTGGATGCCACATGGCTCTAAGCGGGGGGTGCTCCATGTTGTAGGTCTGTGGGGGTGGGGGGTGTTGTGGGTCGTGGGGGTGGCTGGACACCCACTGACACCGATTGCTGTGGACCGTGATGTCTGCCTTTCGGCTGTCGTTGTGCACTGCGGTGGCTGACACGTGGCTGTGGGGTGTGGGGGATGCTCCTCCTTGCTGTGCTGTGGGACTAGGGGCCTGGTGTGTGTTGTACTTGGGCTGTCCACCGTCCCACCCACTGCACTTTGTGTTCCTGCCACTTACCTGTTACTTGTCGGTTTGTGCAGCTGTGGCGGACACATGGGTGTGGTGGGTGCTCGTTGTGGCGCTTCTGGCATATTTGGGGACCTGTTGGTGGTTACGTGGCTGGCTGAATGTACACATGTCCCCATGCATCTTACAGTTGTTCTGTTTGGGCTGTGTGTGGTGGTGTATGTTGCATGTGTGTGTCATGTATTGTGTGCTGGACATGGGGGTGTTTGTCCCTGGGAGCTGTGGCATGGTGGTAGTGCATGTGAGTACATAGCGGTGTGCTGGTATACATTAGTTTGTACTTACCAGCCTCCACTCCCCCTGCCAATCCGGCGAGGATCTCGGGATGTATGATGACTCGCACCTTCTCCTCCCACGCTTTGAAGGTCTTGAAGAGCGCGGGATTCCCTCCGCCAGTGACGGCAGCCAGCTCTCTGTTTTTGCCCTCCTTCTTCTTGACCAGGCTCTTGACGTCATTCCACCGTTTGTTAATTTCGACTCTGTTCCTGGGCAGGGTCCCGACTGCATTGACCTGGTCTACGATCCGGTTCCACATTCTGTTTCTGGTGGCTAGTGGTGTGTGTTGGACCATGTTCCCATAGATTTGTGGGTGCACCTTGATGATCTCGTCGACCATGACCGTCAGCTCAATGGGCGTGAACTTGGGCATTCTTTGTGGTGCCATGGTGTTTGTGGTGCTGTTGCGGTGTGTGTTGTGTAATGTGCAGGGGGTTTGTGGTGCCGGTGTTTGGTGGTGGTGGTGGTGGTGGTGGTGTTTGGTGGTGGTGGTGGTGGTGGTGGTGGTTGTGATGTGTGCGTTTCTGTGGTGTGCTGCTGTCCTTGCTGTGTCACTGTGTCCTCTCCTCTCCTCTCTAGTTTGCAATGTAGCAAGGGGTTGTGGTCTGTGGGAGTGCTGCTTTTGTACACACCTATGTGGGTGTGTCCTCATGGTCTGTTGTTTTCAGGTGTGTTGTGTCTGGGGTTCTGGCCTTTGTATTTTTTGTTTGTCCGGGGGGTGTTTTCGGGATATGTACTGTGCTTGTGTATTTGTGCGTGCCTTGCTGTGTGGACTTGTTGGCCATGTTGTGTGCTATTGGTTTTGTGTGCGGATGGTTTCTGTGCAGGTACGTGGGCGCCATGGCTTCTGCCGTGTCGATTCTCATCGGCGTTGTTTGCGCTGGCGGGCGGTATATTTGTTGTTTTTCCGCGCTCATGTCGGTGCGATCGTAATTTCACGTGCGGTGTGTCGGCCGTGAGGGCGGGCGGTTTTGTGTTGTCGTGCGTGTTTCCGTCCGTGGCGGGCGGTTTGTCTCCGACTCGGACGTTGGCGGGCGGTATTTTGTGTGCTTTTTCCGCCGATGGCGGTATTCGGTTTGTGTAATCGTAATGGCGTGGTCGGTGTTCAGGCGGTGTGTGCGGGCGGATTTTTGCCGCTTCCATGCCTGGCGGTGTTATTTACGCCGGGTATCGTAATGTGCCCCTAAGTATTCTTAAACAGTATTGTGGATTATTTTTGTCGTTTATGGTCTTGTGATAAATCTATATAAAAGATACTTATTTTTATAAATATACAACCTGTTTGGTGTCCATTTGTAGTGTTATCACTTGATTACTGTATGTGTTCACAAATGCTTTACACACTGCCTCTGAACTAAGCCTGTCTGCTCGTGCCAAGCTCCCAAGAGGGTGAGCAGGGGTTATTTCGGGAGTGTACCTACTTTCCCTGACTAGACTCAAGGGTCCCTATTTGGACAAAGGTACCTACCTCTGCCAACTAGAGACCCCCAAATCTAACATTGGTGGTCAGCGGTGAGGATTCTGGACTTGCATTTGTGACTCATGTACAGTGATTGGTGAACACTACTTAGTGAGTGCAGACCAAAACGCAACCACATACTTTTATAGCATTTTTTCTGGGATTTCCTATTTTTGCAAATGCCAAGTTCAGTCACTATGGAGAAACCAGCATCAGTAGCCTCTGTTGAGTGTGATTGGGAAGAAGAGAGGCTAGAATGCTACACCCTTAAGCAGCTCAGGCAATTCTGCAAAAAGTTTAAAGTGTCCATGACCGGACTCTCCAGGAAGGAGGACCTTCAAAAGGCGCTGAGGGCCTGGGTCGAATCAAGGAGTGCCCCTGTGGAGGGGGCTGAGAATGCAGAAGGGCAGCTGGAGGGGCTATTGGGTCTAGGGGCTAGAAGACCACCTTCCCCAGTAGGTAGCAGTGTTTCTGCCAGAGGACTGTCTCCAGAGGAGTTGGAGGACAGGAAAGAGAGTAGGATGCACGAAATGGAGCTGACCAAGCTCAAGCTAGGAAATTGGCCCTAGAGGAAAAGAAAATGCAGTTTGAACATGAGAAAGTTTTGAGGGAGTTGGAATTGAAGGCCAAAAGCTTAGAAATTACTCCCTCTGGTGGCAGTGTACCGCCTGTGCCTGTTGAAGCTAGGGTGTATATTCCAAAAGATGTGGTTAAGGAATTTTTTAAAATGATGACATTGGGCAGTGGTTCAAAACCTATGAGGTAGCCATGTCTTCCCACCGGGTCCCTGAGAAGGATTGGGGAGCGGGGTTGTGGGGACGGTTCCTCAGTGAAGGGCGGGATACCTTGTTGGATTTGCCCTCAGAAGTCTATAATTCGTACAGCCACATGAAGGATGCCTTAATGACTAGGTATGGTTTGACCCCTGAGCTTTATAGGCAAAGGTTCAGGAACTGTAGTAAGATTGAAAGCAGTACCTGGGTTGAATATGTGACCTTCTTTTGCAGAGCCTTGGATGGTTGGGTAAAGGGTAGCAAAGCGACTGATTTTCAGGCGCTCTTTGATTTGATTGCCTGGGAGCACTTGTCCGGTAATAGTTTTCCTGAGCTACGCCAGCACCTGATTGATAGTAAGCTGACTAACCCTAGGCAGCTTGCTGAGGAGGTGGACCGCTGGGTGAGTACCCGGGTCCACAAGGGTCACGTGGGAGACTCCGCCAAGGGTGGGCAGGGTCCCCAGCAGAAGAGTGGGGGGGACAAGGGTAAACAGAAGGAGTTCCATAAAGGGCCCCAAAGTAAATCCCAAGGGAACCAAGGAAAGGTTCCCAGCCTCCCCTGAGAAGAAGCCAGTGGCCCCGACAGGCCCCCTGTTCACCAGGGACCACTGGTATGTTACAAGTGTGGCGCCCCTGGCCACAAGGCAAACGATCCTCGTTGCCCTTTGTATGGAAAACCAGCACCCACCAGTGCAGTCCCCCGGCAGTTGGCTAGTGTAGCCCTTGGGGAGGAGTTGGGTGCCCAAGGTGGGGGGGATCCCACAGTGTTTTCCCTTGTCTCATTAGGAGACTCTGAGATGGTCCCTAGGACCCCGCTGCCTGAGAACACTAAGAAATACAGGCAGTGGGTGACCATCAATGGCCATAGGGTGGAGGCTCTGAGAGACACAGGAGCCAGTGTGACAGCTGTCAAGTGTCACCTGGTGTCTAAAGAGCAGGTTATCCCTGATGCATTCTATCCGGTTGTTGCCGCTGACAACACAGAGAGTCACTGCAAGGTGTCTCAGGTTCCCTTTGAGTGGGGGGTCTCGGGTACTCTTCAAGTAGCTGTGAGGCCAGCCATGCCTGTTGACTGTTTGTTAGGGAACGATTTGGAGAGCTCACTTTGGGCTAAGGTGGAGCGGAGTGCGCATTTAGAAATGTTGGGCTTGCCTGATTGGGCATGTGTGACCACCCGGTCAATGGCAGCTAAAGGTGTTCAAGAGGACCTGGAGCCTGAGAGGGAGGCCCAGGTGCCTGCCGGAGAGAGAGGAGGCAGGGGCGCGGGAAACCGGCCCCCGAGGTTCCCACGGTCCAGGAGGAGGCAGACCCTGAGGGGCTGCCCTGGAGCCTACAGGGGAACAGGTAGCTGAACTGGGGGACCTACCTGAGCTGACCCATTGGCAGCAAGAAGGAGGACCCTCCAGGGAAGAGTTCTGCAAGGAGCAGAACACATGCCCTTCTCTCGTGGGTCTGAGGCAACAGGCCACAGACCAGGCAGCAGGTGATCAGTCTGGATCACATTGGGTTTACAGGGAGAATGGTCTCCTGTATTCAGAGCCTAAGGTTGCTGAGCCTGGGTCAGCCCGTGTGCTGGTGGTACCCCAGCGCTTCAGAGCCTTCCTACTGGGGTTGGCTCATGATGTACCGTTAGCAGGACATCTGGGGCAGGACAAGACCTTTGACAGGCTTGTTACCCATTTCTATTGGCCCCAGATGCGCAGGAGTGCCGCCACTCACTGCAGGACATGCCAGACTTGCCAGGCAAGTGGAAAGAGTGGGAGGAAGCACAAGGCTCCTCTCCAGCCATTCCCTGTGGTCAGCACCCCCTTTGAACGGGTGGGTATTGACATTGTGGGGCCACTGGACCCCAAGACAGCCATGGGCAACAGGTTTATCCTGGTCTTGGTGGACCATGCCACCCGGTACCCTGAAGCCATCCCTCTGAGGACAGTGACGGCCCCCGTGGTGGGACGGGCACTGATGGGAATTTTCTCACCTGTGGGATTCCCTCAAGAGGTGGTGTCTGACAGAGGTACCAACTTCGTGTCCAAGTACATGAAGTCCCTGTGGCAGGAGTGCGGTGTAACTTACAAGTTCACCACTCCTTACCACCCTCAAGGAAATGGTCTGGTTGAGAGATTCAACCGGACCCTCAAGGGCATGATTATGGGTCTGGAAGAACCCATGAGGCGTAAATGGGACGTCCTCTTACCATGCCTGTTGTTTGCATACCAGGAGGTGCCACAGAAGTCTCTAGGGTTCAGTCCCTTTGAGCTCCTCTATGGACACCCGGTGCGAGGACCTCTGAGTTTGGTCAAGGAAGGCTGGGAGCAATCTCCCAGGAAACCTCCCCAGGATGTATACAGTTACATGCTGGCCTTCAGGAACCAGACTAGGCGTTTCCGAGAACTTGCTGAGGCAAATCTGGAAGCCAGCCAGGAGGAGATGAAGCGGTGGTACGACCAGAATGCCACTCTGGTAGAGCTTCAGCCTGGTCAGAAAGTGTGGGTCATGGCCCCTGTGGAGCCTTGTGCGCTCCAGGACAGGTGGACCGGCCCTTTTACGGTGGTGGAGCGCAAGAGTCCAGTTACCTATTTGGTGGACTTGCAGTCTCCCAGGAACTCCCTTGCGGGTCCTGCATGTGAACCGCCTGAAGCCCCACTTGGAGAGGTCCCAAGTGGGCATGCTCTTAGCTACAGATGATGGAATGGAGGAGGAGACCGAGCCTCTTCCTGACCTCCTGTCAGCCCGAGAGCAAGATGGATCAGTGGAGGGAGTAAACCTCTCTACCTCCCTGACACCTGAGCAGCAGGGTGACTGTCGCCAACTGTTGGGACAGTTCCCTGACCTGTTCTCCCTGGTTCCCAGTGTCACTCATTGGTGCGTCCATGATGTGGACACTGGGGACAGTCTTCCTGTGAAGCACAAGGCTTACAGGGTGACTGACAGGGTCAGAGCCTGCATCAAGGAGGAGGTCTCCAAGATGTTTGCGCTAGGGGTGATTGAGTCCTCTAACAGCCCTTGGGCCAGCCCAGTGGTCTTGGTTCCAAAGGCTGCCACGCCTGGTGCCACACCAGAACTCCGGTTCTGTGTGGACTACAGGGGACTCAATTCCGTCACCAGGACTGACGCCCACCCCATCCCCAGAGCTGATGAGCTCATAGATCGGTTAGGGGCTGCGCGGTACCTCAGCACGTTTGACTTAACGTCTGGATACTGGCAGATCGCCTTGACTGATGGGGCAAAGAGAGGTCAGCATTCTCCACACCAGATGGGCACTACCAGTTCTGGGTGATGCCCTTTGGGATGAAGAATGCCCCTGCCACCTTTCAGAGGTTGGTCAACCAGGTGTTGGTTGGACTGGAGGATTTCAGTGCCGCCTACCTGGATGACATCGCAGTGTTCAGTGCCAGTTGGGAAGAACATCTGCGCCACCTCTGGGAAGTGTTGATGGCGCTGCGGAGAGCAGGCCTCACAATCAAGGCGAGTAAGTGCCAGATTGGGCAGGGTTCTGTGGTGTACTTGGGACACCAGGTTGGGAGCGGCCAGGTGGCGCCCTCCAACCGAAAATTGATACCATTCTGGCTTGGGAGCCCCCAAGACCCAGACAGAGGTGAGAGCCTTCCTAGGACTCACCGGGTATTACCGGAGATTCGTCAAGGGGTATGGCAGCATTGTTGCCCCTTGACAGAGCTGACTTCCAAGAAGCAGCCCAGGAAAGTGATTTGGACTGACGCCTGTCAAAACGCTTTTGACACCTTGAAGACTGCCATGTGCACGGCGCCTGTGCTCCAGGCACCCAACTTCTCCAATGAGTTCATCGTTCAGACGGACGCTTCAGAGCATGGTGTAGGGGCTGTTCTATCACAGATCAATGAGGAGGGCCTAGACCAACCTGTAGCCTTCATCAGTAGGAGGTTACTTCCCGGGAACAGAGATGGAGTGCTATTGAGCGTGAGGCATTTGCTGTGGTCTGGGCACTGAAGAAGCTGAGACCATACCTGTTTGGGACTCACTTCCGGGTTCAGACAGACCACAGGCCCCTCAGATGGTTGATGCAGATGAGGGGTGAGAATCCAAAGCTGTTGAGGTGGTCCATTTCCCTACAGGGGATGGACTTTACGGTGGAACACCGCCCTGGTACCGAACACGCCAATGCTGATGGACTGTCCAGATTTTTCCGCCTTAGCGATGACAACTCCCTAGGGGTAGGATAGTTCTCCCCACATTTCAGCTGGAGGGGACACGTGTTAGACCTGGCATCCTTGGCGTGGGTCTCCCTTCCATTTTTTCGTAATGCCTCCACTGTTGCCGATATGTTTTTGCTGGACTAGATGCTCATGGGCACTTTGCCGCTGCTAATCAGTGCCAAAGTGCAAGTGCTCCCTATCGTTACTTGATATATGTATTAGTGACTCCATGATTGGATGATTGGTTTACTTGTCAGTCCCTAGTACAGTGCACTCAGTGTGCCCAGGGCTTGTGAATCCAATGCCGCTGGTGGGCTTGCAGCACTGGTTGTGCCACCCACAGAAGCGGCTTGAAAACTGTGTCTCAGGCCTGCCATCGCAGAGCCTGTGTGCAGCCTAGGGCTGCCATGTCGACTTGGTGAGTACACCCACTTACCAGTCCCTAAACCTTCCCTTTACTGCATGTTGGTCACCCCTAAAGTAGGCCCTAGGGCAGGGTGCATTGTAAGTATAAGGTAGGACATGCCCTGGTGTGTGTGGCATGTCCTAATAGTGAATTACAGCCATTTCCGTTTTTCACTATTGCAAGGCTACCTGCTCCCCATAGGCCAGAATGGGCAGACTGACTATTACACCTTATAGTCAGAACTGACCCAGGGAACATGGTAGAAAAACGAATTTAGTATGCCTGAACTCAGGATGATAAAATACATCTTTCAGTGAAGTTGGTTTTAACATTCTGTGTTTGAAAATACCCCTTTTAGAAAGTGGATATTTTCTTGCCTAAACTATCCAAGCCTGCCTCTGCTAGGTTGTGTATTCCTTGTCTGGAGATTGAGTGACAGGGGCTGGGGGTGGCTACAGGAGACAGGGTGAGTCAGCGCAGGGCTGAATAGAAAGATCTGCATCCAGAGTGGAGGGAGGAGTTGCACCTGGGTCTGAATAGGGCTGTGCCTGCCTTCCACAATGCTGGCTCCACCTCCTGCCGGGCGGCTGAGCACTCTGCCCCACATTCTGAAAGGAAAGAAGGAGTCAGAAAAACAAAGTGCTCCAGGACTGACCAGAACTGGTTTTGGACTAGGCAGAGGCCTCTCTGCCTCCAGAGAACAAAGAGAATCAGGGTATAAGAGGGGCACCCAGACCCCAGGAAGATCAGATCACTTTTGGGAACAAGAAGAAACCTTTGCTGAGGAGCGGAACCAAAAAGAAACTGAGGAGAGACTATCCCTAAGCTGAAGTGCTGCTTGGGGGATTGGCCTGCAGTGGTTTGCCTGACTGCCAAAGAAAGGAGAAAGGAACTTTTGCTCTGCTGTGACTTTCATCAACTTGTGAAGGATCTCCAAGGGCTTGGAAGAGAGCTTGCCCCCTGACCGAAGTCCCAGGACCATTGGACTTCACCCCCTTTGTGAATTGCTGCTGGAAACTCTGTTTCAGTGGCTACAGAGGTAGGGAGCTGTGACCGACTCTCACGACCGACTCGGTGTCCTGTAAGCACCGCATCGAAGCACCGTCTCGCCCTGCAACGCACGGCCCTGGTCTCACCGACTCCGTCAACGAGCCACTGCCTGCACCGCATCGAGGGACAACGCGTCCTGCAACGCTTCGCTACGCCGAATCGAACTGGTCCAACCGACACGGTCACTGCTGCTGAGTTCGAGTCCTGTGACCGCACCGGAGTTGGGCACCGCTCGCACGCTTTGCGACGCACCGCCTGACTCGCACCGCTGTCCGGACTGATCGACGCCCGCTCCTGAATCCGGCTCCGTCGCCGCACCGCAACCTGCCAGCACCGCATCGAAGCACCGTCTCGCCCTGCAACCCACGGCCCTGGTCTCACCGACTCCGTCTCGACGACGTCAACGAGCTGCTGCCTGCACCGCATCGAGGGACAACGCGTCCTGCAACGCTTCCATTTTTGCATCGTGACCGCGACGAACAGCCATCCGGCTCGCACGCCCGTGCCTGCCGCTTCAAGTAAAAGGTACTGTGACCGAGTCTGTCTACGCTGTGTTGGCCCGTCTCGACGCGGTCAGCTGGATTTGTTAGACTCTGTTTGTTCTCAACATCGCCGTAGCCGGAGGAGGCTACCGACTCGCACAGAACCTTGAATTAAGCCTTTTTGATCAGAACTAAGTATTCTTAAACAGTATTGTGGATTATTTTTGTCGTTTATGGTCTTGTGATAAATCTATATAAAAGATACTTATTTTTATAAATATACAACCTGTGTGGTGTCCATTTGTAGTGTTATCACTTGATTACTGTATGTGTTCACAAATGCTTTACACACTGCCTCTGAACTAAGCCTGTCTGCTCGTGCCAAGCTACCAAGAGGGTGAGCAGGGGTTATTTCGGGAGTGTACCTACTTTCCCTGACTAGACTCAAGGGTCCCTATTTGGACAAAGGTACCTACCTCTGCCAACTAGAGACCCCCAAATCTAACATTTACCAATTAATTAATCAATAAAAATTAACAGCCAATGATTAATTAATTAATAATTAATTAATTACCCAATGATTAATTAATTAATAATTAATTAATTTCCATAATTAACACTATAACATCAAAATTAAATAAATACTAATAAACAAAAATTTATATTCAATGTATTATAATTAAATTACTTCCCACCCTATTCCCCTATAAACCCACAACCCACTACAGAACTAAAGCGCAAAATTTAATTAAGATAAACTTCTTATTATTCAATTTATTATAATTAAATTACTTCCCACCATATTCCCCTATAAACCCATAATCCGCTACGGAACTAAAACGCAAAATTTTAATTAAAATAAAATTAATAACTTCTAAAAATTTAACACATACATTAAAAAAATGCACTACTTAGACAAAAAATATAGCAGATACATTTAAAATACATACTAAAATGCATAACACTAACTAAAAAAACAATATTTTTAACAACTATATTTTTGCAAACGATATTAATGACTTCGATATTTTGGAAAACGATATTTCTTACCTTAAACTCGATATTCTTGACCACGATATTCTGACAGTCGATATTTCTGTATCACAATATTTTGCACTCGATATTAGTGCAAGTCGACATTTCCTACTCGATATTCTGACTGTTTACCGTTAGAATCTATAGACATTTAAGGGTCAATTGTTATTGCTCTTAACTAAAGTCTACAGATAGGTTTTTTGCTACATGGAATCTCATAGATTACCTTAGTAGGCAATGGTTGAGGTGTTGGTTTACCCCCTCGGACAAACCATGAGTAAAGAAGATTCGCATTGTGAGAATCCCTGTCAAGCCCTGTTAGGAGAGATGCTATTTTGCTTTGCCAACTGTAAATATGTATACGTTTGCAATTTTATGACTGTATGCTAGATGGTTGCCTTGTGTGGAACGCTTATGCTCAGAACAGTGAGTCATAGATGGTTATGGTGACAAACCAATGATAACAGCTATAGGCTTGATTGGTGTGCAAGGGAATGTTATACTCAATGCCATAAATCTGGCTTGTCGTTTTATGAAAACCTATTACAAAGGCAGTAGTCCTGCCTTATTTATTGTGAAAGTATATGGTGAAGCCAGTAGGTCTCTAACAGTGGATTATTGTCACAATATGTTACAAGTCAAAGAAAGGTTTTTGGTACATGTATTCTCACAGATTACTACCATAGGAAAGGGTTATGATGTTGGTCACCCACTCTGACAAACCTGGGGCGTAGAATTTCATTGTGAAGATTTTTGTTAGGCCCCATTGAGTGGGCCTCTATATTATTTTGCCAACTGTAATTTGGCACATATTTGTAATTTGTTTAATGTATGCCTGATGGTTGCCAGCTTCTGTACACTTCTGTAGGCCTGGGTTGTTTATATTGTTAAGCCATGGGTAAAGGGTACAATTCATTGTAAAAAGTTATGTCAGATTCCTTAGGTGTGATCAGTTTATAATGAACAGCTATGACAAAGCAAGTAGGCCCTACTTACTTATTATGAAAAATATGTGTTACAGGCAAACAGTTTACCTGTAGGCATACAGTTTGTTATATAGAATATCACAGATGAATGTACAAGGCAAGGGTTTTGCTGCTGGTGACCCACAAGAAAAACCATATGAATTGATGGTTTGCACTATGGTAATCCTTATTAGGTTCTATTAGTAGGGATTTTGTACTGTTTTGAGAAGGCCCCTTTGTGTCCAGGACCAGCCAGACACAGAACAACGGCAGCCACCAGGGGGACTCCAAACCCCAGTCTTCTTTGCGGCAAGAGCCGCCACTTCGTCCCGTGACCCTTGACCTCCCACACGCGCCCAGAGGCGCTTAACAGGGGCCAGGGACTCCCGCAGTGCGGGACAATGGCAGCCACCAGGGGGACTCCAAACCCCAGTCTTCTTTGCGGCAGGAGCCGCAACCCTTGACCTCCTGCATGCGCTCGGAGATGCTTAACAGGGGCCAGTGACTCCCGCAGCGCTGGACAATGGCAGCCACCAGGGGGACTCCAAACCCCAGTCTTCTTTACGGCAGGAGCCGCCACCGCGACCCGTGACCCTTGACCTCCAGCACGCGCCGGGAGGAACTTAACAGGGGCCAGTGACTCCTGCAGCCCGGGACGCGCGCGGGCATGCCCGGGCCAAGGGCGGGCCCGTCTGTGCCCGTTCAAGGCTGGGCTGGGCCTGCCCTCTTGATTCTGGCTCTTGGGCGCACCCCTGGCATCACTACGCCCAAGCCTAAAAGATTTCTGGTGGATATAAGGAAACAAGGTATGGACATACGATAAAACTTCCTGTCGATGTATGACTCGCATGTTGACTATTGCTCAAATACAGTAGAGTCACTGGGATTATCAGTGGAAATAGGAGAACTATTTAAAGCATTATAAGCGGAGTATACATGATAGTCCTGTAGCCCTAGGACATCATGAACACTATTAGCTGAGAATAAACTACTGGGACAATAACCTTAAGGACATCTTTACCTTTTTCGCACCTTTTTGGCTTCAATTATATGATAGTCCTCTATAGGAACCACCCAAGTTGAGCTAGACGGTTTTTATTGTTTTACATTTTATTTTTTTAAATATTGTATCATGCATTTGTATTTGCACTTTAGCACTTGCACTTATCCCTGTTTATACCTACTTGTACGGCCCGAGAATGGTAAGAAGGAAGGCACCAGCAAAAAGCACTGTGACTAACACACCCTGTGCTACTATTGATTCATTCCTCGTACGTGCAGTTAGTGCAATCTCGGACGAGATAGATAGGACCGAGCGCCGCCTCTCAATTGGCCTAGGAATGGTGACAGAAGGGCAATTAGGAGATGGTAACGGGCTAATGACAGAAGGAGGTGACATTCTGGAGGAACTAATACATACGGAGAGCCAGGGAGCTTCTGAAGTATCGGAAAGAGTGTTAGAGATAGAATCACAAAAGCAATTTGACCCCCTTTGTACTCATACACCGAATAGCTCACCCATTCCAAAGAGAAGGAGAGGGGGAAAGAAAGTAACAGAGGGTGGTAATAAAAGTATGAAAGGTCCAACCCCGAGAGCTGCCCCGAGGCCTGCAAATAAATGTATAATTGATCAAGATACGTCTCTGAATTTACAAACGGCACATGTTACAGCAACTATTATAACTAAAATAGAGGAGTTGCTAACCCCGATTAATGATAAATTAAATAAACTATCCGATGAAGTATCCAAGATTAACAACACACTCAAAATAATAAGTACTAATAAAGAGAAGGGTATACCGAGGGTGGGGGCAAATGATCCGATGCCACACATTACTGTCCCTTCAGGAAATGTAACCAGTAAAGAGACGAAAAGGGAAAGGGAATCATCAAGAAGTATAAATGATTTGGGAAATTTAGGGAATAAAAAGGGGAGACCAATCCCAGTAAACGATCACACCTCAAGAATGCAGTCAGCAGCTAATTGCGCTGAGAAAGTTAGCATGTATAGGCCTGATTCAGAACAGTTACCTACTATAATTAGGGAGAGGAAAGACACTAGGGGCAATTATGGTAGGATAGATGCACCTATAAACTAACCACTGGAATGTAATTATTTATTTTATTTTACAGAATTTTATATAGCGCGAACTTGATCCGGATCGGGTATCAGAGCGCTTTACATAGCACCAGTTGCATTACATGAGGACACATTAATTTTTGTTAGGCACGGGGAGATTAAATGATTTGCCCAGAATCACAGGATGTTCAGCGTCAATGCTGAGACTCGAACCCAGTTCCCTAGATTCGAGGTCGACCGCCCTAGCCGTTAGGCCAACTCCTCTCCCTGCCCTTATGTGGCAGTCATGGTTAATGTCCCCCCACTATACCCAGGACAGAAGGAGACTCATGATAGTCTAAAGAATAGAGTGGTGCACTAGTTAGATAAGAACTGCGGATACCCGGTGACAGTAGCTGATAAAATATTGCTAACGCAAAGAGTGAGCTGAATAGGCCCTCTACGGAAGATACATAGAGGAGACTGTATCATTATTAATTTTAAAAACCCTAGATGAGCAAGAAATACCCTAGAGAGCGCAGGCTCACCTAGTCAGTACGACCAGAATATATCAATTTTACCTCTTGGTTTTTTCTATAGGCACCTAAGGTTGACCCAAAATAGGGTAGATGAGCCTAGTCTAATACGAATGCCTCTTGATATGACAACCCATTGTCAATACACATTACCAGTTTCAAATAGATTTCAGGCCCTGAGTACTTTGCAGGATAATGATTGACAAAAGGGGGACTATCCCTCCAGCATTGATATTCACACCAATGGAGGTGGGATAGTAGATTGCTGTGTGGACCCGCAAGCTATAACTGCTCCCCCTGACAATACACTAGTAGATACTCCAAATATAGAGAATGTTCCCATCAACTTAAATAATACACCTAGGGATGCCAAAAGTAACTGTGATACCTTTATTGATCTCCTGTGGATTAGAATAGAAAATGGTTACAAAATAGTGGCATGGAACATTGCTGGGTTTATGAATAAACAAGACTCATTAGGATGGCATGCTTTTATTGACGAGCTCGATTTGATCTGCCTACAGGAAACCTGGTGTTCCGACCCAATATATATATAGAAGGGTTTTCGTCATATTGGCTACAGGCTGTACCATCTCCCGCTGGAAGAGCAAAAGGGGGGCTTCTGATTCTTATCCCCAATAAACTACCGATATGTGTCAAAAGAGTTGTTACAATAGGAGCACATTCCCAGATTTTATGGTTGCACTGTAAAGAAGGGATGGATGTAGTTGTGGTAAACTACTATATTAATGTGTCTGATGCCACCAGGAGTAGTGTTGTAAATGAGCTGGATAAAGGGCTTGATACATTCCTAAGTTTAATTAATAATGATATGGTACTTATATGGGCTGGAGATTTTAATACCCAAATATGCCCAATGTCTGCTACACAAGTTTGCGGGTTGAGGAATGACAAAGGGGATGATTGTATACATTTCCCACATAATGGATACGGGGAAGCTTTAAATTCAATGATTGCCAAATATGACTTAGAACTATTGCAGTGTGCTCGGGATACTGATGGGGATTTGATACCAACTTTTACTTGTAGGAATGGCGTATCGATCATTGACTATGTTTTCATCTAGTATTATCTTTGTGTGCCACTCCGCAGGTTGCCCAACTGTCATTGAGTGATCACAATTGTATTATTAAGACATTCCAATTTTGGGGTACAAAAGGAAAAATGCCACAAAGTATTATAACCAACATTGCCCCTTACAGACCTAATGGCACTCGTATTAAATGGGAGGGAGTGGAACCTCGAAAAGTTATATATGACATTGTCACAAAATGCAATAAAGAGATTATTTACTGTCTTAATGAGGAGGTAGACCTCAGCACAATGATTGATAACTTTGTTAAAATTAATGTTACCATTAATGGGATTCTAATGGCTCCCCCCAAAAAAGGAGGAATGGGGAGAAAGGGGTGGTTTGATCATACTTGCACCAGGGCTTTAAAGCAACTGAAACAAGCATTACATTGTAAGACTAGAGACAATGAATTAATTAAAAATCTACGATGTAATTATAAATCTGTCCTTGAGATGAGGAAAAGGGAGCTGCAAGAGTTAGCATGGCATAAATTATCCCTTGCAGCAGATACGGCAAATAATGAGCTTTTCTGGGAAACAGTGAACATGCCATTTTTAAAGAACGATTCACTTCCCGAATTGTTATCCCATGTCACATGCGAAGCCTGGGTGTCGCATTTTACGAGCATTTTTAACCCGCCGGGACCTGAGGGATGTGCAAAACAACACTTACCACAGAACAAGTGGCAAGTTATACCCCTAAATATCACATTGGGAGAAGTGCAGGAAGGACTGAAGGGAAGTAGGGGAGGCAAAGCCCCGGGCCCAGATGGTGTCCCCGTAGATGTATATAAAGCTAAAGTCGATTTATGGGGGCCAATTCTTACAAGAGTTTTTAACTTAGCTGTGATTGAGTACATACCCCTTTCGTGGGGCCAATCTGTCATTGTTCCTATTTTTAAAAAGGGTAACATGTCGGAAGCCAAAAATTATAGACCAATATCTCTTTTAGATTCATCGGTCAAAGTGATGAGCAAAGTTTTATTAGTACGCCTGGAGGAATGGGTAAATGGAAATAATATACTTTCACCAGCACAATATGGCTTCAGAAAAGGATTAGGTACAGTTGAACAATGTATCAATTTAGAAATGTTAATAGGCAAATATACGGCTGCTAAAGAAGGGAGACTATACTTATGTTTCGCAGATCTTAGCAGTGCCTTTGATCTAGTTGATCACACAATCCTGTGGCCTACTTTACTTAATCTTGGGGCTCCCAAGGGAATTATCCACTTTCTTGCAAGACTATACGAGAGGTTAACATGTAAAGTGAGATATAGACAACTGGGTGAGTGTACCCCAGATTTTAAAGTAAGACGAGGCATTCGCCAAGGTTGTGTCCTAGCCCCACTCCTTTTCTCATTATTTATAAATGAGGTTGATAATGTTTTGCAGGAGGAGAATGCAGATGCTCCACAAATATTGGGTAACCCCATACCCATATTATTATACGCGGACGACGCAGTACTGCTCTCTAGGACCCCGGTTGGCCTACAACAATTGATGAATAAATTTAGCATATTTATAGCCTCGGCGAAACTGTTTATTAACAAAACAAAAACGTTTACCATGATATGTGGCCCCAAACCAAAGAAATTTAAAACTTTCTATATCGATAGTACCCCAGTACAAACTGTCAACTCTTTCTGCTACTTAGTAGTAATCTATGGTGGCAATGGTAAATGGAATTTAGAACTATCTAATGTCCGTTCCAAGATGACTAAGAGTGTTCATAGGGTTTTTAGATTTGCATCCAAACTAGGCAACCACCCAGTAAAGGAAATGTTGACTATATATAAGGCGTGATGTGTCACCACTGCCCTATATGGTGCAGGGGTATGGGGTCATAGCAGCTGCCCATCCTTATTACAAGAAGAAAATGCCTTTTTGAACGCCTCTTTAGTCTGCCACCTTCAGCCTCCACAGAATTAATACATCAGGAGGTGGATCTAACATACCTTACAGACTTAGGGGCCGATTCTGATGCGGGTTGGAAAAGCTTCCCGACCGAATCGGTTGGGAAATGGTGTCCGACCCACTCGGATCGGGAAAGTCCGACCGGCGGAGTAGGATGCATCCGGATGCTTCCAGATACGATTTGGTTGAACTCCCATTGACATCAATGGGAACATTTGTTCCTAACCGCATCAGAATTGGGCCCTCGGTCGGGAAGACACGTTCCCGATCCGATTTGGAAGGAGCAAATGCCGTTAGGAGGCCTTCCTAACCGCATCAGAATCAGGCCCTCGGTCGGGAAGCTTTTCCAACCCGCATCAGAATCGGGCCCCTAATTGCTATGCGGCCACTGCTGGTTTGGAAATCGATTTGGGCTAAAGATGAGACTGTTTTTACTAAATCTATTATTGAAGACTGTTTACTTCTTGAGAAAAAATCCCAGATCCCATGGTTAAAATATATTAATGATATATCAGTAAACTATTTAATATACAGATTTTTGTAAATCCGGGACAGGTGTCTTCCCTGAGCAAACGGGAGATTAAGGATTCATTCCTGGCATACAAAAGAGAAACCCGTAGTAGGGAAGTTATTGAGAAACAATCGAGTTTTATTTTTTATCAAACAATTGAATCTAACAGTGGTATTCAAGATTATTTAATAACTGTGACTAAATCTTCGCACCGTTACGTACTGACTAGATTGAGATTAGGTATAGTGCATCATTTAGTCACCTTCCTTGTTATGAAAAAGTGTCCTGTAGATTTAACACCATGTCCCTGCGATGAGCTTTCTAAACAAAGCACAGTGCACTTTATGCTCTTTTGTACGTTTTATCTGTACTTTAGGCAATTTTACCTGAAACCACTTTTTATAAAATATAATGTAAGATCGTATCATGCTGCTATACATTTGCTCATTGCACTGAATGACCCTGAAATATGTTTTTTATATTGCGTCATACATTTTAAAAGCGATTAGTGTAAGGAAAGGTATTGTTCATGTATATTGATTTTTTAAGAATATTATTTATTCTGGAATATGTTTTTTATGATGAATTATACAATTTGAAAGCAATTAATGTAAGGAAGGTACTGTCTCTGAAAAATGATTTTTAAAGATTGTTATTTGTAAGAGAAGGTATTGTCGCTGTAAATTGTTTTTTAAAGAGTGTTATTTACTATGCAACTGCTTTTATTGGTTGTTCCACAACTCGAAAAAGTTTATTGAACTGAACTACTGTTTTCACAACTGCATTTTGTACATATTTGTATTTTTTAATGTATACCTGATGTTTCCATTATGGAAAGTCCTATGAACCAATACAGCAGGTCAGAGTTGCTTATGGTGACAAGCCAACGATAAAGGGTATAGGTTTGGTTGTTTATAATGGAAAGTTATGATAAAGGCAGCAGGCCTGATATATTGATTGTGAAAAGCATATTTTAAAGTCAATAGGAATTTAAGGGTACTTTGTTATTACTCCGTATTAAAGTGTACAGATAAGTATTTTGTTACATAGAAAATGACAGATTACCATAGTAGGCAAGCATTTTGATGCTGGTTGCCCACTCTGACAAACCGTAGAGATAGAGGATTTGTACTGTCGGAATCCTTGTTAGATCCTCTTAGGAGAGATAGTATTTTACTATGCCAACTGTAATTTTCTATACTATGTAATTTTATGACTTTATGACTGATATTTGCTTTATGGGAAAGTTTACAGTACAGGAGGACTCAGTTGGTTATGGTGATAAGCCATTGATAACAGTTGTAGGCCTGGTTGGTTCACAAGGAAAAATATTTCTACTACCATAGGTCTGATCTGTTTACTATGAAAGGTTATATTAAACACATTATGGTTGACATACTGATTGTGAAAAGTATATGTTATAATTAGCAGGTTTAAAGGGTGGTTTGGTATTTCTATGTAGTAAAGTCTAGAGTTAAGCATTTTGTTACATGAAAGGCCAGATTAGCTTTGTAAGAAATTATTTTGGTGTTCGTTACTTCCTCTGGAAAAACCTATGAGGAGAAGATTTGCACTGTAAATAATTCTTGCTAGAATCTCTTCTTAGATGTCTGCCAGGATCTTGTAACAAAAAAATCATTAAATAATACATGCATTCATATCTATAAATAAATATGCATATAGACGCATAAAGGTCCCTTAGGTCCACCTAGTGTTGCCATTGGTCAGTCTGAGTGTCATTTACACTCTGCTTTTATCCATAACAGCAAACTGCATGGGGTAATGCTTAAGTCTGCATCAGTCATTGGTTTTTTTGCCCTGTGAATGAAGGCATTTTCTGATCATGCATGTATATTTATCTAAAAATGAGCTCATTTCAGTATAAGGGTGGGTTGGCCAGACATTCAGTTTTGAATTTTCTCCTTTTAAAGTTCTGCTTTCATTTATTTGGTTCTTCTTGTCTTATTTTTATCTTTCCTAAGAGGATAACACAGCTCGCCAGGCAGTGCTAACGAGTTGATTGCTGCTCATTTCCTCTGCATATGCCACACTCCAAGTGAGCACTTCCTCTAAATGAGGAGATCAGTATGGAATGCTTTTGTCCACATTGTATCATTGTTTTACCAAGGAATGTGGCAGCCATGCTTGAACTTTAAAACAATGATAGACTAGTTACAATACCTTTGAATGATGGACATCCAGTGCTATGTTTAGCTTTGTTATTGCACACGTATACCTGCCGTGTTTAGAAGACAGAACATTTTAGTTTTTCTACATGTAATCTTTTAGTTTATCTTTCATATGTTTTTCAGTTCATATATGTTTTATTACAGTTGTTTCAGAAGGTGAATGGAAGGATGAGTCAGTGGATTGTTGAATGGATGCATGAGTGCAAAATAAGTGACAGAGTATGGGAGCATGAAGCGTTATTGAGTGTTTACACCCATCACTGACACAAAAGGCACTTTAATTCATTAGCCAGATCAATTGGCATTGCCAATGCTGTTTCCCTTACCACTCACTATGGACCTTCCTGCACGTGACCTCAAGTGTGAATGTCAAGTACACCTCCTCTGCTCTAGGGACTGTAAGAGGAGTTGAGTGTGGCTGACAGGCGCAACTTTCACAATCAGGAAAACCCTTTTCTGTTAGCTTAAGGGTGAGTTCGAAATGGGGAAATGCAGGCTGCCCGGGGTCCACGAAGGAGACCCGCTAAGAGGGCGGCCACCTTAGTGCCACAGGAGGGCACAGGAGGCAGCCTTCCAGTGTTTGGGACCCTCAGTGGTCCAGGTGCCGCGTCACTTCCGGGGAGGGGGCGAGGTACATATACCTCTCCCCGCCCCCTGGGCGCCCTCTTGGCCCATTCCCCTGACGCCGTTTCGGACGTGTCCCCCCGGGAGCTGCTAATTGCGCGGTGAGTGCAGATTTCCCCCCCCCTCCTCCTCCTCCAAAGAGGACAAGGGCTGGGCCCGACGTCGGGCGTAGCGGCTGCCAGTCAGTGTGGGGGGAGGACAGCTCCCACCGGGTTAGTGCAGTGGCTCCCTTCCCCGGTCAGCCCAGGCTGGCCTCGACCAGGAGCGCCTGGATCAGGTGCGCCGCCACTCCCCCACCCCCAACTCGGATTTGGTTGGAACTTAGCGGGGATACAGCTCAGCTGCAGAGCCATGCCTCGCAAGTGGGCAGTCCTGGGTTCAAACCTCGGCCTTCCAGGAGTCTGTTGCATTTGGGTCACAAGGGCAAACGGGGACGTAAGACACGTGGTGTGTCCGGGCCTAAGTGGGGGCTGCAGCGGAGTGGGGGGGTAGCCTATGCAGCGATGTATTCTTCCCCCGGCAGGCCCCCAGGGTAGCTCGCGTCGGCTAGGTGGCTTTACCCGAGGGGTTTCGTGCCCTCACCTACCAGTTATGGGCAGGGGCGGGCTATGGGGGGTTTTTGGCCCGATGCTTTAGCAAGGTTGGTTGGGGCATCTGGGTTACTGCTCGCTTTTCGCGTGCAACACCGTAGCCCCACGTTTAGAGCTACTGACCAGGGGGATTGGGGTTGCACCTTTGGTGGCGCGAAGGTGCGCGGGTTTAGCGCTCCGATTGCTGCGATGCTCTGCGTTCAGCATCCTCGGGGGGGGGGCAACTGCGGGGTTGTCAGGCTCTCACCGTGAGGAGGGCGGGCTGCAGGGCGCCTACACGTGCTGTTGTGGGCCTGCTGTGAGGCGCGGGCAGTAGGCAGGCTACTCCCGCTCTTGTCTGGCTTGCTGGTGCCAGCCTGCGGCTGGCCAGCTCCGGCGTAGCCCCAGCTGAACATGGCATACGTGGGCCTGCTGCGAGGCGCGGTCCGTGTGCTGCTCCTCCCGCGTTTGCCCGGTGTCGCTTGGGCTCCTTCTTGCGGGGCCAGTCCCTGCGGTGCCAGCAGCTGACTGGGCCTGAGCGGGTCAGTAGTTACATACGGGCCGGTTATAGGCACCACCCGCGTTTGCCGGGTGTTGCTGGTCCCCTCCTGCGTGAGGGCCGGATGCAGGGCCTCCGCCGGTATGAGGTGCTGGGCACCTCCACTTGCAAAGTATGTGGCGGGAGGGGGCCAGCATTGCAAGGGCCCGGAGAGGCTCCCCTTCTGTTTGCACGTGTAAAGGCACCAATACCTTCGGGTCGGATAGGATGTGGTCCGGCGGCTAGACGGCAGACTTTGGTGCAGGAAACCAGGGTTCGAGCCTCGTCCCCATCCTGTGCTTTTGGCAAATCACTTGATCTCCCCGTGCCTGAATGGGTAATGTAAATCGGTGCTCATGGAAAGCGCTCCAATACCTTCGGGTCGAGTTCGCGCTATATAAATATGCAAATCTGCAAAAAAAAAAAAAAAAAAAAACATTTAAAAAAAAGTGAGCGTAATCAGTGCTCGTAGCAGCAATGCATGTGGGGCCAGGGGCGCAGGTCCGTTTAGTGCTGCCAGCTCAAGTGAAGAGTTTGGTACTTGCAGGCTGCGAAAGAGGACCCTGGTCCAAGTGGATGTTGATTCCTCCCAAATCCACATCTCTTTTAGAACTTGTAACCTGAGCCCAAGTCTTGCATTGATTGTGGCGCACAACCATGGAGCTCTCCGAAAGGGCCGACAGGCGGCTGTGTCGTTTCCTAGTTAGGGACCCATTTCAGCACCTGGAATTGGAGGGCCTCCTCTCCAGCACCCAAAACAGAGGTTTGAGGCAAGTTAACAGACTCTGGTGTGGAACTAGCTCAGTTAGAGTCAGGCATGCTTCACAATGGCCTCCATTCCGCCTCCTCGAGCCAGATGGACCACTCTGGGCTTGTTTCACTGGACCCATTACCTTCGGAGGAGTGTAGAAAAGGTCAGACAAGCGGGGCAGTGTAGTTAACGAGTGCCATCCTGGTCTGTGATTTAAACATGCGAATTGTCAGGGGGCGTGGCTAATTTTGTAGCCAGTGCAAAGGCACCAGGACCCAGACGTCAGAGAGGCCCAGCCTACTCTATACTGTGCTGTTTATTTAACAGGTTAATTTTGTTTTTTGGTAAGAATTGTTTTGATGTGCGTTCCTGGGTTTAGATCAGTGCAGTCGTTTCCTCTATGAGGGGGTTGGGGAGGAATCATTGCCACCGAGGCAGGTGCTGGTAAACCCAGAACGGAGGCTGGAGTGGAGCAGACGCTAAACACTGCATTCAATGGGTTGTGCACACAGGGATCCTCACAAGATAGAAAAGAAACGAGTATTTGCAATGCAATATGTCTCGCATTGCTCCATTGCTGGGGGCTTCCGGGGTATGGCACGGAAGGATAATGCTATGTTGCCGGTGTCTGGGTTAGGCGTACTGTGCCTCTGAGGCCCGGGATGGCTCGTTTTGGGCTGACTGGTTGTTCAGCATGCGGGGCAGCAGCCTAGATGTGAGCTGGGAGTTGTTTTGGTATTTCACATCTTCACTTCGCCTTAGGAGATCACAGCGGTCCGGTACTGGTTCTCGAATTATGGTCTGATTAGGGATTGCTCTACTTGCGACTCCCTGCGCAAAAGATACAGTGCGTCCTTGAGAACATAGATCGATTTATAGTGAAGCAAACCTGGCCCTTTCAGGGAGACCTAAATTAACCTAGTGGAAACGGTATTACCATTTCAATGGTGCAGGGCGTCTCTCTAGGCCAGGCACTGCACCACGCATATGGATTTGGTGCTACATTTGGGCCTGCCCGCATGAAGTAATTAGTGGGGCTACATCGATGCGGGTAAAGAATTTGACAGTGTCTAGAACACTGCTCCTGGTACTAAGTATGATTGGTTTTGGTCAAGGTCGTCAGGGAGAGTGGGGGCCACATTGCATGCACGAGGTATGGTGTCCCACTCAGTTAACGCAGGGCGACAGGGTCGAGGGCAGCATCGGTGGTAGTCTGGTGGTATGCTTGTGGTTGTCAGCGTTGGTGTTAGTCAGGTTGTATGCTTGTGGTCAGAGACAGCCACATTTCAGGTAACAAGTTGGCTTATAGGGTGGCCTATAGGTGGCTCTGCTCCTTTCAACCGGCATACATTATTGGCAGTAATATTAGTGAGCTGCTGCTGAGTTCCAATGTCGAATTCACGAGTCACTACCCCTGAATATTGACGCAAACACAATTAGAACTTGGCCAGAGTGCCCGCGCAGTACGAGCAACCTGGCAAAGGAAATCTAAGTAGAGGGTGTGATGGAGCATTACTAGTAAGTCAGCATTCCTAAGCCTCTCTGGGGATCTGTGGGTGGCTCAGCGAGACTGGCCGTGCCTCACCTCTTGGCGGATGGTGAACCCAGTTGCGGTGAAGAGACAGCGGGTATGGTCGAGCTTCCTGCATATTCCGCGAGCGGCCTGTTCATTTCTACCATCAGATTTCCATTTTGTTTGTGGCCAAACTGTGGGCGTTGCAATGACACATCGCGTCGTCGTTCATTCAAGTTGGTGCAGTCTGGTGTGTAACCTATGGCTGGTTTTCCTGGTTGTGGCCATGATGGTGTTGGCACTTCCAGTGGTGGGTGCCAGCCCGGCCCGCTCGGAGGGAACATTTACATAGGCATCTGGGACTGGGTAGATGATCACACCTATGCCCCAGTTAGATGACAGTGCGCCATACATGCGTGGTTGAATTTTATTAGAGGGTCTCGGGATTTTAGTCACTAATGAAAGGCTGTAGTCAGATAGTTTTTCCTTGCACATCAGCCGGTGCTGCGCTTCGGGGAAGCATTCAGACCTGATGACCATGGGGTCAGATTTGCACTAAGTTTGAAATGAAGAGGCATATGCTGGCATAGTGTGCCCTACATAGCCAAGAAGTTTGTACCCCCAGAGTATAGCAGTAACCTAGGTTAGATTCAGCCTATCCGCGCTTGAAAAGTTTATATTCAATTCTCCCAGGGGCACAGGCTGTGGTTCTGGTGGCAAAAGTCTGATTAATGTGCCTGGATACAAAGTTTTTTAGGGTCGTACTGCTTTACCATAACTGCTGTGAGGAAGGTTTACATCAGCACAGTACGCATCAGTTTCGTGTAGAAGGAATGCGGTGCCACGGGGTGGCTCAGAACAGGCAACGTCACATGATGTAGGTTGGTGGGGCGTGTGCGGTTAGGAACACGCTTAGGCGGCTGGATCATGGGTCGCAGAGCCATTATTTGGATGTACTGGGAGTATTATTCTGTTTACAGGACATGTGCTCAGTCCTAGTAAGGGTTCAGGCGCCAGAAGCGGCCCTGGGATGAAATTTGAGCACAGCATTTCTACATCACAGGCGGAAGGGAGAACCTATTTACTGTCTCTGGCTGACAGCTCGCCCATTACCAGGGTACAGGTTGAGCAGGTATGGTTGGCATGCCTTCTATGCCAGGCATTGGGGGTCATGGCAAGCGCTTTGGCAGTCGCTCTTTCAAGAGCCAGCAACAGCAGCTTACAGGGTGGGCATACAAGCGGAAGCGCATCATGCAGGTAGGAGCAATGCCCTGTTTTCAGCTACCTCCAGCCTGGCTTCCTTCGGGGCCCTGAGAACCAGTGGCGGAGGGAAAGGTCCAAAACAGACTCTTCAGGGGTGGCATTAAAGGGACAGTATGAGCGCATCAAGCAGGCTGGACATTGGGTACCCCAATGTTTGAAAGGTACCCGGAGCCACCCAGGGGACTGGCCGGAAGGCAGGTTAAGGGCAGTATGTACAGGCACACTTGGAATATACCACTGGCACCCCGGTGATGCACCAGAGGTAATGGGGAGGGTGCAGGTACATTCCCACTGCTGGTGCAGTGCATGGTTAGCAGCTTGAACCCCCCGAAGCGGGGGGAATATCAAGAAAGGGTGTTGAAGCACAGGCTTAGTCAACCTTTGAGGTGACGCACAGGTTGCACGCGGTCCACAAGGGTATGTGGTCTGTCAGAATTGATTCATCAAGGTAGGCAGACTAACTGGTCAAGCTAACAGACTGTAGATGCCAAGCGCCGGCATTCTCGCCATCGCGGCACGTGGGGATTAAGTTATACAACTCAAGGTGTTGGGGCTACACAGCTTAGCGATATACTGATTTGCAGCACAGAGGCTCTTTTCTGGGACACCCGGCATCCCAACAAGTCTAGAAAGGGCATGTGATCTGCATCTATCATTTTCACCATTCCTGTAGCGTTTCCACCTCTGGTCCACTACCTGGTACCCTCCAGAGTAGGTCTGGCAAAGGGCAGGGTCAAGGGTATGGATGATGGGCCATCCAGGCGTGCTGATAGTGGCGCGATGGGCGGAAAGCAGGAGGTGGAGGCATGGTTTTCCTGACAGGTAATTTGGACGGGCTTCCAAGGCATGCACGGGAACAGCTTGCTAGGATGCTGCAGCACAGACTAAGGGGGGTGTCCCCTCCTCAATTGCTGGTCTTCAACAGGAAGGCTATCAATGGGCAGTGGGGGCAGTGCACGGGTACATTAGGTGCAAGCTTGATTAGTGTATAGGATGGGTGCAGTGGGCATTAAAGGTTAGCAACTTGGCATTTCGTTATGTCGCCAGGATCAAGGATCGGGGTGAATGGCCTTCCGTGCGTCTCGAGGGGCGAGAGGGGCGGAATTCAAGAAATGGAGGCATGTGGTTCCTCCAATAAGTTTTCTTGGTTGGGGGTCCCAGCCATGTGCCGGGACAGCTGGCTTAAGCAGCTGCGGCACAGACTAAGGGGTTGGTGTTTGGTTGAGATTAGGGACCTCCGGGCGGGGTGCGCAAAGAATGGTCTACCTGTCCAGAGTGGGCATGGACTTGTCTTGTGTTGCCTGGCCCAGGCAATGAGCAGACTCTGGGGGAAGAGGCACCTGTTGCAAGAGAAGGAGTCCTCCAATTGTAGGATGCAACCTTTGGGGGCTTGGGAGTTATGGTGGTCAGATAGCCCCCCCGTTTAGTGTGTGAAGGCGCTCGGTCAGGGGAGGCCGGGAAACCCCGCGCAGGAGAATTGACCGTGCCAGGCGTAAATTCACCAACTGTTTGGCTTTATAGGTATGGTTTGCATGCCAAATCCACAGGGAGTTTGGCACAAGATGGGGTTTCACCTGTCTAGAGTGGGCATGGACTTGCTTTGCTGGACTGGGGGGAAGCCCGGGAATCAGCAGGGTTTAGGGAAAGATGTTGTGATGGTGCAAAGAGGTGCAACCGGCCACAACCAAAGCGTTCTGGGCGGCTTTGGCAGCAGAGCGCATCAAGCAGGTGGGATAATAGGAATTCCTTTCAAAGGTACAGCCGTCTGCAGCCACCCAGGGAGTGGCCGGAAGACAGGTTAGGTGTATGATGTACAGGCGAACTTCTGAGTATCCCTAAGGCACCCGGGGAGGCACCAGAGGTTTGATAGGACACTCATTGTTATTGTGCAAATAGGTGCAACCAGCCACAACCAAAGCGTTCTGTGCGGGCTTGGCAGCAGAGCGCATCAAGCAGGTGGGACAATAGGAATTCCAAGGTTTTTAAAGGTACAGCCGTCCGTAGCCACCCAGGGGAGTGGCAGGAGGACAGGTTAAGTGTATCCTGTACAGGCCAACTTTGAGCTGTCCAAAGGCACCCGAGGTTTGATGGGGTGCAGTGTTATTGTGCAACTAGGTGCAAGATGGATTAGTTATAATAGGGTGTGCAGTGCTCATTAAAGGATGTTAGTATCTGAGCATGTCTTTATTTTCCAGGATCAAAGGTCTGGGTGAAGGGCCGTCCGTGCGTCCTGTGAGTGGCACGATGGGAGGAATCCAATATATGGGGGCAGGGGTTTTCCATCACCGACTTACCTTGGTTGGGGGGCCCAGGCATGCACTAGCAGTTTGAGGTAGAAGCACAGCACACTTCTGAGATAATTTGGTTTGGGGCCCCTGGTATGCGCTGGAACAGCTTGTTGTAGAAGCTGCGGCACAATTCTAGGGGGTGTCTCCCCTCCCATCAATTTGGTCATACACCGGGAGGCAATGTTTTGACCCTCCGGGGTAGGAGGACAGTGCGGCCAGATATGAAATACTTCTGGTATAAGTTAAACAACCAGGTGGGCAGGGGTGTTATGATGGACAGAGATATCATCACTGTGAGTGAGGCGAGGGGCTCGGTCAGAGGATGCCGGGGATTCCGCACGCAGGAGAGTTTACAGTGCCAGGCGCAGATCCACTGAACAGGAGGGTTTAGTTCATCCGCATGGCCTGCTGCATGCTAAGTCCACTGGGAGTTTGAAAGAGGATGGGGCGCGCCTGCCAGAGTGGGCATGGACTTGTTTTGCTGGACCTGGGAGAGGCCCTGGAATTAGAAAGATGGAGGTGAAGAGGCCTACCTTGGTGGGGGCCCTGGCTGTGACGGTGGCCACACCCAGAGCTGTGGCGGAGTTACAGGGCGATCCAGAGGCTGTAGGTACATACGGGTACCATGTACAGAAGCACCACAAGGGTGCAAAGGCCAAATATCCACAGGGAGGTCCTCGCGTTGGACCCTGGAGGAGCGACGGCGCCCCGTTAGTCCTACGGGCGGTTGTGGACCTGAGCAACCGGGGTTGCCTGGCAGGCTCCGCCCCGTATGGGGCGTGAGCAGGGGCGTGGTCTGTGGGTCCACTGGTGGGAGGGGTCTTCCCTCCCCCAAAATATGGCAAACACCGTTGGGGAGGCCACAGTGTAATTTGGCTCATCAGGTGGCAGGCGGCGAGGGGCTGCCGGCCTTGGGATCGCCCGTAAGATAACCCACCATGTTGGCATATTTGTAATGCTAATAAACCTGCAGCAGTTTTCTCCACAAAGAAGGTGTCTTGTTTGGTTATTTCTATAGGAGATTGCTGTATGGTGGGGTGGCGAGTGTTGCCGATATTGGCACTATGCAGGCTGCCCGGGGTCCACGAAGGAGACCCGCTAAGAGGGCGGCCACCTTAGTGCCACAGGAGGGCACAGGAGGCAGCCTTCCAGTGTTTGGGACCCTCAGTGGTCCAGGTGCCGCGTCACTTCCGGGGAGGGGCGAGGTACATATACCTCTCCCCGCCCCTGGGCGCCCTCTTGGCCCATTCCCTGACGCCGTTTCCCTCCCTACCGCATACCCGGCGTTCAGGCTGGGGGTGTGGGGGGGTGGGTTTATCTAATGTATTATTTTGTGTTGCAGGCGGAGTTACAGGGCGATCCAGAGGCTGTAGGTACATACGGGTACCATGTACAGAAGCACAACAAGGGTGCAAAGGCCAAATATCCACAGGGAGGTCCTCGCGTTGGACCCTGGAGGAGCGACGGCGCCCCGTTAGTCCTACGGGCGGTTGTGGACCTGAGCAACCGGGGTTGCCTGGCAGGCTCCGCCCCGTATGGGGCGTAAGCAGGGGCGTGGTCTGTGGGTCCACTGGTGGGAGGGGTCTTCCCTCCCCCAAAATATGGCAAACACCGTTGGGGAGGCCACGGTGTAATTTGGCTCATCAGGTGGCAGGCGGCGAGGGGCTGCCGGCCTTGGGATCGCCCGTAAGATAACCCACCATGTTGGCATATTTGTAATGCTAATAAACCTGCAGCAGTTTTCTCCACAAAGAAGGTGTCTTGTTTGGTTATTTCTATAGGAGATTGCTGTATGGTGGGGTGGCGAGTGTTGCCGATATTGGCACTAAGAAGGCTCTGAAAAACAGCAACTCCAATAACTGCTGCTGCATTGACAACACTACTGGCTGCCAATAACTATTACCAGCCAGTAGGGATGTCATTCTCTTCATACAGGCACATCCTGTTGCCAGAATATGCTGTAATAAGAAAATTAGGTATATAACTTTTTAGGCTGTAAACAGACTCCAACTTGTTGTCTTTCTGTTAAACAATATTAGACCCATCCAAATACAGTATCACTGTGACTCTGTCAACATACATCTCTGAACGTTTATTGGGACACATATTCAGTGAGTCCTCAAATGGAAGAAATGTGCAACACAACATCTTACAACACAATATAACATAACAAACTTAAAAAACTGTCCAGCTTCAGAACAAGTAAAGCTTTGGAAGTAAAGCGTGGTGTCTGTCAGGAAAATGGAATGCACACACACAGGTCTCTGTGCTCCAATTTAGACAGGTGGAAATTCCTGTTGAATAAAACACAGAAAGGACGTGGCGCTGTCAAGTGTGAATGATCATACCCTGCTGTAAATTTATACTGTGGCACGCTGGCAGAAGGAATCACTCCCGGGTGCTTATCTGAAGCCTGACTTTAGAACAGGAGGTACCGTACTTGCAAGCCTGGCACTGTCATCGATATTCACTGAATCACGGGTAAGACATCCGAGAAATCGAGGGGACAGACAATAAGCATAAATGCTATCCACAAATTTCCATTCATTTTAAAATGGCGCCATTTCTCACAAGGACGCCCAATGAAATATGGTTGGCGGGATGCTTACCGCACCTTTCTGAAGTTAATAACAGCCCAGATCACCTCATTCTTCACGACAAGGCCGCTAGGTACAAATGGCGAGTCCCCCTGTTTTAGAAGGGTCAATACATCCTGGAAGTGCAGTGTTTGCATGTAGATTGCAGGAGATGAGCAAATGCATTGAATAATGTATAGTCTAATTCCCCAGCCTGTCTCCCATCTGTACTCAGTATAAACTGAAGGAATGCGGAACACCCTGTCCTTGTCAAAATGCACGTCGCTCGCCCCTTTCGAATGTGCAAGAAATTTGCTTTTAATTCTGATACCACGCCCAGTCGATAAATCACACTGACATGTTTCTGATGACTAACCGCGAATTTTGTAATCTTTCTTTGTAAGATTCTTTCAAAGGTAGTTTTAGTAAATCCTCGTCAAAGATCGTCCTGCAGGATAACAGCCATCAAAAAATATTAATGAGACCATGAACTTCTGATTTGTTAGTCATTTAATATGCTGATTTGCATAATTATGCAGTCGAGAAAAAGTTAATTTCAGCTTCTGAAAAAGCTATTTATCAATCATATCTATCAAGCAACCTAATTGCAGTGTTAAGCCCCACATACTGGTGGCAGCTTTTAAGCACTTCACAAAAGCTTGCAGATTGGCATGGTACCACAAATGGAAGCATGGAAACTGGCATAAATAACACCGACATTACCAGGGAAGTGCTCTTTGAATGCACACAGGAGCTGTCATTTGATAGAAAGCATGTATTATTTTGCTGGCTTTCGTTTGCAGGGCCATTTCAGTTCTCCGAATACAGGAAACAATAACAAAAAGCTATAATTTCAGCAGAGATCTCACGCTAATTTCTGAAGCTCTTCAAAGTGTTAGCTCAAGCAGTTCTTTTTAGGTGATCTAGGCGCATAAAATGTACAAAAGTTTAACAAGTAGACAAAAATTCAGACTAAGACCATCATTATGAATGGAATATTATTATTGGGATAAAAATATCCACAATAGCAAATGGTAACTTTCTTTACCGGATTTGAAAACACTTAGGGCCATATTCTCAAGGAAGTGGCGGAGAGAGGCGTTAGCCTTCTTGGCTTAACGCCTCTCTCCGCCACTTCGGAAAAGCAAGGCTGCACCATATTCACAAGGATATGGTGCAGCCTCGCGTTTCCCCCTGCAATGGCGCTAAGTTTTACAATTTAGCGCCAACGCAGGCACCCTTGCACCATAGTGCAAGGGTGTCTGCAAGCAGGGAGGTTTGTTAATGTACAGGAAGGTGTCCCTAATCAGCACATAAACAAACCTAAAATGCCAGTTTGAAACTAACATGTGTGCTGCTTCATGCAGCACACATGTAAGTTACAAAACGGCATTTTAAAAAAAGGTTTGTTCATGTACAGGAAGGGACACCTTCCTGTACATGAACAAACCATGGCATTTTGCTTTTTCCATGTGTGCAAAGCAGAAACGAGGAGAAATAAAGCATTTCTCCTCGTTTCGCCACCTTAAGACTAGATTTTTCCTGGTCTTAAGTTTGGCGCTACCTCCTATTTACGCTGCCCTTGTGAATAGGAGGTAGCGTCAAACTCAATGGGTGTTGTGGTGGAACGCCCACCACAACACCCACTGCACGCCCCGTCACGCTAAAAACAGCGTGAACGGGGCCCTATTCACAAGGCAGCGTTAAGTTAAGCAGCGTTAAGCCACTTAACGTGGCTTAACGCTGCCTTGTGAATAGGGCGAAGCCCCTATCACCACCACAGTGGTGGCGATGGGGGCTTGAGAATATGCCCCTTAGGGGCCTATTACTATGGGAGTCGCAAAGCCTCCCACCGCAGGTCGAAGACTTTCCGACTCACATTGTAGGTTTCAAATCCAACAGCCTTATTATGTTAAAGGCTGTTGGATTAGAAATCGGCCGCTGGGACCGACTGGCTTCCGACGGGCTCAAGGAGCCCTTCGGCAAGTCAGAGGCCGCTCATAATCCCCTATGTACAGCGTTTACGCAGTGGGGATTATGATGTTGGTTTCCGACAGGCTTTTCTTGTCGAACTTTCCCACATGAAAAGCCTGTCAGAAATCGACTTTGGGGGCCTAGGGACACCATGTCTCCGCAGGCTACTGGTGGGGACCTGGGGGACACCTATGGTGCCCCCCTGTAATTCCCTGCACCGTGTGGCAGGCACCATGATGTGCCTGCCACGTGGTGCAGCGATTTTCACAGGCTCCCATTTCTCCATGGGAGCCTGTGCTATGGCAGGTTTACAGCCGCAGCACAAGCTCCCATAGGGAAATTGGAGTATGCGACCACACCATGGCGGTGTGAAACCGTCGACCAGAGGTAGGTCGGGTCAGAGACCACAGCAACGTCCTCCCAACATCACATTCAGGCCCTTTATGTAGTATCAAATGAAGATCTTGCTTATCGATCCTGTCATATTTGATCATTTAAGCATGTTAGTATAAATATTGTTATATCGGGTTGCAGCACCTTAAGCTCAAGTCATTGTTGTGCTCTATAAACAAATATTTCTTATTTAGCTGTTTCCTTTAATACGCAACCCAAATATGTTTCACCTTTCATCTAAGTGATGCAAATGAATGATAATAAATTGAAATTGAAGCAATCAGCCATTATTTGTTTTGATTGAGTGTCATTGGCCATAATAGTTTTGATTGGAGTGTATTTCCCATGATTTCTTCCAGAAAAAGAAATTCAGAAAGAAGGTTTATCTGCAGTGGTGCCCATCACCAGAAGTTCAAGTGAGCCGCATATTTTGGATCTTTCTCAGATGGTTGTTGGTGAGACTGCAGAAACCCCGCCACTTCTTCCCATTTCTTTACTGTGGCCCTAATTTCTAACTCGCCCTTCAATATGAGGGTTGCCTCCAAAGGATGCCAACCAATTGAAACATTAATACTCCATATCAGGTAATAATATTAGTCTTAATTTACCTGTCAGTCCCTTGTGCAGTGGTATCCCATATACCCAGGGCCAGTAAATTAACTGCTACTGGTGGGCTTGCAGCGCTGCTTGCGCCACCCACCAAAGTAGCCTTTCAAACCTGAATCAGGCCTCTGCCACTGCAGGGCCTGCGCGCACAGTTTACAGCCGCTGTGAAATGGCACATAAAGTGGTTACCACGTCTGCAACTCCCCTTTTACTACATATCAGTCACCCATAAGGTAGGCCCTAGCTAGCCCTATGGGCAGGGTGCAGTGTAGGTAAAGGGTAGGACATGTGCCTTAACTGTGTGGCATGTCCTGGTAGTGACAAACAGCCTATTTGGTTTCTCACTGCTGCGAGGCTGACCTCTCATAAGGATGCTTTGGGGATTCCCTGATATGTGCTTCAGCGATAATTCCTGATCTGAGAGGGGTAGCGTGATCAAGTTTGGTATGTTTGGAATAGTAGTGAGAAATCCTGCTTATTGGTGAAAGTGGATTTATTATTACTATTTTAGAAATGCCACTTTTAGAAGTGGGCATTTCTGTGTGCTCTGTGTCTTTGTGCCTGCCTGATGTGTATTGACCGTCTGGTTCTGACTGACAGGGGAGAGGGGATGTGCATTCACTCCAGCCAGTCCCTGGGGGGTTTGAGGTGTGTCCTGCCCTGCCTAGGTGACTCAGCACTAGGCTGAATAGGCCTGGTCTGCATTTGAGTGGTGGGATGAGTTGCACCTGCACCTGAATAGGGCTGTGCCTGCCTTCCACAATGTTGGCTCCGGCCCCTTGTGGTGTGTATGGAGTCAAGGCTTACACTGTGAATGGGGGGTGTTGTGCACTTGCAAATGTAACTTTAAAGTGCCCCCAGAACTGGTTTGGGCTGGGCTCAGAGCCCTGTGCCAGGGGAAAACAAAGACTTTGTGACTATAAGTACTGGGGCTGTGACCCCATGTTTTTGGCTTGAACAAGAAGACACTGCGTGGACTGCTGTGTGCCAGGAGGAACCGCCATTGGGGACTGACCCGCTGCCTGCTGGGTAGCTGAAAGGACTTCCACTCTGCTGAGTGACCCTGTGTGCTGGCCTGCCTGGGCCCTGTTCTGCCTAAGGGATTTAAAGCAGCGCGTGGTGAGTGCTGGTCTTTCACCCTGCGATTTCAAGAGCGTGTGTGGAGCACTGCACAGGGTCTGGAGAGCTTGTTTCCCCTTCTCCCGTCTTTTGTCTGGGGAAAGAGCGTAACAACCGCTGTGGGCTCTAACCTGAGGGCCCGTCGATCTTCGTGTGGAAGCGCGGCCGTTCGCCAGATGTTCGAGGGCCGCAAGAGATCGGGGCGTTGCCCAGCAACCATCAAGGAAGCCGTGTCAGAGGAGCCCTGACGGAATCCAGCTTTGCCTGTGGGCTCTACTCCACGACTTCCCACCTCCCCCAACCTGGGAAAGGGTGAGGTGGGCAACCATTAGCTCTAGGTCTCGACGAGGCGATCCGGGAGGGCTCCCAATGAGGGGGGGTGTGGACCGAGCAGAGTCCCGCTCCTTCCCACTGTGAGGATCCAGTGGAGGCATCGGGCTGCTGATTAGCCCTCTGTAGGGCTGGTTCAGGTACGGGCCGGCTGTCCCGGCGCTGATCAGCGTGAGCGCACTGGAACGGTTTAGGCGGGCTGGCCCGACTGGGAGGAACTGGGGTTTTTTGGCAGCGCAATATCTCCTCGTGCTCTTGAGGGGAACGCTACCTTAGGTTCAGCAACCACGCTGCACGATCGTAGGCGGCTGCCTCTTGAGGCATACTTGAGCGGGCATACTGCAGGGCAGAACCTCAACGGAGGCCCCTATCCCTTGATGGAGCGGAGTGCCTAGGAACTACAGAATTCCCTGGTGTAGGCAGGCAGGTGGCCCAGGAGCCTATGGGGGGAGAAACAAGGTTACCCTATCCTGGATAATCAGAGAGCAGGTGCGCTCATGGTGTGGTAAAGTGTTCCTGCCCCACTCTAATTGACCAATATTGTGCCCTGATGATATTAGGATAGGTTGCTGTTGCTCAAACCTTGCAATTACCAGGAAGGGACACCCATGTGTGCAGTGATGATTATATGTATGCCTAAGGCTTTGTGCTACATGCAATCCTACCAGTAGTTACTGGTCAGCCTGATGGTGTGTTTATGACAGTGGCCTGATTGGCCTGGTGATTCATGTTATCTCTGATGAGGGCTGAAAGCCCGAAACCGGTCCTAGGATGCTTGATTCCGGTCCAGGGAAGACATGGCTTGGCAGTTCGGTCTGGACTATTCCCATGAGGCACAGGGTCAAGACTGATTTGCATATGGCTATGTCTGAACTGGGGTGGCGTGGTGAAGCAAAATAACGATGGATTAAACCCAGATCTGTGACTGGGGGTGAATGTTTGCCAATGTGCAACATTCCGTCCATCATCTTGTGTGTTTTGCATTTCGCCCTAAGTGGGAAGGGTATGCCCAGACGTGGGTCCTGTGCTCACTGCGCCACCGGAGTCAAGCTATCCTGGCTGATGAGGGCTGAAAGCCCGAAACCGGTCCTAGGATGCTTGATTCCGGTCCAGGGAAGACATGGCTTGGCAGTTCGGTCTGGACTGTTCCCATGAGGTACAGGGTCAAGACTGATTTGCATATGGCTATGTCTGAACTGGGGTGGCGTGGTGAAGCAAAATAACGATGGATTAAACCCAGATCTGTGACTGGGGGTGAATGTTTGCCAATGTGCAACATTCCGTCCATCATCTTGTGTGTTTTGCATTTCGCCCTTAGTGGGAAGGGTATGCCCAGACGTGGGTCCCGTGCTCACTGCGCCACTGGAGTCAAGCTATCCTGGATGATGAGGGCAGAAAGCCCGAAACCGGTCCTAGGATGCTTGATTCCGGTCCAGGGAAGACATGGCTTGGCAGTTCGGTCTGGACTGTTCCCATGAGGCACAGGGTCAAGACTGATTTGCATATGGCTATGTCTGAACTGGGGTGGCGTGGTGAAGCAAAATAACGATGGATTAAACCCAGATCTGTGACTGGGGGTGAATGTTTGCCAATGTGCAACATTCCGTCCATAATCTTGTGTGTTTTGCATTTCGCCCTAAGTGGGAAGGGTATGCCCAGACGTGGGTCCCGTGCTCACTGCGCCACTGGAGTCAAGCTATCCTGGCTGATGAGGGCTGAAAGCCCGAAACCGGTCCTAGGATGCTTGATTCCGGTCCAGGGAAGACATGGCTTGGCAGTTCGGTCTGGACTGTTTCCATGAGGCACAGGGTCAAGACTGATTTGCATATGGCTATGTCTGAACTGGGGTGGCGTGGTGAAGCAAAATAACGATGGATTAAACCCAGATCTGTGACTGGGGGTGAATGTTTGCCAATGTGCAACATTCCGTCCATCATCTTGTGTGTTTTGCATTTCGCCCTAAGTGGGAAGGGTATGCCCAGACGTGGGTCCCATGCTCACTGCACCACTGGAGTCAAGCTATCCTGGCTGATGAGGGCTGAAAGCCCGAAACCGGTCCTAGGATGCTTGATTCCGGTCCAGGGAAGACATGGCTTGGCAGTTCGGTCTGGACTGTTCCCATGAGGCACAGGGTCAAGACTGATTTGCATATGGCTATGTCTGAACTGAAGTGGCGTGGTGAAGCAAAATAACGATGGATTAAACCCAGATCTGTGACTGGGGGTGAATGTTTGCCAATGTGCAACATTCCGTCCATCATCTTGTGTGTTTTGCATTTCGCCCTAAGTGGGAAGGGTATGCCCAGACGTGGGTCCCGTGCTCACTGCGCCACTGGAGTCAAGCTATCCTGGCTGATGAGGGCTGAAAGCCCGAAACCGGTTCTAGGATGCTTGATTCTGGTCCAGGGAAGACATGGCTTGGCAGTTCGGTCTGGACTGTTTCCATGAGGCACAGGGTCAAGACTGATTTGCATATGGCTATGTCTGAACTGGGGTGGCGTGGTGAAGCAAAATAACGATGGATTAAACCCAGATCTTTGACTGGGGGTGAATGTTTGCCAATGTGCAACATTCCGTCCATCATCTTGTGTGTTTTGCATTTCGCCCTAAGTGGGAAGGGTATGCCCAGACGTGGGTCCCGTGCTCACTGCGCCACTGGAGTCAAGCTATCCTGGCTGATGAGGGCTGAAAGCCCGAAACCGGTCCTAGGATGCTTGATTCCGGTCCAGGGAAGACATGGCTTGGCAGTTCGGTCTGGACTGTTCCCATGAGGCACAGGGTCAAGACTGATTTGCATATGGCTATGTCTGAACTGAAGTGGCGTGGTGAAGCAAAATAACGATGGATTAAACCCAGATCTGTGACTGGGGGTGAATGTTTGCCAATGTGCAACATTCCGTCCATCATCTTGTGTGTTTTGCATTTCGCCCTAAGTGGGAAGGGTATGCCCAGACATGGGTCCCGTGCTCACTGCGCCACTGGAGTCAAGCTATCCTGGCTGATGGCTGAAAGCCCGAAACCGGTCCTAGGATGCTTGATTCCGGTCCAGGGAAGACATGGCTTGGCAGTTCGGTCTGGACTGTTCCCATGAGGCACAGGGTCAAGACTGATTTGCATATGGCTATGTCTGAACTGGGGTGGCATGGTGAAGCAAAATAATGATGGATTAAACCCAGATCTGTGACTGGGGGTGAATGTTTGCCAATGTGCAACATTCCGTCCATCATCTTGTGTGTTTTGCATTTCGCCCTAAGTGGGAAGGGTATGCCCAGACGTGGGTCCCGTGCTCACTGCGCCACTGGAGTCAAGCTATCCTGGCTGATGAGGGCTGAAAGCCCGAAACCGGTTCTAGGATGCTTGATTCTGGTCCAGGGAAGACATGGCTTGGCAGTTCGGTCTGGACTGTTCCCATGAGGCACAGGGTCAAGACTGATTTGCATATGGCTATGTCTGAACTGGGGTGGCGTGGTGAAGCAAAATAACGATGGATTAAACCCAGATCTTTGACTGGGGTTGAATGTTTGCCAATGTGCAACATTCCGTCCATCATCTTGTGTGTTTTGCATTTCGCCCTAAGTGGGAAGGGTATGCCCAGACGTGGGTCCCGTGCTCACTGCGCCACTGGAGTCAAGCTATCCTGGCTGATGAGGGCTGAAAGCCCGAAACCGGTCCTAGGATGCTTGATTCCGGTCCAGGGAAGACATGGCTTGGCAGTTCGGTCTGGACTGTTCCCATGAGGCACAGGGTCAAGACTGATTTGCATATGGCTATGTCTGAACTGGGGTGGCGTGGTGAAGCAAAATAACGATGGATTAAACCCAGATCTGTGACTGGGGGTGAATGTTTGCCAATGTGCAACATTCCGTCCATCATCTTGTGTGTTTTGCAAGTCATGACCAGTGCCTGGTGGCCCAGTGTGATATATGTGATTATGTTCTAATGTGTTTTTATGGATAATACAACGGCTATTTTTATGTAACCTTGTGTGGAGTTTCTTTTGTGGTGTGCCTAGTGTGTCGCTGCTGTGTGAGTGTGTTGTGCAAACGCTTTACACATTGCCTCTGGCGGATCACTGACAGAATATCGAGGAGCAAAATATCGACCTGCCAAAATATCGAGGAAAAAATATAGAATGCCAGAATATTGAATTCCTATCTACAAACAGGTAAGTACAAAAATATCGAATCCAAAATATCGTTGTAAAAAATAGTCAAAATATCGAATTTTTTAAATGTCTTAAAAGTAATGTAAAAATAATAAAATAATAACTATAATTAACTAAAACATACTTAAAAATACTTAAATAACCTTAATATTAATAAATAATTAATGTAAGTAAAAAAAAAAAAACATGCATTTTTATTTTTTAATACATATATATATTGACGTAATATTAATAACAAATATTCAATATTTTTAGCGTAGGATAGCGGGAGGGTAAAATTTACTATTCCCACTCCAGTGAGTGCAACAGTAGGGAAAGCGTTGGATAGCGGGAGGGTAAAAATTACTATTCCCACTCCAGAGAGTGCAACAGTAGGGAAAGCGTTGGATAGCGGGAGGGTAAAAATTACTATTCCCACTCCAGAGAGTGCAACAGTAGGGAAAGCGTTGGATAGTGTAGGGGTAAAAATTACTATTCCCACTCCAGAGAGTGCAACAGTAGGGGAAGCGTTGGATAGCAAGAGGGTAAAAATTACTATTCCCACTCCAGACAGTGCAACAGTAGGGAAAGCGTTGGATAGCGTAGGGTAAAAATTACTATTCCCACTCCAGTGAGTGCAACAGTAGGGAAAGTAATGATTTAATATTTAAATTAAAAAAAAAAAATAATCAATACCAATAAAAAATTAATTAAAATTAATTACCAATTACAACATATTTAATAATTAATTAATTATAAATACCAATACATATTATTTATTAAACATTAATTACCTACTAAGAATTAATTAACAACCAATTAATTTTCAATACCATTAATTAATAAGTAATAAAAAAATACCAATTTTTAATTAATTAACAGTAAATTAATTATCAATACACAAAAATAATTTCAATAATTACTTAATTACAATTAAATTACTTCCCACCCTGTTCCCCTATAAACCCACAACCCGCTACGAATAATAAACTAATACAATTAATATAATAATCAATTAATAAACATTAATTACCAAATAATAAAAAATAATTACCAATTAATAAAAATTAATGACCAATTAATAATTAATAAACAATAAATTAATTATCAATACCAATAAATAAAAATAAATAATTACTTAATAAAAATTAAATTACTTCCCACCCTACTCCCCTATAAACCCTCAACCCGCTACAGAACTAAAACGCAAAATTAAATTACAAATAATGAATAATTCCTAAAAATTAATATTTAATTTACTATAATTAAATTACTTCCCATCCTATTCCCCTATAAACCCACAACCCGCTACGGAATTAAATTACACAAAAATTAAATAACATAAAATTCATTACTTTAAAAAATTCAAACATACATTACAAAAATAATACTTACTTTTTACACATATACTAACACTTAAAACACTATAAAAAAAAAAGATATTTTTAACAACTATATTATGACTGTCGATATTACTAACTTCGATATTATGGAAATCGATATTTCTTACCTGAATTTCGATATTCTGCACCACTATATTTTGGCAATTCGATATTCTGTCCATTCTATATAAAAAACTCGATATTCTGTCAATTCGATATTTTTGTTTCGATATTATGACTGTTCACCACCTCTGTCATAAGCCTGACTGCTTTGCCAAGCTATCAAGGGGGTGAGCAGGGGTTATCTTAGGTGTGTAACTCCCTTGCCCTCACTAGAGTGGTGGGTTCTGAAGGGCTTAGGGAATACCCTAGCCAACCAGAAACCCCATTTCTAACACCCAAGTATCCACTTGAAGGGAGCCACAGGTGGTGGAGGTTGGATTTTGAAACCAGCTTTAAGCAAGGAAATGTTATTTCACACCCTTAAGTAAAATGTTGCATAGTTGTTTCATGTATGCTTACCTACAGGCTTAAACACTAACGTTAGAACAAGAACTGCACAATTTCATGGGTTTTTAAGTTTTATTTCATAACCATAACTGCACTTTAAATCAAAGGAATTTCAAAGGTTTTGTGAACATACAAGTGTTATGAGCAGAAGAAACCATAACTTTAATTTAACAAACATTGTTCAGTGAATTTCTTTGGTTACTTGATGACATAATACATCCATCCATCTTTCATGAAAGTGAATCCTGTTACACAGGGCCTGTAGGGGTAACCAGCCCTCACTGCATATGGCCCTTGGTTGTTTTGGGCCTAGTCACTGGGAGAACATGTTATTTCTAATGTCACATGTGCTGCACTCTTAAATATCATGCACCCTACCTTGTGGGCAGCAAGGTACCCTTAGTGGTTAGGGGTCGATTACGATGGCGGTCGGAAAACCATTCCGCCCGCAGTGGCAATGGGAAAAGACCTCCCGCATGGCCTGCGGCACCACCGCCGATCACATTACGATGCACCGCCGGAAAAATCCGACCGCCGCGGTCGGAACCCAAGAAACACCAGCGGCGCATGTGCAGAAAAGGCGAAATACCCTCCACGGCGGTCGGATTCACTGCGGAAAGCCCACAAACCGCCGATACACAAGCGGAATTTCCACGAGTGCAATTATGATCTCACCGCGGTGCCTGCGGTACGACCGCTTGTTTACGACCGCCGCGTTTGACAGCAATGATGAATGGGAGAGCTGGAGGAATGACCATTGCAGTCCGACCGCGGTGACCGCGCGGACATATTAATGGCGGTCGAAAAAAACTACACCACAAAACCACCAAATGTGGCTGTGTATCTGTCACAGCCAATAAAAACAGCCAACACACCCCATTGACACATGCCCCTGGCATATAAGAACTACAAATCCCAGCACAACACAGACAACACACCTGACATGAATCTTCAGTTTGGACCCACCCACTAGGCAGCCCATAAAACCGGCCCCTGCATACCCACAATTCTTTGCACAACTCCAAAACTGAAGGGCCCAACAATATCACACAAAGGAGAGGCAACCCTGCACACATTACACCATCACAAACACACACACACCACACACATCACCACCACCACCACCACCACCTGCACACCTGCACTCTTAACCACTCAGCACATCACACACCATGGCACAGAAGATGCCCAAATTCACTGATGGTGAGTTGTCAGTCATGGTGGATGAGATAATAAGAGTTGAGCCATATATTTTAGGAAGCAGGGTCCAACAGACCCCAGCAGCCAGGCAAAATCAAATGTGGCAAAGGATAGTTGACAGAGTCAATGCTGTAGGGCAAGTTCCACGCAACAGGAAGGAGATCAGGAAGAGGTGGACTGACCTCAAGAGCAAGGTCAAGGAGAAGAACAGCAAGAACCGTGAGCTGGCAAACCGTACTGGCAGTGGCCCTCCCATTCCACCAAGAACATTCAACGCATGGGAGGAGAAGGTGCTTGGCATACTGCACCCAGAGAGTTGCACTGGAATTGAGGGGGAATGGAGGCTGGTAAGTACCAACAAAAGTCTGCCATAACACTGCTATGTAGTAGCCTGCACAACTAAAAAGCAACACCTCCTAGGCCCAAATGTACTCATGTCTACCACACTCCCCCCAAACAGGTCTCACAGATCCCACAATAACTCCCTCTCATTCACCACAAAGGTACACAACAATATTTACATGGGGGCACATGTACAGGCAGCCAGCACTACAACTCCCAACAGGCCCCCTTGTCCCACAGCTGGGCAGGATGGAGCATTCCCCACACCCCCAAGCATGGGCCAGCCATTTCCCTCCAATCTGTAACCTAACAGGTAGGTAGCCATCTCAACAGGGAGGGGTCTTTGTGGCTGGGAAGTCTGCACTACAACTCCCAACAGGCCCCCTTGTCCCACAGCTCTGCAGGATGGAGCATTCCCCACACCCCCAAGCATGGGGCAGCCATTTCCCTACAATCTGTAACCTAACAGGTAGGTAGCCATCTCAACAGGGAGGGGACTTTGTGGCTGGGAAGTCTGCACTACAACTCCCAACAGGCCCCCTTGTCCTACAGCTCTGCAGGATGGAGCATTCCCCACACCCCCAAGCATGGGCCAGCCATTTCCCTATAATCTGTAAACTAACAGGTAGGTAGCCATCTCAACAGGGAGAGGTCTTTGTGGCTGGGAAGTCTGCACTACAACTCCCAACAGGCCCCCTTGTCCCACAGCTCTGCAGGATGGAGCATTCCCCACACCCCCAAGCATGGGCCAGCCATTTCCCTCCAAACTGTAACCTAACAGGTAGGTAGCCATCTCAACAGGGAGGGGTCTTTGTGGCTGGGAAGTCTGCACTACAACTCCCAACAGGCCCCCTTGTCCCACAGCTCTGCAGGATGGAGCATTCCCCACCCCCCCAAGCATGGGGCAGCTATCGCATTGCTATCCCAAAACTTACACGTAGGTAGTGACTGCATGCACACCCCCATCCTATTCTAAATGCATGTAGCCACATAACAACATCAACACTAACATGTCAGCCAACTTAGCATAGTTTTAAATGCCACATCCAGTGTGCAGACATCTAAGTGCACGTAACTGACACATATTTTGAACTCATAGGGCCTGATTCACAGAACTAACTTACGTCAAAAACGTAAACGTAAATGTAAACGTAAACGTAAAGTTAGTGCTTTTTAGGTATTCACAGAATACACTTACTCATTTTGGTATTCACAGAATGAACTTACTCATTTCGGTATTCACAGAAGTTAGTAGTCCTAAAGTTAGGACGTAAGTTAGTTCTGTGAATCAGGCCCATACTCACCAAGTCACAAGTGAAACAAATGCATCCCACAATCATGCACAGCAGAGAATGCAATGTGGAAGCGCCTTGGTGTCTGAGCATGAAGGCCCATCTCAACACAAAACATGCATGGTCTACATGAAAAAAAAGAAAAGTACATGTGATTCCAAAGCTAAGTATAACATGACAATGGTTCCTTGTAGCTCTGTTGAAATAGATTACATGAACCGGTAAATGAAAAGACGCACAACAGAAAGTTTGTCATGCAATTAGGTAGATGAGGACATGTCCGTGTAGTTACACTATCTGTACAGAGCACCAAGTTTCAATTCACAATGGACACCATGGACCACTAAGGTATGTACCTCAACGTCATGTCATGGTGCACAGTAAATAGCAGGCATACAAAGTCATTGCATTGTAAAGTGTGTGTTGTATCAAATGTCTCAAACAATTGTCTTACATCAAGTTTGTTGCGTGCAACTCAATTACCATATGACCTCTGTTCAACAGGAGATCAACAACTAACTGCAGAGGATGACACCAACATGCGGAGCCAGTCTCCCCCCCCCGGAACGTGAACTCTCGGATGCAGATGCCCCAACATTCTCGGACGAGGCTTCTCAAGCTGGCCCCTCTGGTGTGGCAGGGACTAACATGTCTCAAGCCCTCATTGTCCCCACCACCACCACCAGCACCACGGCAATAACAACTGTGCTGCCCCCATCCACTACGAGCTGTGTGGCCTCCACCACCACCACCACCACGGCAAGAACAACTGTGCTGCCCCCTGCCACTACGACCTGTGTGGCCTCCACCACCACCATCACCACTGCTGCCTGCAACACACGCCCTGCCACGGTGGTAACCAACACCACCACACAATCACAGCATGCCAGGGAGAGTGTGCCAGTGCGTCGGGGGACTACGCCACAGGTCCGTGTCAGGAGGGCAAGTGGGAGTACAACTGGGGCAGAGACACAGGAGGACAATGACTCTGAGTCCCTGGCCACCATTGAAAGAGTCCTTGGTGCCTACCAAGACAACCATGGAGTAATGGGCCAGCTTGCTGAAGACATGCATGAGATCCGCCTGCTGCAGAAGTCCATGGACACATGGATGGGCCAACTTGTCGACCTTGTTGGCCAGCTAGTGTGTGTTCTGAGGGACAAACTCCCAGCCCCAAGTGCAGCTCAACCCCTCTCCAGTGGATAGCCTGCTGTGCAGCCCACCATTCCAGCTGCAGCCACAGAGAGGGGTGTGCAGGAGGAGAGTGAGTCCTCAGACACCACTGACCCTGCAGCAGGTGCCTCCCCCCCAAACGCACCAGGGGCCTTCCGAGAATCCACAGGGGAGGATTTGGTGGCAGGCCACCATACCAACGCCACTCACAGAGCCAGCCATGATGGTATCTTGTTGTACCCCTTTGCATTGACTATGTTGACTATCCTTGGCCACATTGCCATGTTGATGTCTGTTGGACTGTGTGACTTCAGCTTTGTGGTGACTACACCATTTGTCTCATCTACCATGACTGACAACTCATTTATTCACTGTTCACATTTATGTACATATTCCCTTCACTTGCACAAAAACTAATTTGAAATAAATACTCTTCACATACCCATGTCTGTGTGAGCCACATGTTTATTCCAGTTTGTACAATGACAAATCAGATTGCAATGTTCCAACTGCTCTGAAGGAGAGGATGCATTGAGAGGGTGAATGAACCTAGAAAGACACAATAGAATGACATTTACTTCACAGGTGACGCCATCACAGCTGAAACACAACACTAGGCATCAAGGTACAAAAACAAGCACACATAGCAATGATCAACAACCTCAACATACACATGATGTACCTGGATACAAATACCCTGTGCCACACACATCAGCCCTTATCTCACACACGACAGCCAGCAGTTAAAATCCTCTATGCCTTGATTCTAACATCCAAGCAAACACACAATGTCTCTGTTCTACAAAGTCACTTACATTCAAGGGAAGTAGTTGGCAATGAGCTGTTGACGCAGGTCAACACCTTCCTCTTCACCACTATCGTCCGCACTGGAAGTGTGTGGGTGTGCAGGAGGGGCATCTGCTGCTCATCGTCATCCAGGATCAGCGGAACGGCTTTGCGCAAGGCAAGGTTGTGAAGCATGCAGTATGCTACAACTATCCGGCACACCTTTTGTGGGGAATACAACAGTGCACCTCCGCTCTTGTCCAGGCACCGGAATCGGGACTTCAGGAGGCCAAAAGTGCGCTCCACCACACGTCGTGTCCTACCATGTGCCTCGTTGTAGCTGACTTCACCCGGGGTACTTGGATTCCGCAGTGGGCTCAGCAACCACGGCCTGTTGGGATATGCTGAGTCACCTAGGTGTGACATACACAGAGAAATGTTGCGATACAAACAGTTGATGAGAACAGCATGTCACACCCAGCACACTACTTAACTAAGTGTACTCACCTACAAACCATGCACGCTCTGGATGTAGATTTTCCATCAACCGGGGTACAATGCTGTTCCGCAGGATGTAGGAGTCATGGGCGGAGCCAGCAAATCGCGCACAAACATGGCTGATGATCATATCAGCTTGGCATACCACCTGCACATTAATGGAATGGTAGTGCTTCCTGTTCCTATACACCTGCTCACGTGCCTGTGGTGGGACATAGGCAATGTGTGTGCAGTCAATGGAACCAACTACATGAGGAATCTGGGCAAGGGCATAAAAACCAGCCTTCACAGCAAGCAATTCTGCATTATTTGGGAATCGTATGTATTGGTCCTTGTATAGCATCATTGCGGACACCACATCCCAAAGCACCATGCTGAATGTGGTTTGCGACATCCCACCGGCGCTGGCCACCGTGTATTGGAAAGAGCCCGTAGCAAAAAAATGCAGCGCTGCCATGATCTTCACTGTTGGGGATAGGGCAGTTGGATATGTTCGTTGAGGCCTCAGCTGGGGTTCCAACTGAGCACACAGCTCTTGCAGTGTAACGCGATCCAGACAAAATTTTCGAATGATGTCCACATCCTCCATGTCCGCCAGGACTATGAAAGGCTGGTGCACATTTGGTCATCGCCTACATGAAATGGAAGAGGACTAATGTTATCCACATTACACAATGAGATGTGTCCGACTTCTCACATCTTGACTCACGCAGCAGAAACAATGAATGTACAACAACAATTGCTTAATCCACAACTCAGATGCAGAGACACCTTCACCACATGTGTTCTTACAGGTGGACATGTTGTACATACTGACTACCCCAAAAACATAATCAGAGGTTGTGAATGGTACACCAATACATCTGGTGTCCCCAGGCCTAGGAGTAGGTGACACAGCAGATGTATGAGACAACAACACTGCTGACTCATATGTAGCTGCTTTACCTGCCACACATTCTTGTTTAAGTTGCACAGACCACTAGTTATCAGCACAATGTGCAGAGTGTGTGTAAGCTGATCACATATCCTACCTAAATCAGCTATGGGCACAGTAAAATACCACCATTATGTGTTCAGGCAATCATTACTGTTGTTTGATTGGCCATCTCACACATTAAGTTGATTTCAAAGATGAGACAACATCATACAACCAATAGATGTACATCCACACACATATCATAGGTGATGTGAGTAAGTGCATGTCAATGCATGTCACATATTCCACAGACATGGCATGTGTAGGCATCAGTGAGTTGAATGTCACACCAGCATTCATTGTAAAACAACAAGTGTAGTAAGACACTATGTAGGCATAGTGTTCAACTGTTAAATTGGACCATTGCCATTGCTAGTGCATAATGTGTCCATAACCGCGGTAGGCGTGCACCGCCACCGCGGTGCCGCACATTGGCCACAATTGAGAGATGCAGCATAGCGGTAACGACCGCCTGCCCTCCGCGGTGTGACACCACCAATGCCATTGCAGCCAATGGGACCCGCGATCGCGGTAGTGAAATGCTACATTGGTAACCGCGGTAGGCGTGCACCGCCACCGCGGTGCCGCACATTGGCCACAATTGAAAGATGCACCATAGCGGTAACGACCGCCTGCCCTCCGTGGTGTGACACCACCAATGCCATTGCAGCCAATGGGAACCGGGATCGCGGTAGTGAAATGCTAGTTTGAAAACCGCGGTAGGCGCGCACCGCCACCGTGGTGCCGCACATTGGCCACAATTGAAAGATGCAGCATAGCGGTAACGACCGCCTGCCCTCCGCGGTGTGACACCACCAATGCCATTGCAGCCAATGGGAACCGCGATCGCGGTAGTGAAATGCTAGTTTGAAAACCGCGGTAGGCGTGCACCGCCACCGCGGTGCCGCACATTGGCCACAATTGAAAGATGCAGCATAGAGGTAACGACCGCCTGCCCTCCGCGGTGTGACACCACCAATGCCATTGCAGCCAATGGGACCAGCGGTAGTGAAATGCTACTTTGAAAACCGCGGTAGGCGTGCACCGCCACCGCGGAGCCGCTCATTGGGCCCAATTGAAAGATGCTAGCCAGGTGGACCAATTGCAGCAGCTGCCTGCCACTGATACCAACCAAGGGGCCTATAAATCTCTGTGGGAGAGCCACACATTTCACATGCATTCAGACACTGCTGACTGCCATTCCTCTACAACTGCATATTTAGCTGTATCCTGGACCCAGTGATGGCAAGAACAGAGAATGTCAGGGCCCGTCCCTTCAGTACAGAGGAGCTGGAGCTTCTGGTGGACGAGGTCCTTGCACAGTATGGGAGGCTTTTTGGTGCGCCAGATGTACTCGTAAGTGTTCCTGATTCCAAGTGTGAGAGTGATCAAAATGATACCATGATGTTGCTGTGCAGTAGTATGTGCCTGTGAGTGCAAGTCGATGTACAGGCATCCTAATAGTTAACATGGCATGCTCCATACATGTTCTGTGGGAATTGCATTTGATTATGTGTAGTAAATGGACACTCCTACAGCCATTCCTGCACAAACTTGAGGAACATGTTGGTCTGAGACTAGGTGATGTTAATGTGTGTTACACTGCCATGCATGCTAACTTCATGTCAATGGTGTCTGTAGGCTTATGTCCACACCTACATAAGTTGATTGAAGGTAGGGGGAAACATGCATTGTTTCAACAGCCACACAGATACGATGGTGGTCTGAAACAGCACGAGTCTGGACTGATTAGTACTGTGCCATGTTATGTGACTGTCCACTCACTCTTCACAACCTCATATGTGACTGTTGAAATGTATTTTGTAATGGAGCAATAACTGATGTGTTGAATGTTTCTTAAGTGCACTATGTTGATGTGAGCATCATGCACAATAGTCCAATGCATGAGTGGAACCCACTTGATGTTAATGCAACTATGACACTTCCCATCAATGTAAGTAGTAGATGTCATCCTTACATTGATTTGAACATGTGTTCAGTCACGCATGTGTTGGCACTTTTCACCCTCTCATGCTGTACATCCATGTGATTTATCTGAGTGACCATGTTGTATCGCACTGTGAGTTCCTCTGGCCTGCACAGACACTGTCCAATGTTACTCTGAGCCATGCCTAACTGGACTGAGTCAAACATGTGTTTAGTCCACACACCTAATACTCACTGAGCCATCATAGTCCTGAGAATTGCACAATTGAGGACTTCACATTGTGAGAAGGGCGTAAAAATTCTGATTGTGTCCCAATATGTTTCCTGAAAAATGCATTGAGCCATTCACAGGCCAAGGGCATCGAGGGGTGTGTAGTGGTGGACACAGTGAGTCTGCCACTACACTTCATTAGCACTGTATTGCATGTCATGCTCACTCACATACTGCATCACAGATGAGGGCCTTCTGCACATAGCTGTCTGTGCTGCCATTGTGCATGTGTATGAGATGGCCATGTACTGTGTGCCGCCTCATACATGCATTCATTTCTATGTAGTATTGTAATGAACATGTACTATGTGTCCTGCTGTATGGCCTCTGATGGAGATGTAGCGATTTGTGTGCCATGCATTTATGTTCACCTGTGCTGACACACAGTGTGAATGACACAGGGTCTCTGATACTTCCTTTTCTTGTCTCCTATGCCTGCAGCTGAAGGTCCACCAGCGTAAGGCCACATGGAAGAACATTGCACGGAAGGTGCGGACTCTGGGTGTATCCAACAGATGGCACACACACTGCCACAAGAGGTGGGACGACATCTCCCGTCTGAGCAGGACCGTGGCAGAGATGACGTTGGGGCTGGTCCCTCACAGTGGCAGGTTGGTGCGCCGAACCATGACTCCACTAATGTCCCGCATCTTGTCTGTGACACAGCCAGAGCTGTATGAACATTTGAGGGACCATCAGCAGGGAGTTAGTGGTGAGTATTCTGCGTAGGCTGACTTTGGGTGTGAGTGACTGCATGAATGGCGACCGGGAGCCATTGCTAATCTTACTGCTGTGTAGGTTTTTAGGGACTAATTCTCAGTGGCTTATGTCTTCAGTGCAGGTGTCATGTATTTTCCCATAGCTGGACTTGATCATGTGTTTCATACAATGGCCCTTGACATTGCATGATGAGATGTGGCCTTATGACATCTTCTGCATTCTGGGTGTCATGGACATCACCAGGCAGTGTACAGCAGTGTGCATCATGTCAGTGTGCATTTAACGATGTTTGCAGTGCAGGACTTGTAAATGGGGTGAAGTCCACATCTGACATCAACGTGCCACAGTTTGCATGTTGAATTGCTCAACTTGTTACACATCAGTAGCTCATGGACATTCTTAAGTACAAATTAGAATCTGTATCTGTGTTGTCCCCTTACAGTGACTCCATATGTGACAGAGGCAACATGCTGAGATGTATGCCTCTCTCACATACAGGCACGTGGGTATGCGTGCAGAGATGTTTGTTAGTTTACGAGGAGGCAGGGACCTGCTATTTGCCAGTGTGAACCTCACATGGCTCATTGATGTAAACGATGCATATTTCCATGCATCTTCTGTGTTCAGCATGATTGCACATGCAGACTGCACAGGGAATTGTGCAACTTGGGGTTGTCATTATGTAGTCTAGTTCTGTGCTTGCATTTGATGTTTGTGTGTATGGCACTGTACTGAACCTATGTCTCTGTCCATTGCAGCATCTACCGAGTGCACGGAAGGCCATGATACGGACACCAGTGCTGAAGCATGTGGCACGCATGATACCCATGAGATCACTGAGGTGACCAGCGCCTCGGAGGGGGACAGGAGTGTCCTTGAGGACTCACGCGCAGAAAGCACAACCTCAACATCATCGGACTCCAGTGGGGAGTCAGCGACAATGGTGGTCACAGGGAGTGACAATGCTGCCTCTTCCCCCACCACAAATCGGCCAGTGCCCACCATCCCGGCTACTACCACTAGTGCTGTCTGTGCCCGCAGGGCTGTTAAGGGTAGAGTCACCTTCACCCCAGGCACCGCTGCCCCTGCCCCTGTCTCCCCTGGTGCCCTCAGTGTTGAGGCGGTAGAACTCTTGCGCCAGCTGTGTGTGGGTCAGACAGCTCTCCTAAATGCTTTCCAGGATCAGGACAAGAAGTTGGGCCAGGTTCTGGCATTTATGGAGGGCATTCATTCGGACGTGGGTGGGCTACACAGGACTGTCCAGGGTTTGTCCTCCACTGTGACGGCAGCCATTCAGCTATCAAAGCATCCAAGTACAGCCCCTATGCCTTCACCAACCACCCTGCCAGTGGCAACCCCTGAGGAGAGTGACCACCCAACTGAGCCCTCAGGCCCCGAGTCGTCAACACGCAGCACACAACAGCAGCACTCCAAGCGTGCCAGACCACAGACACCATCCCAAAAAAGTGACACAGGCACACAGGGATGCAAAGAAAAAAGCCCTTCACATGACACTCAGGGGCATCAGGCAAAGAAGCAGGCCTCTAGCTCACGGTCGACAAGATTGCACCCATCACAAGAGACTCCCATCCACACAACTGCTCCAAGTGACAGACAAACAGTTGGCATGCCTGCTCTGGTGCAGGTGCCGCTGAAGGGAAAGCCCACAAAGCAACCTAAGACTGCTTCACCCAGGACCTCTACTCCCACCCACAGCCTTGTGAAGCGTGTTCAGGAGAGCAATGTGAGTCGTTCACCAGGACCACAGGGGATGGAGGGCAAAAGGCAAGCAAAAAGCAAGCCTAAGTCCATATCCAGCAAATCCCCACAAGGAGGGCCACATGCACCTGTCACACCTTTGGTGGAGAGGGACTCTGTTGTGCCAGCCACACTTCCCACTACTCCCAAGACACTTCTACAATATCGGATACCCAAGAAGTGTAGAGTCAGCCCTCAACATTCACCCTCACCCACTGTGTCTCACAGCAGCATCTCTCCGCCTTCACGTGCCACCATGCCACCCGGTCTGAGCAGCCCTACACCTGCCACAGCCACTACTGCCTCTGTGTCTCACGGCAGCAGCTCTCCGCCTCCAAGTGCCACCATGCCACCAGGTCCGAGCAGGCCTACACCTGCCACAGCCACTACTGACTCTGACTCAGATGATCCTCTCTCTCTCCCAGGTCCAGTTCCGCCAGTGGCCACGACAATCAGCCACCTCCCACTCCAACTGCCAGGCAAGTCTGAGGCACAGACCCCCTCCCATAACCATCTCTCCCACAGCGGTGCCTGGACTGAGCTTTGATAGCCCTGGTGCTTTGGTCATTCACATGTCAGTGTACGGTGTTACACGTTCACTGTCAACATTTTCATGCACACATGTGCATTGTTTAGACTGTGGACTGGTCAATGGCCTTTTATTTGTTAGAAATTTTGTGGCTATCAGAATATTTTGCAATAAACACTGTTACTCCTGTTGTATCATTTGTTAATGCCCTTGCTTCATTAAACATTTTGATGTGTGGGTCTGGATATATGTGCCACATGCTCTGCATGGCAGTTCCACATTGCCATTTACTTTGTCATTGTTTGGCAAACGTAACACACACTTTTGGTCTGCTTGGCTCTGAGGTTTGGGGGTGCAATGATGTTTGTGGGTGTTGATGTACTCTTGCAATCATCATTCGCTGTTGAGTTCAGTATGATTGTACACATGTCATGTTAGGGGGCTATACCACAACAGAGGTGAATTCTACACAGTCTAACTTGCGGGGTGTCCAAGGTGGGTGATGTCTGTGTGATATGTTTGGATGTGTGCACAGCAGTGTGTGTGTGGTAATGTTGTGAAGGCCTGTCTTTGTTCTCACATGGGTATATTTGGATGTGTGCAGTTGAGTGGTCACACAGTGTGCTTGGCCTGTCCTTGTCAGTGGTGTTGAGGTGTATGTGGCCCTGTACATGCCAACTACAAATGTGTATGTTCCATGTGGGGTTTGCCCCCTCATACTCATCTTGGCAGTGGCAGAGAGGGTGTTTCACACCACAAGCACCTTTTTGGCATTACTTTGCAGGTGGGGTTTTCCCCCTAATACTCATCTTGGCAGTGGCAGGAAGGGGGTGTCACACCACAAGCACCTTTTGGCATTACTTTGCAGGTGGGGTTTGCCCCCTAATACTCATCTTGGCAGTGGCAGGGAGGGGATGTCACACCACAAGCACCTTTTGGCATTACTTTGCAGGTGGGGTTTGCCCCCTAATACTCATCTTGGCAGTGGCAGGGAGGGGGTGTCACACCACAAGCACCTTTTGGCATTACTTTGCAGGTGGGGTTTTCCCCTAATACTCATCTTGGCAGTGGCAGGAAGGGTGTGTCACACCACAAGCACCTTTTGGCATTACTTTGCAGGTGGGGTTTTCCTCCTGATACTCATCTTGGCAGTGGCAGGGAGGGGTGTCACACCACAAGCACCTTTTGGCATTACTTTGCAGGTGGGGTTTGCCCCTAATACTCATCTTGGCAGTGGCAGGGAGGGGATGTCACACCACAAGCACCTTTTGGCATTACTTTGCAGGTGGGGTTTTCCCCTAATACTCATCTTGGCAGTGGCAGGAAGGGGGTGTCACACCACAAGCACCTTTTGGCATTACTTTGCAGGTGGGGTTTGCCCCTAATACTCATCTTGGCAGTGGCAGGAGGGGATGTCACACCACAAGCACCTTTTGGCATTACTTTGCAGGTGGGGTTTGCCCCCTAATACTCATCTTGGCAGTGGCAGGGAGGGGGTGTCACACCACAAGCACCTTTTGGCATTACTTTGCAGGTGGGGTTTTCCCCTAATACTCATCTTGGCAGTGGCAGGAAGGGTGTGTCACACCACAAGCACCTTTTTGGCATTACTTTGCAGGTGGGGTTTTCCTCCTGATACTCATCTTGGCAGTGGCAGGGAGGGGGTGTCACACCACAAGCACCTTTTGGCATTACTTTGCAGGTGGGGTTTGCCCCTAATACTCATCTTGGCAGTGGCAGGGAGGGGGTGTCCCACCACAAGCACCTTTTGGCAGTACTTTGCAGGTGGGGTTTGCCCCTAATACTCATCTTGGCAGTGGCAGGGAGGGGGTGTCACACCACAAGCACCTTTTGGCATTAATTTGCAGGTGGGGTTTGCCCCTAATACTCATCTTGGCAGTGGCAGGAAGGGGGTGTCACACCACAAGCACCTTTTGGCATTACTTTGCAGGTGGGGTATGCCCCTGATACTCATCTTGGCAGTGGCAGGGAGGGGTGTCACACCACAAGCACCTTTTGGCATTAATTTGCAGGTGGGGTTTGCCCCCTAATACTCATCTTGGCAGTGGCAGGAAGGGGGTGTCACACCACAAGCACCTTTTTGGCATTACTTTGCAGATGGGGTTTGCCCCCTAATACTCATCTTGGCAGTGGCAGGAAGGGGGTTTGGCACCACAGGCACCTTTTTGGCATCACCTTGCAGGTGTTGTTTTGCACCCTCATACTCATCTTGGCAGTGGCAGGAAGGGGGTTTCACATCACAAGCACCTATTTGGCATCACCTTGCAGGTGTTGTTTTGCCACAATACACCTATGGACTTGTTCACATACATCACTATCCCTGAATGTCAGATGAGCACACATTTTGCTGTTGAACAGGGTGGGATGGTAGGAGCTGTGATGGTATCCGGTAATGACAGCTGCTACCAACAGAGGCACACAATGTACATTTGGGCCAGGGCCAACACAATCCTTACACGTCCCTGGGACTGCCCATGCGTGCCGCTGGACCTGCCTACTGCATTGTGCGGAACTTTTCCAGCGTCTTCACCGCTGCGGTGACGTGACCGGGAGGATGCGGTGATGACGTTGTTGATGGATGACCCCAATGCGGAGGTGTGGCCTTGACGTACCTGCGGTGTTGGCGGCGGCGTATTTGTTGATCGCGGATCAGGAACAGCAGCGGTAGGGCTTGTAGTGCAGGATCCATTGCGGTAGCGAACGCGTGGAGTTGTGTGTTATTGCCGTTTTCCTCCGCAGTATTGCTTCCGCCGTGTTTCAATGGGTGGTTTCTCCGTTGCGGTCCTATTGCCTATTTGAGGCATTGTGATTCGGACGGCGGTCTACACGTCATTCCGCACGGCGGTCGCCCGCTATTGGCTACGTCCGCCCTCGTCGCGGAACCAAACTACTGGCGGAACTAAAAACACCGCGGCGGTCGTCATTTGGCCTATGTCTGCCCATCGTAATATGGCGGTCGGGGTTTCGCGACCGTGGTTGGCAAAACAGCACCCGCCAGGCCTGCGGAAGCCACCGCTGGCACGGCGGTGCCAATCCGACCGCCATCGTAATCGGCCCCTAAGTTACTTAATATTTTAAATCAGGTTTTCCTACCTGTCTAAAGGGTGATTTTGACAGGTTTGTGCAGCAGGGTTCATGCTGCTTCTATCAGTCTATACTGGGTAGGCCTAAAGTTATGTTTTCACTACCACGTTAGTGAATGGCGCAATAGGTGCCGCAGTACACAAGTAACATTTAATTTTCCATAACATTGGTGTACTTCAGGACCATATGCTGTGGCAATATAGGAAAGTTAAATGTACCAATATGGTTTTAAGACAGTTTTGGCACATTTTAAGGGTCAGAGTGCATACACTGGGCACTGGAGAGCAATGTCCTAGTGTCAGAGTTGAAGATAACCAGCAGGGCAGTCCCCAAAATTGGAAACAATTGGGTGAGACCACTCAAAAAAGGGTCACTTTGCCACAAAAAGTTATTTATATTGGTAGTTGAAGACACGTCTTTGTTTAAGCGTGCTCGCATCCAAAAGGATGGAACACATTAGAGCCTTAAACCAAAGAGTCACATACTTTGAGAAGAGAAAATGTAAGTTTTAATTTACTTTTCATAAAGCTATCAGTGTTATTCACAAAGGTAACTTATACTTGTGAGTAATTTACATGTGTAATTTGCTCTTACACTTTTGAGTATCTATCATACTTTGGACTATTGAGAAAATCCAAATGTAAAATTACTCAAAAGTGTAGCCTTACATGTCTCACCCTTTGAAAATGGTGGTGGAGCCACATTTATTAGTGCAAGATACTGCTGCCAAAAATAAACAGAAGCAAATCTAGCACCACACATGGCTAAGCACTGATCCTGCAACACCCTCCAATAGAAAATAATAGAGATAAGGACTTAAAATAAATCCCGTAGGGAATAATGTTATATTAAATAAAAAAATTAGAATAGTTAAAAATATTAATAAATATAATTTAATGTTTAAAAATCCTATACATGTCACTTATCTATAATTCAATTATAAAATATTTGAATGTATAACTTAAAGCACTATTATTTTTTTTAATATAATTAAATTGCTTTTAATTAATTCTATACATCACAATTAATAATTATTGCATAATAAAAATGTATTTTTCCTACTTTTCACTGTATATTACCATGGAGAGAACTCGCCATCAGGGAAGGAAAGAAGGGGAAACATTTTGTTGCTACAAATATTTTAGTAAGGCTTTTGACATGGTAAACATATTGGGATTGTGTCTGAATTTGAGTGTGCTAGGTTTCAAAGTATGTAACAACAAAACGCAATTTCACTAACAGACCACAACTGACAACAGTATAAAACTAGATTTTTTCCTGGCACCTGTTTTATTTAAAATTATATTTCTGATTTATTCATTCTAATTTGAAGAGTCCACAGTTTTCTCCCAAAACCTGGTGGGCCACAGCTTCCTATACTTACCATCGCTGATTACATTATATTGATATGTAAACTCCTACAGTGCATATTTCTATAGCAATATTTCTTAAACTAAGGTGGTGGTGTTTGAGAAGCATTCAGGTAGGTCAATATGGAGAGTAGGGGAAGAGCGTATTGAGGAGGTTCAGTTTCATGACTACTTGAGAGTTAAGATGAGTTCACATTTGTCATGGTCCCCCCAAGTGATGTTATAACCAAGATTTGTGAAGAGGTGAGCATGGGTGTGTTACAATAAAAGATACTCTTTGGTGCGGTAGCTTTCACTCCAGTTAACTGTAATGGCTTCACAATACATTTACATTTTTCAGTATTTTACCAGGGCAAGCTAAAGGTGTATTTGAAAAATTTGAGTATAACCTATCGCAAACCATTTTTTAAATTAGGAAAACCAATTCTATGTGTTATTGTTCAATTAGAATTAATACAAACAGCAATATAGAATAGGTGCCATGAATCTGCAAATGTACGTTTATTTAACCCATAATCAGCATTTAAGTCAAGTGACTACTTTCTGTATTTGTTTTGAAAATACCTAATTATGGTTCTAAGAAATTCATATTTCTTGGGAAATTGTTCAAGGACTATACTTTGTAAATTGGGAACAACGTTTTTCATCGTACCAGGAATTTAAAACAACACAACATGTGAAAAAGAGCCCAGCTTCCTAAGGGATTGTGATCTTGCTAGTTGAAGTAAATTAGGGCAGGTATTACGTTCAAGCTACTCCTCTCTAACTCCACTGCAATATTTAGTAGAATGAATGAATGTACGGATTAGAGAAACTTTTCTTCAGTTTAGTTTCATTATGTCAATATAAATATTCTTGGGCTGTAGCAGTACTTCTTGCACCATGAAAAGTGTAATTTGTGTGGGGAATATGACAACTCATTGGTACAACTGCTGGTTGTAGGTAATTGTAATTGCGTTTTGATTTATGTAAAATGGTATTGAATATCTTAAAAGTGAATAAATATGACTTACCATAACTCAACCTCTACCCAGCCTATTTTGTTGGGTTTTGATCCACTTGACAAGTCATTTACAATTGAAAAGAAAAGCTATGATGTGTAGAATTGTTTTTATTGCCTAATGTTAACTAGGCATCAAATGGGCCTCGAATCTATCTTCTGATATATGGCTGCTGATTTTATAATATTGATTTGTGAATTTATATTTCTCATTGGCAAGCATGCAGCAAAATGTGCACAGTTTACTTTGCATGACATGTTGTTCTTGAAGAGCTCTGACGGAAGACTTTGCTAAATTCAAAGCTCTTCCTGTTAGCACACTGTATTGCATTCATACAAGAAACCTTTTTCATTGTTTGTTTAACTAGTTTGTTCTGACACCTCCGGATCACATTAGTTCAGAAGGGGCAAATCAATATGAATATAGTGGGATAGTGTTAGGATGGTAGGTTTATATAATTTTTTATAATGCTGAAATGTGGGTTGCCAATTTAATGATACTTTTGCTCACACCATGCTGACATTTTAGTTTCCATCATTTTCAATGGTCAAATTGCCTGTATAAACCCTTGAAATTAGGCGGGAGCCAGACTCGTTCCTGAGGCTCTAGGGAGACTGCTTGATTTTCTGTCACATTGCTGCACACTCTGGGCATAGTTTATTTCTGCATTCTGCTCATTGTTGCATGTATTGTAAATCACAAAATGCCTTCATGGCACTTGATTTCTATGCCCTATGACTGATTCATTTAACAGAGGCTGAATTTTTGTCTTTTGTTTCTCACTTTAATGTTTTAATAAACCTTCATGGTGTTCCAAATTTCTGACCTCAAACTCACTCTTTTGAGTCCATTCTTACTTTTCAATTGCATTTGAAATACTGTTTTGAATCTTGTCTTTAGGGACATATTGCTCTATCTATTCTTTAGAACAACACTGGGTGCTATGATTGTTATGGCTATCATGCTATCAAATTGTCTAAGAGATAGCATCCACAACACCATTGGCCAATTCATCTAAACTCTATGCAGTCGTCACCTTTTACAGCTACCATTCTATGGTCCCGGAAAGAGGCCACAGTGGTTCCATTGTTAAAGACATCCTTAGCTGATGTATCAGCTCTCAGTAACTTCAGATACATCATTGTACTTGGTTTATCTGCAGTATTCCTGAACAGGAGAGCAGGCAACTCACTGCTTTTATAAAATCTTTACAAAATCTGCACTTCTATCAGACTTAGTTAGCTAGTGAAATATTTTGGATCAAGGTGGCAGATGAGCTCAGATTTTATTAGACTCAACTGCTGCTTTTTAGAAGGTTTCCCATTCTACTCATCAGTCGCCTCTATAATATTGGCATCTGTGATAACGCCCTCAACCGGACTGTATCTTATCTTCAGAACAGAATTCAAGCAAGTCATCGTCCTCCTTATTGGTCCCCCACTAACACTCTTAAGTGTGGGGTCACACTTCTTCCATGAGCCCACTATTTTCAATTTATTATTAATCCCTCTCGCTAAACGTATTCAGTCTTTCATTTTTTCAATGATGTTTTACGTTGATGATATCATGGGCCAGCAAATATATATTTTGCATTAGGTCAATAAAGACAATTCTTCATGTTTTTATTATATCAGAATGCTAACAAGGTCATTCCTCTTCTTCCTGTGGATTGTCGGTTAAGGCATCTATATCCTGCCTGGATGTTTTTATGTTAGCAAGACTGTAACTCATCCAAAATGTTGCAACAAACCTACTGTGTTATTTTCAGTCCTGTGTTCTCTACTGGCTGCCTGAGTTCATTATTCTTTGTTGAAAAAAGGTCCACATTTTATTCAACAGCACATAATCATTTATGCTCTCAGTCCTCACTCATCTACAACTTCTTTAATCTGGGTTCCCATTAGAAAATGCATCAAGGGAGTAAGTACATTTCATATTTTGCAGCAAAACATTAGATCAGTCTTCCATTGGAACTGTATTTTTAGACAAATCACCTCTTATTCTGAAAAACTCACTAAAACTCGTTTTTTTAATTAATGCATTTTTCCACTGGTTAGTGCTTTGCGTTTGTAGTGCCTACATGGGTTCAATAGATGCAGGTCCAGTCCTTCTCACCCAGGCAGGAGGGCAGCAGATCAGCACAACAAAGCAGCAGCACAGCAAGGTAGTAGTCAGCAGAGTGCAGTTCAGCAGAGTGGCAGTCCTTCAGCAGCGCAGCAGTCCTTCTTCTTGGCAGAGTATCCACAGGTCCAAAGCTCCAGAAGTGTACTGAAGTGGCTGTGTCTGAGGTCTAGTATTTATACCCAGTTATGCCTTTGAAGTGGGGAGAAGCTTCTTGAGGTTTCCCTTTGAAGTGACCAGGTATGCTGCCTTCCATATCCTCGCTCCAGACTAACTACAGGGGGTATGCAACACTTTGGATGGAGGCAGGACACAGACTAGTCAAGTATAAGTGGGGCTGTAACTAGCTCCTTCTTCCCATCCTACCAGTGATGGCCCATCCAGGCACACCTAAGCTCCCTATTGTGTATGGCTGTCTAAGAGGAATACACAAAGCCCATCTGTCAGCTACACCCAGTCGTGTGACCAGAGACAGGCTACAGGCACCAAATGGCTAAGGAAGAAAAATACCAACTCTCTAACAGTGTCGTTTTCAGAATTGCAATTTAAAATCTGACTCCCCTAGGTGTCCCTTTCACCTCTATGAATCGTTCAGCGCTGGGATGCCTTTGGGTAGCTACGCGCTTTAGAAGTGCTATTTCATTCATTCATTCATTCATTCACTTCACCATAAATTAGGATTTTAAATTGGGATTCCAGAGACTCCAAACATGAACTGGTTATCTCTTCCCATTTGGAAATTACACATAAAATGTAATAAGGCAACTCCAATGTTATCCTATGGTAGAGCTAGTCCTTGTGGTAATGAAAAACAAATGTAAGAGTTTTTCACTACAGGAAATGTAAAATTTAAAAGTACATGTCCTGCTTTTGCACCCGTCTCTTTGGGCTGACCAGTGCCTACCCAAGGGGTGAATTATATGTAAGAAAAACAAAGATTTGGGCCTGGCAAAAGGTTGAAATGGCAGTTAAAACTGCACACGCACAGGCTGCATTGGAAGGCTGAGACATGTTTAAAGGGCTACTTATGAGGGTGGCACAATCAGTGCTGCAGGCCCACTAGTGGCATTTAAAGTACAAGCCCTGGGCATGTGTAGTGCCACTTTACTAGGGACTTACAAGTAAATTAAATAGGCCAATTGGGGATCAGCCAATGTTACCATGTTTTAAGGAGTGAGCACTTTTGCACTGGATTACAGTGGTAAATTGTGCAGTGTCCTCAGGCAGCCAAAAATGAGATTAGAAAAAATGGAGTAGGAAGCCAAAAGTTGTGGGGAAGACCACCCTAAGGCTGACAGGTCTAACAGATAGCATCCAGGCGTTTTTGGAGAATGTTTCAAAATGGATTCTGCCCATTTAATATGCCAGGAATATTTGATTTTTAGATCACCCGGTTTTGCACTTTATACTTAGGTGGATCTCACTAAATGTGTCTCACCCACAATAGTCATATGGCACCTCACCTGGACTGCATGTGTTTTCCACCAGTCTCTGTCATTCTAGGATAAGGGGGCTAAGTCTAAGTAAGAGCAAGGGGCACTTGGCTGGTTGCATGTGAACATGTGTGCACATGCGTTTGGACAGACTTTGAGGGCTGCACATTTAAGACTAATGTCATGCACAGCCTGGTACTGTGCACAGGTAGGCTTGTGCAGAGGGGACTCTGCAGGATTAGATATTGACCTGGGATAGACCTTTTAATATTAGTGTACACACATAGTGAAAGGCAGTGTGGTTTACTGTTTTGTCTGCAGCAATACTCTATTAAACACAAAGGTGGAAAACTGCCTTAGAGAGAAATTGTGCTTCCCTTTGGCCTAAAATGTCCACTGACATATCAAATTGGGGTGGAACATGTGCACAAAAAATCTAATCTGCAAGTTCCAAGAAGCTATCTGTACAACTTATGGGTTATCCAGAATTGTTATATTTCTCTGGCTCAGCTCAAAATTAGAGTCCCGGCCTTTTGTCACTCTGGTGGGCCAAGTTAATTACATTTCTCCCCAGCAGAGGGAAGAATGGCAGCTCCACACAAAAGCGGTATTTAACAGTGCTTCCCTCAGCTCCTGAGTAGGAAGGAGTAGGGATGAAAATCTGCATCTGTCAATTACTTGTCACACTGTACCAGGGCTGGGGACAGCCCGCTGAACAATGGAGGAACCCCAGACAACTGGAGCCAGCACAAGAGAGGGCTCTTTATTGAAGTTTTGGTGTGAATTGCACTGGCAGTGAGACCCCAGAAGCAGATATGACCAGTGACCAGTGACGCTATCTTGAACTGTTCCAGCATACTGTGTAGGAGGGTTAGGCTAGGGGTGGAGAGGTGATGTGGCACCCTAGAATTGGCCAGGGCCTCCTGGCTTCTAGAACCTTCCAGCTCTTGCACAAGACTTGGACAACTGGAAGGAGAAACCTCCTGATGTCCAAAAGGACCTAGGATTTTCACCCAGTTGCCCCCAGGACCAGTGGGTCACTCCAATGGTCAGTGAGGCTGGCCCCCTTACACCCTTGAGGACCAGTTGGGGGAAAGATCTGGACTTCTGTGCACAGAGAGAAAGACTCAGAGGTTTCAGTGAAACTAGGTCCCTGCAAAATACCTTGCTTTTGTAGGCCTTGAGGCCTGCTAGAACTACTCCTGGTGACTAGAACTTGCTAACAGCAGTAAAAAGAGCACAGGGTCGTTCGAATTGGGCAAACAGTGCCCACGTTATGGCCATTTTATGAATGGCGACCTTTGACCCCCAGGACCCTAACCCAGGATACAAAAGGAGGGGTGCTGTCACGCCCCCTACCCAATGGTGGTGGCCTTGCCTCCTGCTTCCCTTGCCTGTGTCTGAGGGAAGCGGGCATTCACTGAAGCAAATGCCTTGCGACGGGAAGGGGAGAAGAGCTGCTGGCTCCCTTTACAGCCAGGAGAATGTTGCTCCAGTGTAGGCCTGGGCATGAAATTCCTCTCCGCTCATGGAGTTTGCAGAGGTTTTCCCACTCCACACTCCATGTAGCGTGTGGAGTTCTGAAAAACTCTACTCCGTTAAGTTGGCGAGCGCAAGCGAGGAAAATCTTACTCCAGACCACATTCTGGTGAGATTTCTAAATGCGGGCGGTCGAGGATGGCCACGACTGCTCGCATTGGAAACCTTCTGTTCGTGTTGAGAAAGCTGCTGCTCGAGTTGAACTTCTACTCGAGTGGCAGAAAGAAGCAGCGCCCTCTTGAGCTGTGCAGGGTGCCATTCACACTGATTTTCCAGCACGGGACAAACATCCAGCACTAAAAATTTGCCGCTTGCGGAACTCCACACGGCATGGCAGAGTATTTTGGTCACTTTGCAGACTTCCACTATGTAGAACTCTGCAAACTCTGCCCAGGCCTACTCCGGTGGAGAGCTAACCGGGGCAGCCAGGGGTGGGATCGCTGAGCTGTCTCCAGCAAATGAAGGCATGTGGAGTGCTCGCGTGGGACCAGACACCCCCCCCCCTAAAAAAAAGCAAAGGAAAAAGCTATGTGGGTGTCCCTGGCACAGCGAGTGAGCCACTAATGAAATATTTACTGCTTCAGGTTGGAGCCCCCCATAATGCTGGTGTGACTGGCTAATTTTCATATTTCTCTTGCCTTGTGGTGGCCACAGGAGGACATGGCGGGGGTGACCCCAACAAATCAGGAAAGTGTTGTAGGGGCACCTCCAAGGTTTGAACTTTTGCTCTACAGCTGGGAGTGCAGTGCTGTCTAGGGATTGAATATATGGCTGCATTTCATATGGTCTGTGCTAGACCTGGCTTGTCCAGCGGGTTTATCCCCAGACTTTTTGATTTTTAACCTTCTGTTTCTGACCTGTTTTTGTTGGTTTCATGACTTACTTGTGAATCACCCCTAAGGTAGGCCCAAGGTACCCCTGTGGGCAGCGTGCAGTGTATCTGAATGGTAGGATATGCCCTGTTGTGTGTGGTATGTCCTGATAGTGAAATACTGCCAATTTCGTTTTTCACTATTGAAAGGCTATCTGTCTCATAGGATAGAATGGGAGTTTATTTATAACATCTTATAAATATAACTTCGCATTGATACAAGATAGAAAGATGGAGTTTAGTATGCCTGAACTCAGAATATAAAAACGCATCTTTTCGTAAAGATGATTTTTATATTGTGTGTTTGAAAATTCCACTTTTTGGTATTTTCTTGCTTAGCCATCCTGTGTGGCTTTGCTGGTTTGTGTATTGACTGTATGGCATTGGAGTGACAGGGGCTGGGGATGTACATTCTCGCAGATGGCCACCGGGGGGAGGGGGGTTGATGTGTGTCCTGCCTTTCCTGAAGGAGTCAGTGCTGGGCTGAATAGACCTGGGCTGCATTCAGAGTAGTGGGAGGAGTTTTTACTTGCACCTGAATAGAACTGTCTGCATTCAGAGTGGTGGGAGGAGATTTCCCTTGCACCTGAATAGGCCCTGTCTGCCTTACACTATGCTGTCTCCACCTCCTGCCGGGCAGCTGCACCAGAGAGGCCAGAGTTGGATTTGGCTGGGCAAAGAGCTTCTCTGCCACCAGAGAACAAGGGAATTTGTGCTATAAAAAGTGGGGACCAGACCCCTGAATTTTAGAATACTGCTGAACTAAGAAACCTGCCCGGAAGAAGAACCGGGAAAGTTGGAGGAGGAGTACTGCCCCTCTGCTGTGTGATGTTGGGGTTGGCCAGCAGTGGTTGCTTCTGCCTTGGGCAGGGAAAGGACTGGACTGTGCTTTCATCATCCTGCTGTTAGAGTTTTCTCCAAGTGCTTGAAGTAGAGCTTACCTCCTGTTGGAAGTCCCAGGGATAGAAAAGACTTCAAAGATCACTTCTGGGAATGAAGAGGAACCTTTGCCAAGGAGAAGAGCTGGAGAAACTGCGGAGGAATACTGCCTCTGTGCGGTTTGCTGTCTGGGGTTGTCCTCCAGTGGCTACTTTCTGCCAAGGAAAGGAGAAGGACTTTGCTGTGTGCTGTGTCCCCTGCTTGAGGAAGATCTCCAAGGGCTTGAAATTGAGCTTGCCTCCTGTTCTGAAGTCTCAGGGGCACAAAACTTCACCCCCAGTCAGCCCTGAACTCCTTTGTTGGGAGTTCTGACCTGCTGAGAGGTGCCTGCCAGTGTTCTGGACCTCTGGAGGTTGTTTTGGGACTGGAAACTGCAAGAACTGTGAAAATAGGCACATCGCCTGTTTTCGACGCATCGCAGCGGTGCAAGAAGAATTTTCAGACGCATTGCCACTGCCGAAGAATAGACGCAGCACCTGCTCGCAGCTGAAGTGTCTGCCGTGCAACGAATCCTGTGCACCGATCCCCGACTATGAGATCACTGCACCGATTCTGACGCAGGCCCTGTTGTGGAAGAACCAACGCATCGAGGGTTCGCGGCTGAAATCATCGCAGCGCATGCTGGGTCTTCACACATCGCATCGTACCGGATTGTCACGCATCGCATCGAAGCATCAAGTCTGTTGCATCGTTGGGGGATGCAGTAAGAAACTGATGCATCACCTCCCCACGCAGCAAGAAACCAACGCATTACCTCCTCTCCGGTAAGGTATTGAGTGTTATAATTGCATGCCAGTGAATGGAGATTACTATCCCACACCACCTACCCTGCTTTGCTTCCCTGAGAAAATCAAGTGCTACAACGGGTTGCTTGGTTCCCGGTAAGGGGCAATTAAATCTGCACAATTAATAACCCAACACACTACATTGGTGGCAGCGGTGGAATAATAGTATGCAGTTCTGGTATGCATCGATAACATTTGATAAGTTTAGTTTTGCCACACAATACCTATGCATTAATGCACAAATATCAGAGAACAAGGCTCTGAAAGGGGTTCCAAGGTTTTGTTGTGTGAACTCCAGATATGGGTATGGAAAGGCCCTGCACACATACGAAAACATTGATGGTTGGTTAATGTATTAACTGTGTTTACGACCAGTTTGCATTTTTGTAAATGATGTGATGACGGGGTGGACTTTCACACACTACCTTCCCGTTAGAGTGTTCCAGGCCATAGTGTCCTTTGAACTATAGCACTACGCACTATGCCCATATGAGGATGGTTCTTCTCTATAGGTTTAGGAACTACAACAGGTGTCCACACCATAGATCTGGGCGTAGGGGTGGGCCCTGCTTCTATGGGTGTAGAAGGTGGTTGGGGGCTCTGGGAAATTCTCACGCTTGCCATAGGCAAGGCAGATGTTGGCAAGTGAGACCAGCGTGAGTCATTCTTTTTATTGTTTCTCCTGCCATTAGCACAGGCCAGAAACCACTGAAAGGGAGGGGAGGGTATTCAGAAGAAGTTGCTAGGGGTTTCTGCCAGGAGGGTGGAAGGTCAACAATAATTTTTTCGATGGTGAAGGGTTCAAGAATGTTGTGGTTCCCATGGTCCCCTTAGGTTATGCGGTGGAGAGGTGGAGCTATCTAAGGATGGCCCATAGTGGTGGTTGGCACTGCGAAGAAGATGGTTCCCAGGTTAGAAAATGTAGTGACTGACCGTGAGGAGATCAGAGAGGAGGATCGGACTCCCCAGATTCCTGGAAGGGTTAGTGGTGGACCCTGAGGTGTCAAAGTAGGATAGGTGAGTGCAGGAGAACAGTGAAGGATGTCATCCTAGGGCTGTTGTTACCTATTATAACAACAGTCTTGTGAAAAAGGCCTTTTTCTATTTCTTATATAGGAACTTTCTAATTTCAGGAACTTCAGAAACTACACAGGTCGTGCTGCTAAGGAACAGATATCCCTTACGGTACGTCCTTCCCAATATCACATTTGTACTAGGCCGAGGAGAGCTTGTAATTCCGCTCACCAAATTGAAGGAATTTGGAAACTCTTCATTACTATTTTAATGTGGAGTTCTAGCCAAATTCCGTCAATCGCTGCGTGGCGGAATTACTTTTTCTCGTTCGAGAAACACGATGATAATGGGAACAATGTGAGGCTCCAGCAAGCAAGCTGGCACGTGTGAGTGAGATTTGTCAAACTCTAGAACAATTTCCGGTCACTAGGAAGCCTTCCAGCGTGAATTTGTTTATTAGATTGGTTGCAGAGGTGGTCACGATGATAGGGTTTCTTCTCGATTCGATTTTCTACTCGTGCGGCAGCAAAATCAACTCAAAGAACTGGGCACTCTTGTGCATGGCGTGTTGCCCTTTGCGCTGATTGTTCAGCACGGAACGCACAACGGGCACTAAATCATAGCATGAGCAGAACAACGTGCATTTTTTCCGCCTGTTGGCAGAATTCTGTGGAATAGCCCTGAGTTTTTTTGTAACTCTGTGGAATTTTGCAGAGTGAAATTACATGAGTTCTCCCCACCCCTAATTAGTACATTAAACCTTCCCAATTAGTAGCAACAGTCCTCTGTTGGTAAGTATTTTTACTCTCTATTGCAGGTCTCCAAGCTCCATCTGTGGATAGTGAAGCCGACGAAGAAATGGGCATGCTCCAGGGCTCTCAAAGATGCAGGAAACTAGCAGGTATCAGGAACACAAGCAAGTACCCAGGGCCCAGGATAGGGTGAGGGTGAAACGGCAGGTGAGAAAACAGAATCCCAGCAGAAATGTGTGAGCATGGTAAGAAGGTGCAGATAAGTATTCTGTATAGCAGGCAACATATTGGCCTCCAGACGCAGCTTTTAATTCAGCTTCACCCGAACGCCAAAACCACATGATCCGTAATCTTCCAGAATGGTTGTGGTCAACGCAGATGACCCTATGGAAAAGACTAGACCACATTCTGTGCAATGGTCCATTTCTGGGTCACAGTTGCATCAGCGCGCTCTCAGAAGAGCCACATCAGGTCTCACAGTTAGCATTTCCCTGCCTAAAGTTTCTAGAGCCTTTATGTAAGTGGTGACTTGCTCTTAAGGTGGTGATGGCTCCCCCTCTGGGAAATATGTATTGGGGCCAGACAGTGGAGAAAAGGACCTGGGTTTATAGGGGAGTGGGTCTATCTGACAGGATGGCTGGGGAGGAGCTGTGCCCTGCCCTGACACATCAAAGGGTTCTGCCCCAGCACACACAAAGGAACCTGACACCCAACCTGCCCCTGCCTTTTGTTTCACTAGCCAGGCTGGAGTAAAAACCCAGGGAAGAGGTAAAAGTAACCAGAACTAGTTTTGGGGGTAAAGAAAGGATTGTCCTCTACCCAGAGGCTCACAATGGGTATAAAAGTGGCACCCTCAGAAGCTTAAGTCAGAACACTCTAGGACCTAAAAGAATTCAGAAGAAGGACTGCCCTGTTGTCTGAAGAAGGAAGACTGGACCAGTTTGCCTTGAACCCAGGACCCCAGAAGTGACTTCAAGGGTCAAGTAGCTGACCTCCTGCTTGAGATACAGGGTTACAACAAGCTTCAGAGGCCTTTCCTACTTTCCAGCTAATGGGTACCAACTGGACATGACTTGGTCTTCTCTGCTGGCCTCTGTGGGAATGAGTTCTGACCCCCAAGTGTTGTCATCAAGATCTGTTGGCTGGAGTCAGAGTGCACTTCTCCGTGCCTAATTGAAAGTTTTATCGGATCTGATGAAGAGCAACACAGAGCCTTGCAGAGCCACTCCATAACGATACTGACTGAAAGCTTCACCGGATCCATCCCAGAGCGACACGAGCCCCACAGTTCCACGCAGCTCCCACCCAAAGGATTTATTGGCTCCTATGCGGAGCAACACAGAGCCTCACAGAGCCATGCGCACAACTCCCGACTGAAAGCTTTGTTGATACCAATGCAAAGTGAAGTCGAGCTCCACAAAGCAATGTTGCACAGACCCCACACTGAAGTCAGATGGTAAGACCTACAGCAGGACGAACTTGGCTCTGTATCTGGTCTGTGCTCCATCACAGCAAGCCTGAACTTTTGATTTTGTCATGGTCTGGCCCCACCAGATCCCGACAGTTGGTGTTTTTCTCTCCTTTTGGAGCTATTTTCACCTAAAACATTTATAACTCATAACTCCAGATCTACTGATCTACTGATCAGATTTTTCTTTTAGTGTAATTTTATTTATTAAAATATTCTTTAATATTGTAAATTGGTTTGGGATCTTTCTTTTGTAGTGTTTTCACTTTATTACTGTTTGAGTGTTGTGAAAATACTTGTTGGACTTGGCCCTTTTTGGCTAAAGTTCCCTAAACTTTTTGCTTTCCCCCTAGACCTTTCTTCTTACATGGTGTTGCCAACTTAGATGCTTTGGACACTTTGCCACTGCTAAACAGTGCCAAAGTGCAAGTGCTGCCTGTATAAAGTGTAATGGTAATTGGTTGTCCATGATTGGCATGTTTGCCTTACTAGTAAAGTCCCTAGTAAAGTCCACTATGTGTGCCAGGGCTGGTAATGCAAATGCTACTAGTGGGCCTGCAGCACAAATTGTGCCACCCACACAAGTAGCCTTAAAGAGGGAACTCAGGCCTGCCACTGCAGTGCCTGCGCGCAGTTTGTTAAACTGCCATGTTGTTCTGACAAGTGCACCCACTTGCCAGACCTCACCCTTCCCTTTCTATACACATCAGACACCCCTATGGTAGGTCCAAGGTACCCCCTGGGCAGGGTGCAGTGCATGTGAAAGGTAGGACATGTACTAAGGTGTGTACCATGTCCTGACAGTGAAATAATCTCAATTTCGTTTTTCACTGTGGAAAGGCCATCTTGCCCATAGGATAAAATGGGGAGGCTGTGTAATATGTTTTCCAGCCTATCTTCCCAAAGGCTTAAGATGGAGAGGTGAAGTTTAGTGTGCCTGAACTCACAATGTAATAACACATCTTTTTATGAAGGTGGTTTTTGCATTGTGTGTTTAGAAGCCACTCTTTTAGAAGTGGCTGGGTTTTTGTGCTCTAACATTTCTGTGTGTCTCTGCCTGGTTGTGGATTGACTGTCTGGATTTGAGAGTGATAGGATCTGGGGAATGTCTTGACCCAGGGGAGGAGGTGAGACAGCAACAGGCTGACCTGCATCTGGAGTGTAGGGGGAGGAGTAGCCCCTGGAGGTGAAGAGGCCTGGGTTGCTGCCATAAAACAATGGCTCCATCTCCTGCTGAGTGATTAAGGAGCCAGACCCCCACTATCAAAGGCAGAAGGTGTCAATGGCAGGGAGACACCCAGAACTGGTTTAGACAGGGGTAAGTGCCCCCCTGAACACAAAGACATTTAGGGGTATAACTATGAGAGCTGAAACCCCTGAACTTGGGAGAAATGGATTGATCAAGATTGAACAAGACTGAAGCTACTTCGTGGTCAAGAGGGACCTTTGCCAAGGAAGAAACAGCTGAAGAGACTGAAGGAAAGGACTGGCCCTTGTTGTGTGTTCTGGGGCTGGCCTGCAGTTTGCTGCTTTAATGAAGGAGAGGCTAAAGGGACTTTGCTGTGGGCTGTGTCCCCTGCTTGAAAGGACTTTGCTGTGTGCTGTGTCCGGAAGTAACTTATCCCCACGGGCCCGAGGTGAGCTGGCTCCCTGTTGCGGAAACTCAGGAACACAAAAGTTTCCAGGAGAGTCTCAGCGACGCTGTGTGCGTGTGCTTTTTGCAGCCTGAGCCCTTCATGAGGATTGTCCTGTGATCGTGTGCACCGGAGTCCAAGTGAGTTTCAGCGACGCTGTGTGCGTGTGCTTTGTGCAGCCTGAGACCTTCGTGAGGATTGCCCTGTTATCGTGCACACCCGGAGTCCAAGTGAGTCTCAGCGATGCTGCGTGCGTGTGCTTTGTTCAGCCTGAGACTTTCGTGAGGATTGCCTTGTTATCGTGCACCCGGAGTTCAAGTGAGTCTCAGCGACGCTGTGTGCGTGTGCTTCTTGCAGCCTGAGACCTTCGTGAGGAGTGCCCTGTGATCGTGCACCCGAAGCTCAAGTGAGTCTCAGCGACGCTGTGTGCATGTGCCCTGTTGCAGCCTGAGATCTTCGTAGCATCAGCGGCCCGGACTGGCAGCCCTGGAGGAGCCGAGCCGCCGACCCGAGCCCGCCGTTGCCAGAGCGGGACCTCGAACCAACCTCGTCGAGGGAGGGCCCGAGTCCCACTGCCCGGAATTCGCAAAGATTGCATCGGAGGCCCAAGTCGCAGGAAGAGGAGAGGAGAGCGAGGTCACACCCCCCAGGTAACGTGTGTCGATGCCTGGGGCGGGGTGCGGGCTCGGAGGGAGACGCTCTCTGCCTCTCCCATTCCTGCAGTGCGAGCCTCTGTTTCGGCTCGTATCGCGGCCCGTACTTGCCAACAGAGTGGCAGTACCGGGGCCGCAGTGCGGAGCTGCACTTTTTGTTTACACCATACCCATGTGGGGGCAACTGTTGACAGAGGCTGACTGCGAGTCAGTACGAGTGGCGGAGAGACCGCCTGAGGCACTGTGATCGGTGCTGGAGTGCATTACGCATTGCATTGTTTCTGCATAACGAACTACCTGATTAGTGTATTACGCATTGCATTATTTCTGCATAACGAACTACCTGATTAGCGTATTACACATTGCATTATTTCTGCATAACGAAATACCTGATTGTTGCGTTACGCATTGCATTATTTTTACATTGCAAAGTGCCTGATGCTAGCATTACGAACTGCATTATTTCTACATTGCAAAGTGCCTGATTCGAGCATTACAAACTGCATTATTTCTACATTGCAAAGTGCCTGATTCTAGCATTACGAACTGCACAGCATTGCATTAGGACTGCAGTGGAACGTTTAGAAGTGCTCCTTAATATCGCCAGAATTTACAAGGACTGGCTGGCCTAACAACCGGCCAGGAAGAATATTACAAATACGCATATGTTGGATTTATATTGTGTGGTCTTATCGTATATCTTTTTCTATAAATTTATACTCGTTTTTTATGAAACTCGTGTGGAGTCCATTTGTGGTGTCAACATTGGGTTGCTGTGAGCGTGGTTGCAAATACTTTACACATTTGCCTTGAAGATAAGCCTGGCTGCTCATGCCAAGCTACCAAGGGGGTGAGCGGGGGCTATCTGAGAAGGTGTCCTTCCTTTCCCTGGCGTGAGAGCAGGGGTCCCTATTTGGCATAAGGTACCTACCTCAGACATCCAGGGATCCCGGGTCTAACAATACTTTACAAATTGCTTCTAAATTAAGCCTGACTGCTTTGTGCCAAGCTACAAGATGGCTAAGCACAGGTTAATTTATTGACATTTGTTGTTCAACCTGACAAATATTGTGTTATTTATTGAAGTGGGTTCTCACCCCTTCAATAAATAACACAATTTCTAAACAGGCTATAAAGTCTAATGTAGTTGGAGGACAACAGCAGCATTCTTGGATATCTGGATATGAATGCCCTTGTAATTCAGAGTGTCTTTGCTAGACAATCATGAGACAATGTTGCAGCAGCCAGTGCGTTGCTATGCTAATCTCGGATTCCATTTTCAAAGTTCAGTTGCTTCCTTTAAAATTTGATTGTTGGACATATTAGAATACAGAGAAATACTCTGAAAGTGGAGTCATATTATAAAGTGTACTTTTCTGAACTTTAACTTGAACTTTCGTAACAATGATGAAGATTGTTTGATTTTACTTAAGGCTATCCTGTGACAGAACAGTGGCCCTCTAAATTCAAGATTATTTTGCATGTGCTATAGTTATATGGGTATGCGTAAGGTGTTCAGAGCTCTAGAGAATTGCTAAATTAGGATCAAGGAGAAATTATAATTTATCCTCCGTAAAGTGCATAGCAAAGAAGCTTGAGGTAGTTACCATACTTATGGCAAAAGATGTTGATAAACATACATTTAAGAATCTCATCTCTTCTGTGTTTGGATTCAGCACTAGCAAGTTCAACATCAAATTACACAGTTGGTTGCACAGAGACATTACTCAGATATATCCTTAATGTTGCATAAAGACGATGCGCTTTCATAAGAGGATACTAAGGTATTTCCTATTGCCTTTAGATACTCACTATGCCCTTCAGACACCTATGTCCAGCACAAGTGACCATACAGAGTGGTGGAGTCCAGTGTCTTTGTTTTCTCTCTCATTGCATTCTCCTTTCTACAATTCTACTTCTGGCCCTCATATTCTGGTGCATGAGGTCATTGCTGGAGGTTGTGAGAGGTGAAAGAGTGTATTGCTCCCTTTGAATTCAGAGTACAAACGGTGTGCTTGCTGACAGATAAATTGGAGAATAATGTCCTAAGTATATTGTAGCCTGCCATTGTATCACTTCGAAAATAACAATTGCTCATTATAACATTAGTTACAATTCTTCATGCATGCTTTATAAATTTCTGCTTAGAACTTCTGTAAACTGAAATATGCAACATGCATCCGTATCGTTTTACCTTGATGACTACAGTAATTACGCTCCTTGAATTATCAATTCCTTAAACACAATATGCACAATATAAACATTGATAAATGTCTCAAGTTTCCCTGACTTTTCGTATAAGATCTTTGTTGCCAGATGTACTTACTTTCTGGTCGCAAAAGAATTTGCAATTTGCAACTCTACTTTTTGTGAATAGAAACTTATTTTGCTAACTGACCTATGCACTAATAGGTCGGTTCACATAATAAGGAATCGTAGTGATTCACAGACTGCCAGCTATTCATAGCTAGGTCGCAATTTGCTACTCACTATTATCGCTCACAGTCACAGGGATGGAGGCCTGCAAGAGTCAGCACACCATCTCTTTGATTACTTTACAGAAAAAAAACCTGTTTTTTAAAGCAACTTGATTTCCTCAAAAGAAACGGGCTACTCTAAAAAGAAAAATGTTTTCTTTTTAAGATTTTCATTGAGAGTTGGCCGTGGTCTCCTGGACCACTTCCTACAACCCCTGATCTAGTACCCTAAGGGGGATATTCACAAGAACGTGCGCTAAACATCCCCAGAAAATGTTAACGCAACTTCACACATCGCAGTCTATCGCGGGAAAATAACCCCGTGTTAACGTGGAATTCACAATACGGCGGTACCATGCGATAGTCTCCCGAAAACGCGGACAATGTCCGCGATACAACACCCGCGACGGTGATAAAAACCCAAACCCCACCGCATAAAAACATGCGATGGGCCAAACCGCATTGAGGAAATCAGCAATAAGCAGCGCCAGGCCTGCAATACACACACGTCAGGAGGGAAAATCACTACAAAAGGAGAAAAAACACACAAACACAAAATAACCAACACCGAAGCACCATGGAGGCATCCGGAGCAGGCGCAGAGGACGAGCGGAACCCCACAAGCACCCCGGACAACCAGCCTGGGACCTCGGGGACAGGGAAGGGCAAGGACAAGAAGAAGAGGAAGAGGCGGTTCGGTCCGCAGGAGAACAGGATCCTGGTCACGGAGGTGATGGAACACCATCAAGAACTGTTCGTCACCTCCAACGTGTCATTGGGCACCAAAAATGGAATATGGCGGTCCATCGTGGACAAGGTGAATGCCGTCGGAGAGCACAAGAGGTCAATGGACGAGGTCAAGAGGCGATGGATTGACATCAAGCGTAAAACCAACGAAAAACTTGCAGGCAACCAGAAGGCAGCAATGCAGACTGGAGGTGGGAGCCCAGCGCCACAGCTGGAGCTGGATGACATGGAGGAGCTGGTGTTGACAGTCATCAGTGTGGAGACCGTGGCAGGAGTTGGGGGAGCGGACACTGCTCGACATGACACAACACAACAGCAACAGGGTGAGTAACGACCAGGGACTGGGGGGACGAGGGGAGATGGGCACAATGGCACACATGCACAATCAAGCAGAGCACAGTGCACACCCACCATGACTCTGGATCATGGCCCTGATCTACATACTGTCACAATGGACATTGCCATGCTGTCTGAATGTGAACATGTACCATGCGGCTACATACATGTGGACACAATGTAACACAGCATCTCCCTTCACATTGCAGAGGCACCGTCAACACCTCCTGCAGAGCAGTCCCAGCCACTCTTCACTGATGACGAGGAGGACACCCCCAGCATCGACACCGAAGCCCTCCAAGACATCATGGAACTCATCCGCCAATCACCTCCAGGATCAGGGCAGCCCAGCTGCATCGAGGAGACCCCACCCACTCCACACACCACCCAGCAGGAGGCACCCACAACCCCGGCTGTCTCCCAGGACCCCCACGAACAACACATGGCCTTCCAACGCCGTGTGTTGGAGGGCCAGAGGGAGATGGCTGGGCAGGTGCGGGTGGGGTTCGACCTCATGGCTACCAAACTTGACGCCATCCATGGGTGTCTGAGTCCCATCAGGGACCACCTCCAGTCCCTAATGGACACCCACAGGCCGCTCCATGGTCTCCAACGAGCCCTGGCTGACATCGCTGGAGTCATGACTCGGAGACATGAACACCTGTCCGCTCAGAGTGGCTCCAGCGATCTCAGCCGTGAGCTGGCACACATGCGGAGGCTCATGGAGGACATGGTGCGGTTGGAGGCGGAAAGGATGGCAGCCACCGCTGCACATCAGCAAAATGTAGCTGGGATCTACCATGCCCTGCAGATCCTTATCATGGCTTTGCTGCCACAAGGCGTGGCACAGATGAATGCTGCTGCTCCTACACCATCCACAACTCCGCCCCCTGGTGTGTCAGTGCCTCACAGTGCAGCAGACATTTCCACTCCGGCACCTGATGTGTCACTGCCACACAGTGCGGCCGACAATCCACCTCCGGCCCCTGATGTGTCAGTGGCACACAGTGCTTCAGCCGGAACTGCAACACCCACAGGTGAGCCAGAGCACACATCCGAGGACGAGGACGTGGATGGGATTGAGTTCAGAAGGAGGCACTAGCATTCATTTCCGCCACCTGGCCTGTTGCTGCTTGGTGCCGCACATGGCCCCATGACCTTCCACTGACCCCCGATACACTCTGATGCACTCACCTTGGACTGCGACATGGACTGCCATATCCTGTTTGTTGACCAATGACACGGCGACCAGACTGCGGACTGTACTCTTCCTATTCCGATGTACTTGTCATTCCCCGATGGACACTGGCTGGCCCTCCACGTGCCCATATTGTGAAGTGGGGTTGGCATGGCCCTGTACTGCTCCAGCTGCAAAACTCCACTGGATGTGCATTAAACATTCAGAAACGCACTGCTGTGTCATGTCTTTCATCATTCAAGTATGAATGTGTGGATGAATGTAGGGTCAGTGATTCCCCCTAACATCAATGATGCTCATCTAGTGGGATTCCAGTCACAGTGTGCTACATTGCCGATTGTGTTCCAGGTGCCGTAGACACTACAACAGGGACACACGCATTAGTCACTTCCTTGTCTGGACATGGATCGAACCAGGCCCAGAGCCCCCGAGTCATTGTTGCAAGCCCTGCGCTGGTCCGGCGTACGCCAGGCCAGACCACTCCGCTTACGCTCCGAGGGGGGGCCACATAGCTACATGTCACAGGTTTACACGCTAGTGCTCTGCAGGTCACTGGTCTAGTTGTCAGCATGTCATGGCCACTCCGTGAGGGCAGGTTTGCACACACACCACACCCATCCGGTACAGGCGTCACAGGCCATGTGACCCCACCAATATAAGGGGCCGGCAACATCACATTCCCTACTGCCGGAGGTGACGGACGTTCCACGGGGCTCAATCATGAAGGGCCCATGAGTTGTTGCGCACAGGGTTAGTGGCACCCGAGGCCTTGCGGTCGTCACGGGCCTACCACCACGTGGCGCTGACTGGGGTTGCACAGAGTTAGTGGCACCCGAGGCCTTGCGGCCGTCACAGGCGTACCACCACGTGGCGCTGACTGGGGTTGCACAGGGTAAGTGGCACCGAAATTGCTGAGCGGGTGTGCAGCCTGCAATGATGACGTGTGCAGTGATGTGGTCTCTGCCATTGATGCCTCAGGACTCAGCGCCATGTGTGGGACCTGCTGGGCCGCGGTGCGGGTCCGCATGATGTGGAGCATGCCATGGTGGCGGGACCGGGGCCTGGAGCTTGCACGGGCATGTGGTGTGCCCACTGGTGGACACACCATGGAACATTTTCCCGCTATCAGCCTAGAGATCTTCTCTGATTTATTGGTCCGAGTTAAATCAGGCTCTCCTAGAGATTGCTGCCCCCCTTATATTCTAAAGGATATTTTCTCTGCCTTACCACATACCGTACTTCCTTTCTTAAATGAGTCCCTTGGGCAGGGCAGGGTCCCGAATGCATTCAAGAATGCAGTCGTGGTCCCTCTCCTAAAGAAACCGGGTGCCGACCCCCTTAATCCATCAAACTACCGTCCCATCTCTCTGCTCCCCTTCTTAGCTAAGATATTGGAGGCCCATGTTGCCAGGTGTCTATCCAATTTTATTGAACATTCCGAACATCTGGACTTTCACCAAGCAGGCTTCCGGCCCGCCCATTCTACTGAGACTGTTATCCTCGCGGTTCTAGACGCCTTGCGAGCTAACGCAGACAAGGGTACCCCTCAGGCCTGGGTGCTCCTGGATCTGTCGGCCGCGTTTGACACGGTCGACCACCAAATTTTGCTGGACCGTGTCAGACAGGCTGGCATTCAAGGTGCAGCTCTCAACTGGATCAAGTCATTTCTCGAGGGCCGCTCCCAAGCAGTACACCTTGCTCCTTTTACTGCCCCCAAGACTGCTATCACGTGCCGGGTCCCACAAGGATCATCATTGTCCCCCCACCTGTTTAATCTTTACCTCCTGCCCTTGATTCATTATCTAAGGAACAGGAAGTTAACTACTTTTAACTATGCTGATGATCTTCAGCTTGTCTTTACCATCGACAACTCCCCTGACTCAATTCAGGAATTTCAAGACACCATGCTCTATATCCAGAGTTGGATGGACCATAACCATCTTAAACTTAATCCGGGCAAAACCGAACTAGTCCTGCCTGGAAAAGGCCAGATCTATTGGGGCCCACACTATTGGCCAACTGAATTGGGACCCCCCCCCCTATCCCGTCCTCTTCTGTAGAAAGCCTAGGAGTAACCATAAATGCTGATCTCTCATTTAGAGGTCAAGTAGGGGCAGTGGTCTCCTCATGCTTTTTCCAACTACGCAAAATCAGGAAGATTGCCCATTTGCTTACTCATACTGCTCTCATACAGGTTGTCACGGCCTTGGTTCTCTCTCGTCTTGATTTTTCCAACTCTATTTACCTCGGCCTCCCATTGTTCCTACTTAAACGTCTCCAGCTGGTACAAAACCAAGCTGCGAGACTCATCCACAAACGGCCAAAATGGCAATCTGCCAGCCCCTTACTTGCAAAACTTCATTGGCTCCCTATCATCCAGCGGGCAGCCTTTAAGACGGGGTGCTTAATTTTCAAGGCCCTTCATTGTAGGAGCCCTAAATTCATCAGTTGCATGATAGCAAGACATGTTCCCACCCGTAATCTGCGATCTGCACATCTCCAGCTGCTAACTACCCCTACCTATAAGCTCAAACGCCAGGGAGGGTGCAGGTTCTCCTATCTGGCCCCCAAATTCTGGAACTCTCTCCCACTAGCGATCAGATCTTGCAATAATTTATTGGGTTTCAGAAAAATGCTCAAGACATGGCTGTTTGAGCAGGCTTATGCATAATCCGCCTCTGCCGTGACACTGATCAAGTTAAGCGCCATGAAACCTCTGGGTGTACGTGCGCTATAGAAATTTTTATTAACAATAACATAACCGTTGGCGGCAGGTGAGCAGTGGGGCCTGGGTGCGCAAGGGCGGACGGCCAACGCTGGCCGGCGGGAGGGGGTAGGGTGCGGCCTGCATGTGTGCGCAGGGGCGGACAGGCGTTGTTGCCATGTGCAGTGAGATGGACTCTGCCATGATTGACTCTTGCTTCGATTACACATTGCAGACCTGGTGGCTTGCAGTGTATACCGGCACGTGGTTGGAGACACACCGGTGGCAGCAGGTGAGCAGTGGTGCTTGGGTGCGCGGGGGCGGCAGTGTCCCTCCCTCTCTCTCTCTCTCTCTCTCTCTCTCTCTCCCTTCCCTTCCTTTCCTCCTCTCTCTCTCTCTCTCTCCCTTCCTTTCCTTCTCTCTCTCTCTCTCTCTCTCCCCCTTCCTTTCCTTCTCTCTCTCTCTCTCCCTTCCCTTCCTTTCCTTCTCTCTCTCTCTCTCCCTTCCTTTCCTTCTCTCTCTCTCTCTCCCTTCCTTTCCTTCTCTCTCTCTCTCCCTTCCTTTCCTTCTCTCTCTCTCTCTCCCTTCCTTTCCTTCTCTCTCTCTCTCCCTCTCTTTCCTTCTCTCTCTCTCTCCCTCTCTTCCTTTCTCTCTCTCCTTCTCCCTTTCTTTCTCTCTCTCTCTGCCTTTCTTTCATTCTCTGTTTCTCTGTGTCTCGCTCCTTTTATGTGCGCATGACACACGGTCTGAGTTTGTGCTTTATTTTCCAGGCTGTGACATCAAGATTGTCTCGGACGGACCCTGTAGGAAGGTGGAATCTGACTACATGGTTGCCCCCACTTTTTTTCTGGTGTTTTGATGGTTTTTGACTTAGTTTGGCTGGGAACCTGCTATTCAGGTCCCCAGCCTATCTGCTTCCTCTTATAAATGGATTCCATGTACTTTAGGTACACCACAGATTGGATTCTGGAGTGCCCTTATAAGTCCCTAGTATATGGTATACTATGTACCCAGGGCATAGGTACCCCAGAGGCCTACCAGGGGCTGAAGCATGTATTGTGCCACCCCTGGAAAGCCATCCAAAATGACACCACAGGACTGCTACTGCAGCCTGAGTGAGGTGGTGCATGCACCCCTTACAGAGATATAGGTTCACTATATCTCACCTATCACTGCACATAGAAACCTATCAGTCACCCCTGTGGCAGCCCTTATCAATCCTGAAGGCAGGGTGCTTGGTTATATGTGAGAGGGTGCCCATGCATGAGCAGAGCCCCTCTGCAGCCCTCGGAATCTCCTCTCCGGGGTTGTCTGTGGTGCAGCCTGACCATATACTCTTAAGTGCATTATATCCTCGTGGTAAATGCTAACTTTGGGATGGCTGCACGGAAACATGTTGTGTTTGATGTCAAACACCTTGTAATCATACCCCCACACCAGTAACTGGTGTGGGAGTATGATCCCACCCTTCTAGAGGGAAAGACATGACAGCACCGGTATACCCGGTACCAGCTAAACAGAGCCCTGGCATCACAAAATGGATGCTGCAGCCACAGTCACGAGTCTGGCCTCCTGCTGCTGACCGAAACTCCGGCAGGGGAGGCCTGGACAATAGGTTTCCTGTCACAGGGAGGTGTTACCACCTCCCAGACAGGCCTTAGTGGATTGGGGCTGGGTGGGTGCACTCCAAGAGTGCTTTGAAGTCCTGCACTGGGGGCACATTTGGTGTCCTCGTGCATACCCCAGTTCAAACCGGTTTCAGGGGCTGCCAGCCCCTGCTCTGGCACGAAACTGGACAAATGAAATGGATGTAGCCACCCCTCTTTCCAAACCCTCCCATAGGTGGGTCCACAGAGTTAGTCCAACCCCTTTCTTAGGTATAAGTAAGGAACCCCTGGCAACAGGACTTTAGATATCCCTGGACGAAACTCTGCAACTGAATCCTGGAACTTCGACGCTCTACTCAAGACTAGAGGACTGAAGAAATCTCCCTTAGGGTCAAGGAGTGACTCCCCTGCTTGGCAGGCACCAATGAAGCATTTGCCAGTCTGCATCTCCTAAGCTCCCGCCGGACTCCGAAGTAATTGCAGCCCAGAAAGAGGATTTCCAGACTTCTCAGAGGCCCACCCGAGTCCCCAGCAAAGCTGAGACCCGCAGCCTTCACGAGTGACGTGGAACTGGAACTCCTGGACAGCATGCACATTTGCTAGTGCATCAACTTCTCGAATCTCTTGAAGTCCTGCTTTAGGGTACTTATAGCCCAGGCCCAGAGCACCATTTGCACTGAAGATTGTGAGCCTACACACCACGAGTGTTCCGTGGGCCCGCTTCTTGCATTTCCGCTTGAGGCTCCTTCGTGATCCCTGGTCCGTCGACTGGTGGGTCCCTGTGAAGGCAACTCTGAATTTCCTTGGGCTTTTCTGGTTGCTCCAGACGTGCCCTGACTCCCCACCAAGTGGTGAGTCCCTCAGACCTTGTTGGTCTGCCCGGAAGCATCTTTCTCCTTTCTGCGTGGGTTGCTGTTGCCAAGGCTTGTTGTGTTCAATCCGGACACCAATACTGCAGCACTCGACATCCTTTGTGGGCAGCTCGAATCCAGCTCCTGGTCATCGTCGACGCCTCCTGGTTCTCGTGGCTGAAGAGTCAAGCTTCACCTCTTTCACCTGAAGCACCCGACATCGGTGGGCATTCGACTATCGTGCCCCTGGTCACTGGCAAGTGACCCAGACTCTGTCCCCTCCGCTTTCAGGTTCTTCTCATCTTCGATCCAGGCTTGGATCTCTTCGGACACTTCGCATCTTCCCGGCAGCAGCACTTCTTTGCAGACTGCCATTGAAAACGACGACGCGACCCGACACCATTTGACACCTATGCACCCGGCTTCCCTGGGTGAGTTAACTAGAGTACTCCGGTGCTCCCGTGGGTGTTGACCCTAGAACTGTCTAAGTCCAAGAGGGTTTGGTCCTAGTCCATTTCTAAGTGTCCTTAAACTCTAAAACTCTAACCGCGACTTTCCCATAGACGATAACAGAGCTCGCGGCTGTGTTCACACACTGCACACAGCCCCCGTGGGTCCCCTGTGTCACTACTTTGGGTGGTTCCTTGGGGTCCCAGCGATTCTACAGGCTCTAGGCCTTGTGTCTACTTAAGTCGTGGTTCTTATACCACTTTCTTAATATATGGTTTGGTACGCCCCTAGGGCTAATCGTATATTGTGCTACTTTACTGTGCTATTTGACTTGTAACTTGTGTACTTTGACCTCTAGCCTCATAAAGAGACTAGTGGGCAGTGTTTAGTAATAAATACATATATTTTGTATATATACCTGGTGTGGTTCTCCTTTCATTTGGTCATTCATGAGATTATAGACTGGTAAAACAAACAGCTTAACACTCCTTCAAGGCTTAGCCTGAAGGTTGCTCTCCATAGCTACCACTAGGATAGCTTTCAATAAAGGTTGTCTTTAAACCTATCATCAATAAAGGTCGTTTGGACTGGTGCAAGGTGCCCACTATAACTAGTGGACAGCATATACCAGGCCAACTTCTCACAGACCCGACAGGAGTCTTCCGCATTGGTGTTTTGTGTTGTATTTCAATAAGGTTTTTGGTTGTTACTTCAATGATGAGTGACTGTTTCTGGTTCATGTGTGTTTGTTTTTGTCATTGTGCAACATCATGCGCTTTTTGTGGCTCTTGTGTCGTGCACGGTATGTGTTTGTCCGGGGGGGGGGAGTCTGTGGGGGGGGGCCTGGGAGTGGGTGTTGTGGCCCTCTTGGGTCTCCGAGCTGCATGATCATTGGCTCCATGGCATCTGTGGGTCTTCCGAAGTGGCTCTGTGCTGGGCTCCCTTTCGTACTGCTTAACACCAGCAGAAGGCAGGTGTTAAATCCCTGCTGCTACCACGGCTTATCGCCTGTTTTTGGTTTGCATCGCAGATCTGGCAGTTTGTTGTGAAAGTGGTGTAGTGGTGTTTTCGTGTGTTTTTGCACGGGAACGCCTACTTTGCATCTTATTAGGGTTAGTTGGTGGTGTCACCCGTGGAGATAAATTTTGCGGCAGATATCGCGGAAATACTGGCGATGTCTGCAGTTTGCACCCGCTTGTGAATGGGGCGTTAAATCTATCTCCACTTTTGATGCGTTAAGGTGGCAATAACTCGGCGATAAGTCCTTGTGAATATGCCCCTAAATGGCAAAGAGAAGGGTGTTAAAAGGGGTCCTATTCTCTTTTGTGGATAAGTTACCACTGCAACTTGGGGGTCTGACACTTATCAATGGTTTGTCACCATATTTCTGGTCACAAACCATTGCTACATAGAAACTGAAACACTACTTGGAAGGGACGCCGACAGCAAGCCACTTTCAAATAGCGATTCATAAACCATTTCTAGAGCCATTTTGGGAGTTGCTAAAACTAAAATTTATTCAGTACATAGGGAAAGGTTTTAGCATTTCTAAACCTACAAGTTTAGCGAATCGCAGTGATGTGACCGCTAAAAAATGTCATACTTCTGGCCTCGTGTGCTTTTTTCCAATGTGAAACAATATTACAGCATCTTAAATGCATTGGGATGTCAAAAGAAAGATCCAGGTGCAATGGAACTGTATTTAATTCACTAACCTTTGTTGTTAATTCCAGCTCAACTGTAAAAAAAAGTTTCTGACCGATCCAAATGGTAGTTTATAATATTTAGACAAATTACAAACTGCTACGGAGAAAATGTCAACCGGTTCTAGTTGCATCGGGCCACTGGTAATTAATGTTTCTTACACTCGGTAGGTAATTTTTAATCAGGAAGGCATCCGTTATTTTGATGAACATAAGTATTTCGGAGACCACAAAAGGCATACCCTGAAAATGAATGCAGCAGAAATAATTTCATTTTGCAGTATGTACTTAGTGACAAGATTACATGGGCCCGTTGTGATCCACCCTGTCTGGAGGTAACAGACCTAGGGCCAGATGTACAACCCTTTTTTGTGACAGCAAAAAAGGGTAATGGCATATGCAAATACTATTTTGCGAGTCACTGACTCGCAAAATAGCATTTGCGAGTCTCGCTATTAGGAAGGGGCGTCCCTTTCTAATAGCAAGTCACCATGCCATGTACAATTGTTTTGCAACCGCATTTGCGGCCGCAAAACACTCTCAGTTTGCCACCTACTTCAAGTAGGTGGTAAACCACTCGCAAACGGGAAGGGGTCCCCAGGGGACCCCTTCCCCTTTGTGAGTATGTGAGAAAATATTTTTAAGAGCATGCAGTGGTCCCAGGGACCACTGCCTGCCCTTAAAAAAATTAAACTGAAAAGTTTCATTGTTCTTTTTTAAATGCATCCCTCTTTCCTTTAAGGAAAACAGGCTGCATTTTAAAAAAAAAGACTGCTTTATTTAAAAGCAGTCCCAGACATGGTGGTCTGCTGACCCCAGCAGGCCACCATTCCTGGGAGTGCTAGCCATTACCTCCCGGTTCCTCCAGTTGTCGTCCCATTTCTTAACAAAGTGGAGATGACCATCTCCACGACAGAAAAAAAGAGCAGGAGAATGCTGGGATACCTAAACCCACCCCCTCCCACTGGGAGTACATAAGCTGTACCATCCCAGCATTCAGCCTGTTCTTTTTTTCTGTCTTCCGACAGAATGGTTCTTGGAGTTGTGCTAGTTCTTACCTATTTGCAATCTTTGTTGGACGTCGTCGTCGGGCTGCTGGGCTGTCCTTGACGTCCTTCTGCGCTGTCTCCTGGCCTGCCGGGCTTGCCGGGAGCCGCGTCGGTTGGCGGCCGGCCCTTTGCGGCTGGGGCGCCGTTCCTCCCGGTCTCTTCCGGGTTCCTGGGCACATCTTCCTGTGGCTTGGCCGGTCTGAAAGACGCGCTGCTGCGGCTGTTTGGTGTATCCCGGAGCCGGTCCTGGTGGTGCCCCTGGGCTTCCTGGCTGGCTGATGGGTTCCTGCTGGTGTCCTTTTCCTCCCTGCTGTTCTTCGTGGTGGAGCGGGGCAGGCCTGGCTATGGCCTCGGAGTGCCGGTTGCTGCTGCAGTCTTCTGCCTTCTGCCCTGCGCTGGTTTGCTGGAGGGTGCCTGGGCTGGCTGCTGGGGGCAGTAGGTGAGTGGTGCTATCTCCCTGCCCCTGTGGTGAGTACCGCATAGCGGTTCCTTTGCCAGTCCTGTTTTTCCATGTATCTCTGTGGCCACATGGTTCTGATTGCTGGCTCTTCCTCCACAGGTTGTGTGTTCGTCTCTTGAGCCTTCAACCATTCCTCCCTGGATGCAGCTGCTCTCGTCTGCTTCTGCTGTTGAGCGGGGTCGGGCCTGGTTGGTGCCTGGTTGGGTGTACGTCTGCCAGGTCCTGTGGGCTTTTGAGGTGTGCGGATGTTCAGCGCGGTCGAGCCCTATTGGTTCCTGGTTGGGGTTCGGCCTGGGTATTCCGGGTGCTGAGGGCTTCGTGGAGCTTTGTTTCTTTTTTGCCTGTGTCCCGGCTGCTCTCTGTTGTTCCGCTGGTTGTCCCTGGTTGGTTCCTGCCCTACGGCCATTCCTCGCTGTGAGCACCTGCTCTCGTCTGCCCTCAGTTGTTATGCGGGGTCGGGCTGGGTTGGTTCCTGGTTGGGTGACCGCCTGGGAATACCAGGTGCTGTAGCCTTTAAGCTGGGTGCCTCTTATGGGTTTCCCGGTGCTGTGTGCTTCGGAGTCTGCTCTGGTGGGGCCTGGTTGTTGCCTTGCCTGGGTGGCCACCTGGGGGTGCGTGTCTTGTTGGCTGGCATTTCTGTTCGCCTGCTCTGGTCTGCTCTGGCGTTGGGTGGGGTCGGCTCTGGTTCGTTCCTGGAGGTCGTGGCTCCCTCCCTCACCCTGTTGGCGGGTGCGGCTCTGGTGTCCGCCTGGGTGCTCCCTGGTGTTGTTGCCTGTTGGCCTCTTTTGTTCCTGGCTAACTGTTGTTTGGTCGGTGTTGCTGGCTGGTGGGGGCTGGCGGTGTATTCTGCTGTCTGTTTGCCCTGGTGTTGGGTGCCGCATGGCAGTTTGTCTCCCGTACCGGCTCTCTGGCCTTTCCTTTGGGGTCCCCAGCCTCCCGGGTGCTGGGGTGTGTTTTTTTCTTCTGGTTGCCCGGCTCTGCGTTCCTCCCTGGTTGTGTCTGGTGTCGGGTCCTTGGTCTCGCCTTGGGGGGGGGGTTTGGTGTTGTGCCCTCTCTCTGGCCTGCCTTGGCCCTTGGTGCTGGGGTTGGCTGGTGCGCTATGCTTCTGCTGCCTCTCTCTGGTCTCCTGCGGCTGTCTGTGGTCGTGCTGGTTGGTTTCGGGGCTGCGTTGCTTGTGTCCCTGGTGTGCCTTGTTCTTGGTCTTTGTCTTCTGCCTAGTGCTGGGTTGTGGTTCGGGGCTGGGCTGGCTGATAGGGGTTTGGTGCCATGTTGTGGTTTCCTTCTCCCCTGTTGGGTTCCTTTGCAGGAGGCTTGGGCCGCTTTTGGGGGTCCTCTGTCTCTCTGCTGCCGGTTCCTTTACCGTCCTTCGCTTCGGCCTCTTGGCTCTGATGTTCTGCCTGTCTTTTGGGTGTGTTGGTGGGCGGCCGGTTGGTCTGGTGTGTGCTTGCCCTTCCACTCCTGCTTGGTGGCCCTGTGCTGTGTATTTTTCTCTGGCCTGGCTTTGCCTCTGCCCTGGTGGGCCTTGTAGCGGTCGGCCCGCTTTTGTGGGGTGGCGATGGGTTGGTTTGGTCCTGTCTCCTTCCCCTTGGGGCTGGTCTTTAGGGCCTGGTCCTTTGGTTCTCTGGTGTGGGGGCTCCTTTTGAGCCTGTGGTGTCTCTGGTCCCTGTTTTTTTGTTGGCTCTGTGGTTGCAGGGTCTGCTGGAGTTCGGTTTCTTCCTTGGCCTCTTCCGGTTTCTCTACCCTCGGTGGGTGGTGCGCCTCTGGTGGTGCCTTTCCTGCTGGGTTGTGTCCGGCTCTGGCGGTGGGGGCCTTGGTCCCTTGAGGGTCACCTTTGGGTGTCTGCCTTCTACGCGCTTTGGCCTTGGCCTGCCTCTCCCTTCCGGGTTGTCAGCTGGGCCAGCCGGTGCCCGTGTGTCAGCCTCAGTCCCCCCTGCATATGCTCCGCCCTGGGGTTGCGCTGGTGTTGGTCGGTGGTTGGGCACCCGGCTCCTTGACCTCCCTGTCTGCGGGTGTGGCGCTTTGTTTGGGTGTGGGTCTTTTGGCCCCTTGGTAGTCGGCGGTCCGGTGCCTGGTGTTGAGGGGGTTCAGGCCGGCCTTCTGTTCTTTTCCTCTGGGCTCTTCTCTGTGCCTCCATGGTGTGGGCTGGGCCTTGGCATTGGCTGGCTTGGCTCCCTCCCTGTCTTCCTGTCTCTTTGGGTGCCCTGGGTGGCCTGGCTTTGGCTGGGTCCTGTGTCTTTCCCTGATGCCCCTGGTGGTTTGGGGTTTCGGGGTTGGGGTGGTTGTCCCTGTGCCTCTCCTTCCGGGCCCGTCGGTGCGCCGTGTTGGTGGCCTCCTGTTTGCTGGCATGTCTGTTGTTCAGTCTGCTGGCTTCTTGGGTCTTTCTGGGAGCGTCTGCCGGGTTGGGCGTTGGGCCTCCCTGTTTTTCTCTCCTGTTTTGCCCGTCTGCGGCTGCTCTTGAGTCAGCTGCTGGTTCGGTTGGGGTTTTTCCCTTACATGTTCCGGGATCTTGTTTGGTGCCTGGTGGCTTTGTCTTCCCCTGTCCCGTGTTTCCCCCCTGTGGTTGGCCCCCTGCTTTTTGGTTGGAGGTGTCTCCCTTGCTGGGGGTTGTTTGTGGCGTCTTCCTCCGGGTTGTCTCTGTTTGTTCTTTGGGTTCCCCTAGTCTGGGAGGCCTTTGGGGTTTTGCCTCTCCCCTTTCTTTGGTTTGTGCCTGGTCTGGTTCCCGGTCTGCTGGGGTCCGTCCCTGGCTTTCCTTGGGCGGGGTCCTGTTGTTTGCCTCGTTTGGGGGGGTTTGCGCTTCTAGCCTCCCCCTTGCCTTCTTTTGGTGGGGTGCTGGGTTTGAGTCCCGGTGTCTCCTGCTTTCGGTGTGGTTGCCTCGGGCCTGGCCTGTTGGCCGGTCCCTGTGCCCCGGGTTCTTCTCCAAGTTTGGCGGCCTTTCTGCGGCTGTCTGGTGTCTCCACTGGTGTCGGCTGCTGGACGTTCCTGCCCGTGGCCTGGGCCACCTCTGGGATTTCTGTGCCTCTGGGCTCTCTGTTGCCGGTGTTGTCGATGTTGCTGTGGGGGGGGGAGAGGCTTGCTCGTGGTCACTGCCCCCTATCTTCCTGGTTTGCTCGGTTTGAGCCTGTCCTTGGCTGGTCCTCAAGGTCGGTGCCTGTGTTCTTTTCGGGCTCCGTCCTCTTCGGTCTCTGCTGCTCTGCTGGGGGCTTTCCCTGGTGTGTTGGGGTTGGTCCTGTGGTTGGTCGTGTCGTTCCTTTGTTTCCTGCTTTTGGTGGGGCTTGTATGGTCTCTCCTTCCTCCCCTCGGCTTTTTTTGGGGATGTCGTTGTGGGTTCGTTCGGCGGCGGATCGCTTTCTTCCCTCGTCTGAGGGGTGTCACTCTCTCTCGTTGCTCCTGCTGTGTTCAGGTCGGCGGGTGGTGTTTCTGCCCTTGGCTGTTTACTCGCTGGTCGGATGCCCTTCCTGGGTTTTTGTGCCGTGTGGGCGCTTCTGCATCTTCTGGGCCCCCTTCTGCTGGTTGTTCTGTGGGGAGCTAGTTGTTTTGGCCCCTCTGGGGGTTCCCTTGGGGCTGGCTCTGGGTGCTGGGCCTCCTTCTGGCCTTGCCTGGGGGTCTTGTGTCCCTCTCATTGCGGCCCTCTCTCCTTGCTCGGTTGGGTTGCTCAGGGTCTTCTTCTGTGGTGGCCTTGTTGCAGTTCTTGCGGTCTGTTCCTGGTCCTTTCTTATTGGGTTCTCCTTCTCTGTGGCTGGTTCAGAAGTTCCTGGTGTCGGTTGTCTGCTCTTTGGGTGGCGGCTCCTTGGTTGGGCTCCTTGTTTTGGGGTTTTCCTGGTCGTCCCCTGCTTGTTTTGGGGTTTCGGCTCTGTTGGCTTGGTTGGGGGCATTGCTGGTTGTGTGCTCCTGTCTGTGGTTTTTTTTTTCTTGTGGTACTCCCTTTTGCTTCTGTTGGGTGCCGCATTCGGTGTGGTGTCCTGGGTGTTTGTGGGAGTTCGGAAGGCTGGGTTGTGTGCTTTGGTATTCTCCACTTTGTTAAGGAATGGGAAGAGGACTGGAGGGACTGGGAGGTAATGCCCTATTACTTACCGGTAATCTTCATTACTCCTGGTCGCGTTGTCCTCGTCCCATTTCTTACACCCCTCCCTCCTGGACGGCCGGATTTCCGGTTGGTGGCATGGTATTTCAGGATGAATGCTGGGATGGTACAGCTTATGTACTTCCAGTGGGAGGGGGTGGGTTTAGGTATCCCAGCATTCTCCTGCTCTTTTTTTCTGTCGTGGAGATGGTCATCTCCACTTTGTTAAGGAATGGGACGAGGACAACGGGACCAGGAGTAATGAAGATTACCGGTAAGTATAGGGCAATCCTAATGGGGCCGCAAATTGCGCCTGGCTCATTCATGAGGCATGCAATTTGCGACCCCATTAGGAATCGCAAACAGTGTCTGAGACACTGTTATACATCCCAATTTGCGAGTCGCAAATTGCGAGTCGCAAATGCGACGCAATTTGCGAGTCGCAAATTGGTGGGCCATACATCTGGCCCCTAGAGTTTGGCTGCAAGATTGTCTGTCCAGCATGACTTACAACCTCCACATAGGGGTTAGTTATAAATATGCCCTGTTTAGAAAAAAAGCCATATTTAGATTTGCCTGCCAGGGTAGCTGCAATTTCCACGAAAGAAGACACTTTAGAAGAGTATATTTTTTGTGGTAAATCTACCAGTCTATGAATGATATTGGAAATTCTGCCTGTGCATGTAGACATAGGGGTTGTACTTCGAAGTGAGGGGCAAGCTGTCATTGGACATACAAATTAATATAAATGAGTTAGCATTGAGAGGGGTACTTAATGCTTTAGACCTAGCAAATTTCCTTTGTTGTCTTTTCATGGAATTCCACCCCATATGGTGACAACTGGTGATGCCTCCCCAATTCTGGCAGAGTCAACTTCGGACCTTGGTTCAAGCAACAGTCAGAATCTCTAATAAGGGCTGCAATACAACTGGAAATGTGGCTGGGTAATCTGCCATTAAAACATTTACAGAGAAACCTTTACATTTCCCTTTTCAGTTGGCTGGGGAATTCGAACACATTTTTATTTGATGAACCTGACTTACAAAAAGCTTCATTCAGAGGTTTCCCATGCAACAGTGGTCCTCAGTACAATTTGGCTTTGCATGGCTTAATAAATACTAAAAACGCTTTTACTTCTAGGCTGTGCCACAAAAATGACTAAGCACCCAAGGTAAAATCATAGTAATTCTGTCCCTAGATATTTTGGCATTTGCAGTGTCCAAGAATTATAAATGCCCCAAGAGAGTCTGGTGCTGGCATTTCTTGATAAAGAACTAATCCTGTTTAAAGCACAAACCGAATTGTTGTTTCTTTTGCCAGGCGGATGGGCAATAAAAAAACCTGCCTATTTAATGCAGTTTGCATCAAAATTCTGGTGTGCAAAGCTGGTAAGTCTCACGGCTTCAGCTGCTTGGAGCAGGAAATGGAGAAACGGGCATAGGAGGCAGGAAATGCCCAGTGGGGTTGAAAAACGGTTGTGCGTGACACAGGAAAGACGGTTTTACAGCATCAGCCCAAATGAATATACAATAGTTGATATCATGCATGGCAGCCATGCTGGAGCCAGTGGCAGGAGTATTCAAAACTAGTGAGGCCGTATGGTGCAATGGTGTGGTCCTCTCCATGCACTCTCTCATTAAAACAAAGTCCTCCTCTGCCATAGCCTGCACCCAGGTGTAACTGATTTCACAAGTTAGAATCCAAAATAACTATTGGATCTGTTGAAGATGTTCACCCTTTGGAGGGTGTTTCATGTAATGTTGTGTATAATAATATTAAGGCATGCATGGAAATTGATGAACAACAAAATTTCTGGTTTGGCTGTGTCATGAATGGGGATGCCGGTGCGGAGCCATTTTATGTACCAGTTTTAAAAACATTGCACTGTGTGAAGCACATACACTTAACTTTGAAATTCTCAGAGTTAGTGACGGAAATGCAAACAGTCCAGGTCAGAAAAAGGTAGAGCCACTACTCCCTGTTTCTGGGCCTTGCTGTCCACAGGACATTGGCATTGGTAGAAAGAAGAGAGCCCGGACTGCTGCCAGAAGAGTGGTTTCTTCAGCAATCCTTAAACGGTGTAATTTTTTTAAGAGCTACAGTGTTTCTTCATTTAGTAATTTAAAATCCTGAGCCCTAATGGATTTTTTGAACTTATTTCTTGGTTCGCTACCACTGATCTTTGTCCTGATGAAGACACCATTGCAGTTGTTCTAAGTGATCGAAACGTCGACAATTTACACTGTTGACTGCTATTTAGCTGTTCTTCTGTACAGTATATTTCATATATAAAATTTATGTGCTACCATAAATATATTAATAGTCAATAGTTTATTACTATTTGTAAATATTATTGCACTGCGTTGTTTCTTTGGTGCTCCTTCATGGATATTGTGATTATGTCTATTTCTAAACTGAAGTAAAGAAATCTAAAATTGAATATACAAATGGTTGTGGATGTGATCGCTCAACAAGGTTGCCAAGCGTACAGGCTCTCTCCGAGGGAACCATTTGTTCTTGTTGAGTATGCAACACATGCACTAACATGGATATGTCGAGTTAAGTGTATACACTTTAGACCGTACAATTATAAAAACAGGTACACAGCTGCACCATGCACCAGTGCACCTACTCATGAGATGGACCCAAGACTTTGAAGTTATGCCCCACAATGTGATAAAGTTTGAAATAACTCCTGTGTTTTTAATATTGCTTCTACAAAATCACCCAGGGATGGAGGTGCAACACAACAGCCCAAAGCTGAATCAGAACAAGGATACATATATTGCTCTTTCATTCCTAAGCGTACCATCTTTTATGAAAACTCAAGTTCATCGCTTTGTGCTTGCAAGCAAGGGAGCGATAGCTTTATTTACTTGTGCAGCCAACAGCGCAGCCATGAATATCAGCGGCCATTACTGATCAGCCTACATACTCAACAGCGTGGCCTCGGGATAGCACAGATGTTCAAATCCGAGCTTCTCCTGGCAAACAGTGCTGCCTACACCATTCGGTCATCCGAAGTCCTCGAGCAAAAGTGGAACTTTAAATGTACGGCATCCCAAAGGTGCCTGGGGTAACTGTGAGCTGCGCTAATGAATTGCAGAAAGTTAATTTCCTTTGCATTTTGTTCTCAAGTAAATTGCAGCATTGTATGTAAAGAAAGTGACCTTTGCAAAACTCCACAGCGACTAATTATAAAAGGACTAGGAGCATTTAAAGCTCGAAAGAAAAAAAACAGGATTAAGTTATTCAATAACCTTGGGAGGTTCTTCATCCACTGATGTTAAGAATGCAGTTATTAGACGACGGGGAAGAAGCAAAGGTTGTTTCAGATTGCTGCTGGCGTCTTGCTGCTGAGCTGTGTATATTCAATGCCACAAAGTAAGCATCTTGGAATTCCCTGTCTGCTCTTTATGCTGCTAATAATGTTCAATCAAGTGCTATTTGCAGAACGAGCACGTGAAATTGAGAGAGGATGAAAGAGGGAGAGAAACCTGGAAAAGAGATTGTCTTTGGAAGGAGCACACGTTCAGGTCACAATGAGGTGTAAAAACGTCCTTTTTTTTTTTTATGTTTTTTTTTTGGTTCTTCAAAAGCATCTTGGAATTTTTTTTTGTTAAGTCTCCTGTGTTGTACATCCCTGAAAATTTTCCCACATGGCATTTCTCAGCCTGCGTATATCAACCGCCCTGAGACAATCAACTGACTGCCTTCTGAACAGATTTGTCAAAACGAAGGACGGTAAAGGGTTGTGATGCTGAACGGTTTTTAGAAAAAGAGGTGCATGCCAGAAGAAATTTAAAAACTCTTTCGTCCAAACCCCTCCCCCTATAACTGAGAGAATTCAGAACACTGCAGTGTGCAAGGGCTGTAGGGCTATGATACTGTTTTATTCTTTGCAAGTTGCAAACCTTATTAGATCTTGGCTAAAAGCAATGGATAGAGTGTATGGGCAAAACAAAAATAAATGGTATGGCCCTGCAGGAAAATTGAAATTGCTCCATTTGAAAAAAAGTTTTGTTCTGTTACATTTGAATTTGCACTAAGAAGAAAATTGTGGAAAGCCTTCCTGAAATCCTTCTAAAAATGTAGGCAAATATAAAAACTGAGGTATTGGGTTCTCTGTTGTGTTTAAATGTGAAATATAGGGATAACTTTGGGGCACATTTTCGAGAGAAGAGGTGGAGCAAGGCTTAATGCTGCCTTGTAAGTAAGGCACCCTTTCATGCTGTATTTAGCGTGAAAGGGGAGGGTAATGGGTGTTGCGGTTGGCGTTCCACCGCAACTCCCATTGATTTGACGCTGCCCCCTATTTACAAGGGCAGCGTAAATCGGAAGTAGCGCCAAAATTAAGACCAGGGAAAACCTGTCCTTTAACAGGTAAAATGAGAAGAAATGCTTTATTTCTCCTAGTTTTTGCTGTTTTTCTGTTTTGCAGCACACATAGAAACAACACATTGCCTATGATTGTTTATTGCAGGTAGGGGGACCTTCCTGCACATAAACAATCATTTAAAAAAATGCAGTTTTGCAACTTCTATGTGTGCTGCATTAAACGTATTTCAAGATTACTTATGAGCAGGAAGGGGGACCGCCCTGAGCATAAACAATCTTCACCTCAATGCAAGCACCCTTGCACTATGGGCTGCACCATATTCTAGTAAATAAGGTGCAGCCCTGCGTTTCTAAAGTGACAAAGCGTGTCATTAGCCTTCTTGGCTTCACGACACGCTTCCACACTTTATTGTAGATATGCCCCTTAATCTTGGAATCTGGCGTAGAATCTTTAAAAACAATGCTTTGTAAGGAACGGGTGGTAATTTAATAGGGTAGACACAGCAGGTTGTACCGTAAACGGACTGCGTGCATCGCTGTTTGCATGCGTCTAGTGCACATCCCAAACACCAGATTAAGGCGATCCCCTTTAGAGAACTTATATGAGCGAGACATAATTGCAGTTACGACCCAGAATTTGAAGAGTGTACTAGATATATGATCCTACGCTTCGAAAGAAGAGGGTATGACACTAATACTTTGGTCAGAGCTAAACAAAGAATTCAAAACATTAACAGGCAAGACACATTAGGAGAACGTACAAAGACAACTGGTCATGATGGAAAAGTGCGTCTGATAACGGATTATACTAATTTGTCTGCTGTACTGGTGCAAAGTTTAAAAAGACATTTCCACATATTGAAGGCAGACAAGTCTCTGGACGGATATATTGCTGATAGACCGAACATTACATATCGTAGGAGTATTTGCCTAAGTAATTTATTAAGTCCTAGTTACCCGATTCAATGAATGAATGCGAACTGGTTGACGCCACACACACTGGGGTTTTACAAATGTGACCACTGTGCTGTTTGTAAGTGGGCTTGTGACAAAAATAAAAAATTTGAGGGCCCTCGGAGAAAGATCTACACAATCACTTCTAGCATAAACTGTAATACATAATTTGTTGTTTATGTTATAGAATGTAAATGTGCGAAGTAATGTGTAGAAAGTACAATCAGGGCCCTAAAAGAAAGGATTGGCGAGCATATGAGAGCATATGAGAGCTGTCAAACAAGGAGACAGTGATAGCTTTCTTATCAACCCTATCAGCAAAATAAAAACCCAGAAGTGGGGCCTCATTTATAAGGTTTTGCTATAGGGCAGCGCCGCAGGCCTCCCGGCTGCGCTGCCCTACGATAAACGAAAAGGGCAAGAATGCGCTGCATCTATGAGATATGGCACATTCCTGTCCTTTTCCCCTGTGCCAGTGCACAATGGGCTGCTGTGCGCCAATGCAGGCACCTTTGCACCAAGGTGCAAGGGTGCCTGCATTGAGGGGATGATTGTTTTTGTGCAGGAAGGGGAACCTTCCTTCACAAAAACAATCACAAGAGGCTTTTTCTTTTTCTATGTGTGCTACAGAATGCAGCACACATAGAAAAAGGAAAAACGAGGAGAAATAAAGATGTTTCTCCTCGCTGTGCCTCCCTTACACCTCCCCTGTGGAGGCGCACGTTTTTGGCGGTGCCTCAGATTTACGAATTCTCTAAATCTGGGGCAGTTTCAAAATGCCATCGATGTTGCTGGGAACGCCTCCAGCAACCCCCATTGCACCCCTCTTTAATGCAGAAAACTGAGTTAAAGGGGACAATATTTACGAGGCAGCATTAAGCTAGGAAAACTGGCTTAGTGCTGCCTCGTAAATATGGAGCAGGCTCCTGCGCCAAGGAACGTCACAAAAAGTGAGGTTCTGAAGGCGCAAGGGACCTCATAAATGAGGCCCATGGAGATTTGTGGGAGTCAGTCGGGTAGCTGGTCTTAAGTGTGGCACTGTTGTCCCTCAAAAACTGTTCTGCATACAAATCAGTTTGCTCCACAATATGATCCAACAACCCATCATCAATTGACGGTTGGAAAAAACTGATAGGCAAAAAGTTTTCTGTATTGACTCTACATCCTGAAATACCTTTAAAGGGAGGCAAAACAGGCTGCACCATATTATGGGCAACCCAGGGTTCGGAACTTCCGATGGGAAGCCTTCCAGCCCCTGCCTGCAATCCAGCTTGCTCTTGAGCACTACTGCCATATCAGTGTCCACCTCTAAAAGTGGCAATTCATCGGTGCTAATAGTGGATTCATCATCAGATGATTGCTCTCGGGCAGAACATTCACTGCCAGAATCTTTAACTTGGTCCTCTGCTTCGGATGCAGAGTCAGTCTCAGATTCATGTTCAGAGGCAAATTCAAAAAGCAAACAAACACCCTGCTGATCAGTCAGCCTATGGGCAGCCATAATGCTTACTAATCAGACACAAAACAATAAACTACACTGTGCCAAAATCGAGCTCAACAAACTGTGGCTGTAAATATAACTATTGACATATAATGGTGTAAAAATAATTATCAATACAAACCACACAATGAACTATATACTCCACAAACTACCTCTCACTTGCCACAGACAGCTAGACTGAGGATCACCTGCACCTACTCTGCACAGACATAGCACGCCCCAACGATAGCTCACTAGAAAGGAAAAACAAAAGACAATTACACACAAGACTACACAATACACATCTTCCACAAATCCAAAGTGAATTTGGCACACAATAAAACAGAAGCTAAATATGCTGCAAATCACACACCATTTAAAAAAAACATGCATTCATGCAGGGCAATGGTACTCATTTGAAACAAACAGAAGAAAACAAGTTTTCTTACCAAACATACAACTACACAAACTGCAGATCTATCAATGCTGAAACTGCAAGTAGGAGTTGACAACAAGGAAATCAAAAGCTTTGAACTACAATAAAAAGATATAAAACATTAAGTCAGCAAATGATGACACGAAATAACACAAGTAACATCATAAACTACAATGAAGTATGCCCCCGGGGGCAGATCAGTGCCACAACAGTCCAATCTGCCTAACTATGTCAGCCTTATACATTTTTACTGTTGGGGATATAAGGTAGTTTGGAGATTTCTTTGTAGTTTTAAAAAGTGCAGCCATTCGATAATTGATGGTAGGTTGGCTTTTGACAATTTGCGGTAACCAATTGCTAGAATCTAACAATACCCAAATAGTAAAACTCCTGCACGTGACGTGCTCTAGAGTAGAATCATTTATAGTAATCAAATCTTTGAAAAATCATGTAGGTTAGAAGCCATTAATTTAGATTTACTAGCATTAATTTATAATCCATAGTCAGAGCAGTATGAACAAATTTTTTCGAATAGAACACTGAGAACAATTGAGGTTTTAGACAGCAAGAGGGTATTGTCAGTGAATAAAAGGGCAAGTAAGTTTTGGCCCGATTCAGATAAGGACTCAATTTTACAATCTTACAGACAAGAAATACAATCACTGATGTACAATGAAAAAAGTATTAGAGCAAATACGCACCCTTGCCTGACTCCTCCCTCTATCACTAGAACATTTCTGGATTTTTTGGTGTGAGCACTTCGACGAACTTGTGTGAAATAATCTGTATGTAGCCCAATTATAATTGAGAACAACACAATGGAATTCCCATTTTCTGCAGTTCCTCCCATAGTATTTCTGCAGGACTAGGTCAAAGGCAGCTTTCAGGTAGGTGAAGGACAAATAAAGGTGATCCCAAGTCAAATCAATAGTCTGCCACTTAACCAAGAGAAAGCAGAGGACCTTGTCAATTCTAAATTCCGCCAGGAAATGGGATTTGAATTTCTTCCACCCACAAGTTTAGCTTGTCCAACACCTGCGCACAGAATGAATAACGTTTGTAAGTTATCTACTAGGCTTATTGGTCAGTAATTCCCAGGGCAGGTGTGGGAACCCTGAGATAGATGGGTATAATGTTGGAACCTCACCATCTATTAGGTAGTGGAGCTCCTGACGCTATTGCATTTGAAAGTGTGCCTATATAAACATCCAAAATGGTAGGCTCAGAGTGAAATAGGTCACTGAGAATTTTATCTAGGCTGGGAGCCTTACCAGTTTTTTCGGGCATTTTTGTCATCCAGCGTGTCATTCAAGCAAAATTAAATTTCTATAGTGTTGCATTGATCAGATAATTCTGGTTCAGGTAAAAGTGGAGAAATATTGGAACAATCTAAACATACTTATGGTCCCACCCTGCATAAGTTGGCAAAATGAGACCCATTCATGGGGATAAAAATTGTATTTCTGGTTTCATATAGTTACTTCGTTCGCTATGGGTGATAATATGCCAAAAGGCCATTGTATCCTTTTGTTTAAATGTTTGCAACATATCATTCCAAAACTTAGCTCCCACGTTTTTTGTACAGCCTTTGGGTCTTTTTATATTTAGCCATTATTCAAGCTTTCTCTCCTTTCTTGATTGCATGGATCAAGGCATTTTTCGCAGCTCTATACTTGGTGTTGTACCAGCCATGACTTTGCGACAGTAAACGTGAACCAGCCTCTTTGTAAAGAGCTCTTTTAGATAGCCAACCAATCTCTTGTGACATTCCATTACTACTTCATTGTTGGGTTCATCAGAAACCTATAGAGATCAGGCCGAGCCAAGAGCTTCATAGATTTGATACATAACAATCTGTGAAGAAATTATATCCACCCATTTGACATTTTTGTTGTTGTTCGATACAACTATAGGACCAGGATGTAAACTCCTTCCACCCACTGGATGCACAATCCAATTGTTTTTAAACAATAAAAGCAAAGGCTCATTGTCACTCTCAGGTCTTGGGTGTACAGTCATATCCACCATTGTGGGGCCAGTATGAACGTCTAACAGAATCTAATCATGTTGCTTATAGTGCACCACTTCATACAGGTTTAATGTGTCAGATTTCGATCAACCATTACATGTGCGTAAACCATGTGTCTAAGATGGTGTTTCTAGCTTAAGGGCCCCTCTTGCCCGGCTATACCTAGCGGATTATGATAAAGCAAGAACTCCCCTGTATTCATTTTTGATGAGGGTCAGAGGCCAAACCGAATGGTGCAAAGGATGTGGTTAGGTCTCCTGCAGTCATAATATAACAATCTTTGCCAAAGGGATTCTAAAATAGTTGCAATTTTTATGAGGATAACAGACTCCTTACTAGAGGGGGTGCCTCTGCTGTTCGTATTTAGGTGCACAATATGTTTACAGTTGTTGTTCAGGTTCGGGTTGTGAAGCTCCCAATGGTAACCTATGAAGGGAAAGGCAGGAATGAATATAGATTCACTCTGCTCTTGGAATACAGCAAAAGGGTAGTAAACATTCGTAGTCATAATGTCAATAGCCCTTGACGCATTTGCAGCTTGCTATTGAGTCACAGTTGATCCATTTGATATAAAAAAAAACACTTTGTCAAACTTTGTGTAGTGACCAGGGTCAGGGGCACTAGGACCCTGCACTCGAATGCTGGGAGGGGACAGGAACCGGACACCACTTCCGGTCAGGGAGTGGGGAGGGCATTCCTGGACAGCGAGGGCACAAGCAAAGACGTGCATATAAGCACAGCAGCGAGACAGCAGAATAAATAACATACTGTAAGAACACTTACCTGTCTCTGCGTGACTCTGTTGGACACGACAACTGGCGACGAAGGTTTGGGATCAGGATTCACCACCAGAAGCACGTGCCCCGCCTATGACGTCCAAATGGAGCCAGGAGCCCACCCTGGTCCGCTGACCACCGAGAAGCAGAATCGCGACGTCGAGAGTCCACCCGACTACAGAAGACGAAACCAGGAGCCTACCCTGGTCCGTCGGGCCCCAAGGAAAGAAGACGCGAAATCAGGAGTCCACCCCGATCGCGAGCCAAGCGGAGTCAGGAGCCCACCCTGGTCCGCGTACAAGTGCCTGCAGCGACAACCGGAGCCCACCCCGGCCGCATCAAGAGAGGTGAGGGGAAAGCAAAAAGGCACCCGACCAAGAAGAAAGCTGCCCGCCGACTGAAAGAGAGCCCCGAGCTTCCCGCGTGTAGATTTTGAGCTGAAATCTCGCGAGAGCTCGGCGTCCATCTTGGAGTCAGGCGGGACAGCCAATGAAATGCTGCAGAAGACCCGGCGGCCATCTTAGAGTCAGGCCATACAACTAATAGCAAATCTCGCCCATACAGAAGTCCCGGCGGCCATTTTAGAGTCAGGCGGGACAGCCAATGAGAGGCTAGAGAAGGCCAGGTGGCCATTTTAAAGTCAGGCAATAACTAAAATACATAGAAAAGAAGAAAAGGGTGGAACTAAAAAAGAAATTACAACACAAAGAGGAATTCTGAAATAGCCGTCCTTGCTAGAGAAAATACTGACCATGGCTCGAGCGGAAGCCAGAGCAACAACACATGCCAGACAGATGGAACTAGGAAAAGAAAGAAGAGCGGAGCAAGCGAACTGTTTAACTGGAAACGGCAAAAGGAGAGACGCTACACCGCCACCACCAAGAAGGAAGCATGAAAAAACATGCAATCGGTGCGGACTCGAGTTTCCACATGTCGGCGCGTGCCCGGCAATGGGCCACAAATGCAGGAAATGCAACAGAGAAAACCATTTTGCAAGTGCCTGCATGAGTGGTCAATTTAGAAGTGAGCGAGGACGACCGGCAAGACCGTGGACAGTGCCAAGCAGGTACGCAAGGCACATGGAAACAACAAATCGCAGTTCCTCAGCTGAATCAGAAGGAGCAGCCGCGCCAGAAGTGGTGGAACGGCTATATCTGATGTCAGATGCCCCAGTGGAAGATCGAATGCCAGAACACATCAATGTCGTAGAGAAACATCAGATCAAGAAAACAGCTACAGTGGACATTGAAGTTGGAAGACACAATACACGTTTCGTGTTAGACAATGGGGCTACATGCAACATCATGTGCATGTCGGAATATGAGAAGATGAAAGTGAAGCCACCACTATCACCGTCCACTGTTGATGTATTCACCTGGGGCTCGAGGAAACCAGTAGCAAACATGGGGAAGTTTACAGAGACATTGACCTACAAAGAAAGATCAAGCACCGAGGAAATCCATGTACTACGGGGAGACCTTCCAGCACCCTGTCTGCTAAGCAACATCACAGCGCAGGTGATGGGTCTCCTAGCAATGACATACAGCATGTCAGAAAGACGGAACATCCTGCGAGAATATCCGGCCATACTACAAAGGCTAGGAAAACTAAAAGAAAGACAAATAACACTGCATATCAATGAGGCGATAAAACCTGTGGCTCAACATCACCGACGAGTGCCCATACATTTGCAACCACAGGTGGAGGAAGAAATACAAAGCCTGCTGACCCAGGACATCATAGAGCCAGCAGACGGGCCGACCCCCTGGGTGTCGCCAATAGTCGCAGTACCAAAAAAGAACACCTCAAAGATTCGCATATGTGTGGACATGAGAGTACCTAACACAGTAATTGAGAGGGAAAGACACCCTGGACCTCACCTTAATGACATGATTAGTTGTCTCACGGGCGCATGCCGATTTTCAAAACTAGACCTGTGTAAAGGATATCATCCGTTGGAGCTCGACCCGCAATCTCGGTACATCACCACGTTCTCAACGCACATGGGCCTGTTTCAATACAAACAACTCAGTTTTGGCATATCATCGGCAGCGGAGATATTTCAAGAAATCATACGGCAAGTAATAAGGCCGGTGAAGAACAGTTTGAACTACAATGACGACATCCTGGTATTCGGTTGTTCAGACAATGAACACGACAAGGCTTTACGTGAGGTCTGCAGGCAGCTGGAACAAGCAGGACTAACTCTAAATGAAGACAAGTGCGAACTGGGGAGTAATGAACTGGTATTTTTCGGGCACATCTTCTCAAAGAATGGAATGAGGCCAGACCCCAGCAAGGTGGAAACACTGGAAAAGGCAAGTCCTCCAACAGATGTCGCAGAGGTGAGGTCATTTCTGGGTCTTGCCAGCTAATGTGCTCGTTACATAAAAGACTTTGCCACAGTGAGCACACCGCTGAGAGACCTAACAAAGCAGGGTAAAAAATTCATCTGGACACAGGAATGCAATCGGGCATTCGAGGCCATCAGACATGCCGTGATGGCTGTGGATCATCCTGCATACTTTGACCCATTGCTATGCACCGAGCTAACAGTGGACGCCAGCCCGGTAGGGTTAGGAGCAATCTTAGCACAACACATGACAGGGAGGGATTCGCCCAGAAACATTGTCGCCTATGCCAGCAAAAGCTTGTCCGACATAGAAAGGGCATACTCCCAGGCAGAAAAGGAAAGCAGTGGTATGGGCGTGTGAACACTACCACATGTTCATCTACGGGAAACCATTCACCATCATAACAGACCATCAGGCCCTAGTGACAATATACGGCAATCCGAACGCAAAGATACTGCCCGCATTGAGCGATGGGGTATAAGACTGATGGACTATGACTTCAAGATTGTGCACAAGCCAGGGAAGGAACATAACCCAGCTGATTACATGTCATGGCACCCCTTACCGCAGGCAAAAGAAAGTGCATCAATGGCCGAGGAATACCTCAATTTTGTGCTAAGACAGAACACCCCTGCACCAATAACACTGGCACAGATAGAGCAAGAAACAGCACGGGACGCAACAATGCAAGCAGTCAAAATGACAACACGGCATCAAAGATGGAGACACGTCAACAACAACAGCGCCATGGGAGACGGAGTTGACAAGGAAGAAATGCTGGCATTCAAAAAGATACAAGAAGAACTATCAGAGACTGAAAAAGGAATCATAATGAGGGGGAACAAGGATAGTCATGCCAAATGCACTACGTCGGCAGACTGTAAACTTGGCACATGAATCCCACAGAGGAATGGTCGCAACAAAAAAGATGCTACGAGAGAAAGTATGGTTCCCTGGTCTAGATAGACTGGTGGAGAACACCATCATAAATTGTCAGACGTGCCAAATAACAGGACAACCAGCAAAGCCCGAACAGCTACAGATGTCGGAGCTTCCAGAGGCAGTGTGGACAACGTTGGCAGCAGACTTCTATGGGCCACTGGACACGGGCAATTACCTGCTCGTGGTCATTGACGAATACTCCAGATTCCCCATAGTGCGACAGATCTCGTCAACATCAGCGACCACGACGTTGCCAATCCTGGATGACATATTTGCAGCCTGGGGTTCCCCACAGACCTTAAAGACAGACAATGGTCCTCCCTTCTCAGGGGAGGAATTTCGCAAGTTCATGGACTACCTAGGCATTCACCACCGGAAAATAACGCCTCTGTGGCCACAAGCGAATGGCATGGTGGAGAGGTTCATGGGGAACATAAAGAAGGCAGTCCAAAGAGCAAGGCTAGCGCAGATCTCCATAGGACAAGCACTCTGTCAAATACTAAGAGACTATCGAAACACCCCCCACAGCTCCACGGGACGATGTCCAGCTGAACTAGTGCTGGGAAGGACAAGTAGAACGAGACTACCACAACTAGAAGCAAAAGCGCCACTTTAGCACAGCAGTATCACTGTCAGAGATCAGGAGGCGAAAGAAAAGATGAAAGCATATGCAGACGCTAGGAGACATGCCACTCATTCGCACCTTAAGCAAGGGGACTCAGTGGTGGTGCGTCAGCGGCAAGTGAGACAATCAGACAGTCCATTTTCAAGTGAACCGCTAACGATAACTAGCGTTAAGGGGTCAATGATTACAGCTGCATCTGGCCCCTACCGGATCACCAGGAATAAGTCTCACTTCAAGGGGCTAAAGAACAGGGATGAAAATGGAGAGGACACAGCAGCAGAGGACAGTGACACACATGAAAGAGAGGAAGTTATGGATGAGAACAGAAGGAGGACAAGCAATGGTGAGAGACAAGAAGAAGGATCACAGAAGGGAACGGAAGTAACATGTCCAAAAAGAGTGAGCAAAAGGCCAACAAGACTGATTGAAGAAATGTAATGATGGGAATAAGGATAATGATGACTATCTCTCTCTCTCTCTCTCTCTCTCTCTCTCTCTCTCTCTCTCTCTATCTCTCTCTCTCTCTATCTCTCTCTCCTCTCATCATTTTCTTTCGACAAAGGGGGGAGATGTAGTGACCAGGGTCATGGGCACTAGGACCCAGCACCCAAATGCTAGGAGGGGACAGGAACCGGACACCACTTCCGGTCAGGGAGTGGGGAGGGCATTCCTGGACAGCGAGAACACAAGCAAAGACGTGCATATAAGCGCAGCAGCGAGACACCAGAATAAAGAACATATTGTAAGAACACTTACCTGTCTCTGCGTGACTCTGTGGACACGACACTTTGAAGATAATTAATTCAATTAAAAGCAATTTAAAATATCCACTGTTTCTATTTGGTGGCTTGCAATTGTTAAACGGCAGTGCATGTTGCTATGTAAAATTATGCTTACCCACGGAGCCTTCGAGTCATCCTTCACTCTGATGAGGGGGATTGGACATATCAGTTACTTATCCTAATTTGTGAAACAAAAGTAGCTCGTGGATGTCGAACAACGTGAGCAGAGGAGGTCTAAATGATCCTCAAAACATTACTTAAATTGTAGTTGCGCTCAATCGTGTTTTGGCTTGCACAATGTCACACAATTGTATGAAAAAGTCATGACATTAGGCTCAATAATGTTTTCTTAGCAAAATATAGTTTGCCAGTATCACGGGTGACTTTGGTGAACGTTCACCTTGTGCGATGGTACCTGCTAAAACATCTTGAGTATGACGCGCATGCTCTTAAAGAGAAATTCCACGAAATTGTGTAAAGCGAAATGTTGAGAATGTTAATGTATGAAATATAATATGAAATCCGTGAATTTCACCTATTTCGCTGTTGTAAATTAAAAATGTGTCCAGACCTAGTTGTAGCAGTACAGGCATGACTCCATGGACTGCTTTAAATGGCAGACCTCCACCGGAAGCTTGAGGCGGTGCAAGCACGGCATCTCTTTGTCGATGCTAGGGCTGCACGCAGCTCGGCATGAATGGCCCCATATTGTCCTTCTCCACTATCGGTTGCAGTGACTGCAGCTCCGAACATAAAAGTCAGTTTTCCACTGTCATTCTGTTCATGTGCTAAGGTCTCTCAGCTATAACAATGTCCTCAGCTCACTATTTATTCTACTCTAAAAGGGCCACTTCAATATCTAAACATGTGCCTTGAGCAGGGCGGTCCTCTTAATTACAAGGTACACAATGGTTAACCCCAATTGGTGGACATGCAATATAAATGGCCATACTGAGATGTTTATTGTGAGATTCTGGAAGGTTAATTTGGAAGAAGAGTCTCGCCAAATCAGCAATGTAGTATGGAAACTACTTGGATCGGACCTGCTTTTATTCTCAACAAGTGTCTTGCTTGGCCACAAAACAATTTCAATGGGAACATTTGGTGTTAGCACTTGGTAACAATGGCATAAGGCAGAAGGCTTTTAACTTGATGAAGGGTCAGACTGACCTATAGGGCAATCAAAAAGTCCTTAATGGGCTGGTTTGAAAGATCTGTGTGGAGGCCTTTTTTTTGGCTGTTTGTGGGCGTTTTTTGTGGTCTGCTGTTGATTTCCTTGATATTTAAACTAACATTGCTTGAAACAAGCTCAAATCAAATGCATTCTTCCGTACCTTGCAAAACACTTATGCAACATGTATTTATAAGTTCAAAACTGCCCTGATTTGACATATGGGCCACTTTTTTAGATTCCCAATTCACTAATGGGGGCCATTTTTATCAGGCGGCTACAGTGCTTAATTTGAGCCGGTGCTCAGCACCTGCACTTAATTGGTTTCCGGTGCTCGGCACCGGCACCTAATTGTCAACACAATACTTAGAACAGTCTACCACATGGTGGTGCTGCTCATCTAATTTACCAGCAACACCCACCGCAATGCAAAACATAGGCATTGCGACCACCGTGGTGGCGGTCGCATCGTAATGCCTCTGGCGGCACCGCTGACAGCCTGTCGGGCAGTCCCATTTAGGATAGGGTGGCGGGCGGACAAAAGTCCGCCCGCCATCCTAATCAGCCTCTGTATTATGTAAAAGACTATTTTTCTGTCAGCAGCTGTGGAAGAGCATTTTTTTAATCAAATTCCGTTCTAGCATCAAGATGCTGTGAGGTGATCATGCCCTGATAAGATGACACTCACCCATGAACTAACTTTCTCATTCTTAAAGGTCAGTGATTTTGGTTGGTTTCGTGTATTTACATATATCACGTGTTACATTGTCACACACTTTCCATTTGTCTGCTTATGTGCCCCAAATTGCATTTCATTGATATGCTCATTCTTTATTGAAAAAAGCATTTTTCATTTAGTATGAATAGCATATGTTTATCATATAAAGTTTACTTTATTGTAGCTTGGTAGTGTACCAAGTGCTCCTTTTCACGTACTAGTAGGAATTATTATATATTGTAGAATTTAGTAAATGTGTAACAGAATTTATATGCTAATTCTTGCATTTTTACATCACTAATCACAAGGTTTTCCCTTTCCATAATAACAAGAAAAGGGTTTTTAAGCTTGATGCAAAGGCATCTTCGGGGAGAGACAGATTTTCGTGGGAGCTTTGAGCGAGCTGCACACCGAAGACATCTTTGTTGAAGGTCATTGGCTGGCACAACCGACCTGTGCTTTTCACAGCTCCTAATGCCATAGCAGAGCCAAGCTGCGGCCTTCTCAAAGCACAGTAGAAGATCGAAACGAACGTGAAAGTACGTGTCTTAGAGGCCATCTGGGAAACTCTTATGGGCACTTTGGTGCTAAGGAAGTTTTAGCTAGAGGTTAGAAAGTGAGGGATTTTTTACCCTAGGCTGGTTTCATCACTAAATGCTTTGATTTAGTAAACACGATCTAAAGATTATCTAATATGTTGCAATTATTTTTAATATACTGTTTTCTCACCTATTCTACTTTAATCATTACGTTTATTTGTACAGTACCATCTATTAATAGAATAGCCACTAAGTTAAAAAGGTAATTATTAATTAAACCTTTGAAATATATAGTGTGCATGTATTCCTTGTGTGTGTTCATACATGGGCAAAGGGGCGTTGGAACTCATCAATAACTAATAATTAATCCGGTACTCTCACAGGACTGATCATTACCCTAGACACACCCTCCCCAAGTAGGTTGTTACACCTCCTCACCCTTTGTGAAAGAAAACTCCCAGCGTGTGATGGATATTAGTCATACATGGAATACTTAATATGCTATTTTTAAAGATGGACCCCAACTTTGAAGGCCTCTCTTAAGAAATAACATCAGTGATGATAGGCAGAGAATTCAACTAGAGCCTCAGGAGCTGATTTAGGAGGTAAACATCCACCATCATGTCAGCAGCCTTATAATTTGGCTGGAAGCCATATTGCCGGAGTTGCAGAGGCTTTAAATTACTATGGGGGTCAATTCCAGAGTCGTTCCCATTAGGCACTAAATGAGTCTGCTTTAAATGTTCTTTTTTCTTACCTATTATCCGTCTAATTTCTTTACATGGGCAATCATTACTACACTATTTTTCACATCCGCATTGCCCTACTGTTGATATTTATTTTGTGAATGAAGTCATGATATGAACAAGTTGGAAACCTTGACTGTTACCCATAAAGCTAAGTGACTGATTTATATCCATGAAGAGACAAACACAAGAACTTCTTCATGGCGTACTGCATGAGGATATTAAGGCTGCATGATTACAACATCCTAGCTTTTGCACTGGGTAAGTTTTGCGATACAATTATGTCAAATGCTCTATTTCAGACACTCTAGGGAAAAAGACCAGGTATTATGTAAACATGTATTCTTAATTAATCGGGTAATTGAATGTTGTGTCTTGAAATTAACTTGTTTGTGAACTATGGGGGTGAGTTATAGTTTGTCATGGAGGATACTCAATTGCAAGGGCAATGGAGTGCTCTCTCTGTAAAACTCACAGCCGACCCATCCTATGTTGTGCTGGTCGGACCTAAAATATGTGGACGACTCCAGCTCTGTCACCGACATGCTGCTCCAATGGCCCATCGGAGCACAGGCCGTCAGAAATTATCCATCCGACCATCTACCCAATTTAGAGGGAGGCAGTTGGCTTTTTTGCTGCCCATCACCATCAGGTAAAACTTGGCAGTGAGGGACAATACAAATAAACAAATGACCTCCACACCATGATAGAAACTGTCATTTCTAGATTTTGGAGACACGCAATGGAGTAAAGTTCTCTATTGCCTTGAGGGACATTATTCCATCCTCCAAAATCTAAATCCGGCCCTAAATCTGGTGCTAGTTGTTTGAGTATTGTCAATTGTATGGTTCTTGTTATCCTGCTGCTATCTGCAGGCCTTTATTATTTTTCCCATCTTGTCCTCATTCACCTTGAAACAGGTTTTCTATCAGAAACTCTGCAAATATGTATGGAAAAAGATGATATCCCTCGGAATGAATACAACCAAGTTCACAGATGTTACTAAAATATGCTCTGCGAAGGTTGTAAAATTAATCTCAAAGAGGCCATCATGAACTCATTAATGAAACTGGCGCATGACCTTACTCTAATAAACCAATGTAAGGCCAGTGCTTTCACTGGGGCACTCAAGGGAACTTCCAGAGACATTTAGCAGTTATCAGTGGATGCAACAGAACTGAGTGCTTCATCCAATTTGCATAATGGATGAGACTGGGGAAGCGGTGCCAGATGGCAGCTGAGCACCTTGAGCCAAAAGAAGCATTTCTGAAAAATCAGCACCCTAGAAATAAATGTGCCTCGATGCTATATTGGGTCAAATAGAATCAGACTATTTGCTACATCCACTTTTGCATAATGTGTTACCATTAAGTAAACAGAAAATGCCCTCTTTTCAAGTAGCCCTTAAGCCTGGCTGATTTTCTTTAGAGGTTGTCACAATATCAGGGCCCAGGGCAACACAGAATAGAAATGTCAAAAGAAGCATTTGCCAAATACACTAAAGTATCAGTAAATCGGAACGCGTTCTACTTTGTCTAGGTCTGTTAGGGTTTTGCCTGCCCTTCGCTTTAATTATGCTCCTTGGACATTTAAAGGACGAGCAGTAATTACTGGCGAATTAGCATAAAATGAAATCACAAAGTCGTTTTTCAATAGGAAGTATTTGCCGTTTTAGAAAAGGAGGTCAATAGGAAACAATTATCATGAAAATGTCAAAGGTAAACCTTTGTCACCGAAAGTTAAATAAAACAGGAAGTCCATTATTGTGACCACGCAGGAACCTTGATGGCCGGATAATGAGGGTGGCAGAGTTGGAAAATGCAAATAGGTAAGCAGGAGTGATATAACTATGTAGCTTAACCTACAGCAGGGCAGGGAAATCAGTTAGCACTGAAACCCATAATGAAAATAAAACAGTTGTTTGAATTTAGACAAGAATGCGGATACCTTTGGAATACAGATCAGGTATATGTTTGAGAGTTTTAGACAGCAGCAGATACTTTCATCAACAACCTTGCAACCTCCTCTAATGAGTAGGTATGTTTATTTATAAGACAGATACTAGGCGGTATGCAGGATATGTGCCTTTTGGGAAAAAGTAAGAACTCTTAGATGTGACACCTTAGTAGTACAAAGAATACATAACAGACACATTAATATGGCTCTTCTGCCGTGGACCAATGAAAAGAAAACCAAACTGACCCAGCCTCAATATGATTTATGTATCTAATTTATGATTACAATGGATCTGCCTTTTCACAGAAAAACATTTGAACGAGGAATTTTCTGGGAAGCTGGTTAGGATACTTAGAAATCAGGCTGCCATAACTCGCTGCATTATTTCATTCATTTACCATGACCATCAAGACAACTTCAACAGAGACGTATACTGATAAGTAAATCATTAATAATCTAGCTTAGTTATAATAATAATTATGCCATTAAATATTGGGAGGACATGACAATGCAATCTTCAATCCCAGCAAATATGAACTGAAGTTATTAAAGAAGTCAGATTTAGAAATTGAAATTGGTGGGCAACCGACCGTCCACCAGGGGAGCGGAGGTAATAACCTCCTCTGCCCTAGCAGACTGCTGCCTGACATATCGAGAGATCTCCAAAGCCCATTGCACCGCCGGCGCGTCACTTTTTTTGATGCACCGGCGGCCGTTGTGCATGCCCATGTTTACAAGGCCACGTAAAGCCACCCTGTGTGGCTTTTCATGGCCTTGTAAATATGGCCCCCTTTCACGCATTACTCTGCGTGAAAGGGGCATTCCATGGGTGTTGCTCTGGGTGTTCCCACGCAACATCCATGCAACCTGACGCATTCCCAGATTTACAATGTTTTGTAAACCTGGGAATGTGTCAGATTCCTACGCCTCCCCAGGGGAGGCGTAAGGGAGGTGCAACGAGGAGAAATACCTTTTTTTCACCTCATTTTTCCTTTTTCTATGTTGGCTGCATTCTGCAGCCCACATAGAAAGAGGAAAACACCTCTCTTGAAACTTTTGTGCAGGAATGTGTCCCTTCCTGGGCAAAAACAATCACCCCTACAATGCAGCCACCCTTGCACCATGGCGCAAGGGTGCTTGCATTGGCACATTGCTGCTCATTGTGCACCAGCACATGGGAAAAGGACAGGAATGTGCTGTATCTTGTAGATACGGTGCATTCCTGCCCTTTTCTTTTGACACAGCAGCCCAGCAGGAAGGATTGCTGAGCTGCCGTGTGTCAAAGGGAAACATTCTTTACATCG